>VZSZ01010460.1:316738-353861 GCA_013398815.1 Ibidorhyncha struthersii
GTCGGGGGGCGGCGGCGGGAGCCGGGGTGGCGAGCCGGGGCGGCCGCGGGCGTTGGGCGGTCCGTTCTGACAAGCCTTCCCTTCTTACTACGCCTTAGGTGTTGATTTTAAAGTGAAGAAAATGGTGGTAGACGGCCGTGCAGTACAGCTTGCGATCTGGGTAGGTTTTGTTCCAGATAGGATAGGTTTTGTTTTCCGCAGGTGTGAAAACTTCAGGAGCTTCTTTTGGTGGGGTTTTTGGCTCTTCCTTCTCCCCCCCCCCAGGCTTCTGCTTGTTGAGATTGTGTACTTGTGAGACATGCACATAGGATGAGTGTCTGTTATGATCGTACAACAGTGGTTCCAGACAGGGTTCTTTCAAAACACAGAGAAATGCTTAATTGCTCTAGGTTTGGGACTTCCTTCAGTTCTAGTAGAGATTTTGACTGCTCTTTCCTGCAGTTACACAGCTGGGTTTCTCAAACCCTCAGAGAAGTGTTAGACTTGCGAAGCCGTGGCCTTGCAGGGAAGGCAGCCCTTCCATGCCCATATGACCCAGAAGCGCTCCCAGGGCAGCCAGCACTTAAGTAAACTGCAGAAAAGTCATGAGTTGAGTCATCTCCTGTAGGGGCTGTTCAGTGACTGTGTGCGTATACTATACCAGAAGCAGTCCAGATGCTTTATTTTGGTTGAAATCATGGGGAAAAAGTATACCTCTTCCTGAACTATTTAGAGGTTGGTTCAGATTTACTGGGAGACTTGAGCATTTGAGCTGAACTTCCTGATGCTGTATTTCCAGCACATGCATGCAGCAGTCTGTAACAGCATCAGGAGAAACTGCTAATTAGGGCAGGAAAAACAGTGCAGTTGTACAATGTTAAATAAAAACATCAATGCGTGTACAGTGCATCACGGTCAAAAAGAGGCTTCTGCTTTAGCGTCCATGTGTGCATGGATGCCTAAGAGTACAGTATCCTTAGTAATGATGACTGGAATTAAGTAAATACACTGCCACTTCTGGTTTCTTTATTTAAAAAAGAAGAAATAAATTAAAACATAACTGTTGGTCTGTTTATTGTAATCTGTACATAAATTTAAATAAATTTTTCTGGTAAAAATCGTATTTGTGTAAATCTTTTGCCTCCTTATCGTTCTGAGGGTTTTTGAATTTCACGTTGTACTTAGGAGCTATTTCAAAGATTCGTAAGTGTGACATACTGCAGTAATAACTGAATTAAACTACTGATTTTAAATTTGTCTGCTTAGAGTCTTAGCAAACTTGAAGTAATTCTTTCTAACTGGATTCTCCTTTCCTGCTGTAGAGGTGAAAAAGGAGATTTTTTTTGGAACTACTATGTCTGCTTTCCTGCAGTGTCTCTCACTGGAAAACCAGTTATTCCTCACCTCATTCAGTTCAGCTGATCATTAACTGATTAAGCCTAGCTGCTTGCTTGCAGCAATAGCCTTTTATGTACTTCTCGAGTCCCATTGACTTTCTTATTGCCTCACTCATGTTACAGGTGTCTGTGCTTAGGACCTGAACCTTCAATTAAGTCCTCCCCATGCTTTTCTACACCACCTTAGCCACTTTCTGTTGCTGCTACTAATGGTTTCAGACCGCTTCCCTCATTCTGTTGTCTTACGGTTTCACATATCCTTACTGGTCAGGAAAAAATTAATTTTGTTTATCTTGTGTAATATATTTGGGTTTGTGTGTGTTTGGTTTGGTGGGTTTTTTTGTTGTTGTTGTTGTTTTTTCTCCTCTGTAGGACACAGCAGGACAGGACCGCTTTAGAACACTGACTCCCAGTTACTACCGAGGAGCTCAAGGAGTTGTTTTAGGTAGGACACGTATGGAAGAAAAACATGATTATGAAAAGTGTGGTCTTTATTACTACCTACATGTGTACATCTACAAAAGGAGGTTGTCTGAGAGAATCAGAGGAGCAGTTACAGTTTTTACAACATTACAGCATCATTAGCTCAAACACTGAGTATGCAAATCCACTGGGAGGAAACAATGCTTCTTCAAAATATTTTGAATTAAAAATACAGAGATGTCACACTGCAAACTGTTGAGTGGATGAATTATTAGCTTTGTAGTAATTACTTCAGTGAGTTTCTGGTAATAAGGCAGACTGGGGTTTGTGTTGTTTTTTTCCCCCCATGATGTTTTTACTTTCCCCTCCCCCCAGAAACTATTGGTGCAATTACTGTAAGACATGAGGTTTGTAGCACAAGTAATGGGTGGTTAGTCCCTTTCTCCACAACACCACCAATTAGAAAAAGAAGGGATTCTTATTCTCAGGGATCGTGAAGGCTGAATACCTTGCTGGACAAAATATTCTTTCTGACTGTGATGCAGCTTTTTAAACCTTAGTGATTAAGTGAATGCAGTTGTGAAATTACCAGTGACCAAAAGTCACTTTTACTCAGAATCCATGTTTTTAGCAGCAGTGCATGCACGTGGTTGTACATTAAATAAGGTGACAAAATACCTACTGTAAAATATTCTGCGCGAACCAATTCAGAACTAGTAACAGGTATAAGATTTCAACTGCTAAGTCTGATTTCCAGTCACAGATGTATTGCAGAGATGCTTGTGTTCTGTAACCGCTAGTGACTTCGGGTGAGCACAGCCAATGTGTTCCAGTTCTGGGAAGAGGATATAGTTGATGCATCTTTCTGTAATTCCCTAATACTGCTTTTTTTGGGGGGGTGCAGCAGTTAGCTAGTAGGGACTAAGTAAACATTGTTCAAGACTCTACAGCTATTAAGCTCCTTTTCCTCTGTTACCAGTGTATGATGTTACAAGAAAAGACACTTTCGCAGGACTAGAGAGCTGGCTGAACGAGCTGGAAATGTATACTGCCAAAAGCAACACTGTGAAGATGTTAGTTGGCAATAAAACCGATAAGGTCAGTTTAGAAATGCATCCTCTTACACTCTTCTGCAGACTACTCAGTCACAATAGAGTATAAATGTGAGATAAGTGCTGAAACTAATACATCTGTTGTGCGAGGAGGCGATACGCTCTGTAACTGAGCAACCCGAATTGGGCAGGCTCCACTTACTACCTCATTTTTGAAACAGATCTTGTTAAAGATTTTAATGGAAACTCTCCTGGAGAGATGCAACTGATGAGAGAGATTCTCTTAAGATAGTGAGAGGTTCTGCCTAAAAACCATTAAAGTTAACTGCAGTACAACATCACAACTTGCTGCTTTCTTTTTGACCAGACTGTTTTGGACAGGTGGTGGGGAAGGAGAATTCAGCTCTTCAGGTGGCTATAGAGTATGTGTCTGTGAGGTGTACTGGTTGCTGTACATTTCTGCAGTGTTTTAATAAATCTTAGAGGCCTGTTGCATAGTGTGATGTTTCACTTTTGCTTTACTGAAAAAGGTTTCCAGTGTGGCTATCCTGAACTAGGTTCTCTTCTGCCCTTTCCCAAATCTGTCAGTTTTCAGATCCTTTGATATGCCTTTTCAGCTATTTGACTACTGAAACCTCTTTTCTGGGATATAACTTACTCCTACTTGATTCAGAAGATGGCAATGTATTCATTTCCTATCGATTTGATGTTGCCACTGTTCAATTTGACCCCCCCCAACAGCCTGCCTAGCAGTAAGCTGTCTGTAGAGTGGGAAAATCCAGTTGCTGCTACATAGACTTTTTCCTTTTCAGCAGAACATCACTTCTGCAGTGGTGCTTTTCTAGGCATTTCCTAAAAGTGGCGAGTGTAGCTTATTTTAGTCATGTTCTTCATTTGTCTCTGCAGCCTGATCGTGAAGTAGAAAGAAGAGAAGGACTCCAGTTTGCTAGGAAACACTCACTGCTTTTTATAGGTATGTAACTGTGTGCCAAAAACGTGAATATTCATATGTTTGGTATTGCTAAACGTGACTTAAGTGTACAATTGTATTTCAGGTTCATAGGTTGATTCGCTTTTTTTAGTACCTAATTAATATGGATTCCTTTTGCTGCATTAGTTCATATGCATGGATGTGAGTTTTAACTTTTTTCAGAGATGCTCCGCATTGACTGCAACTGGAAGTAATTTTCACTGGAAGAGATTTACTTCATATGCTGTGTAGGCATGAATTTTATATGCGCTTGAAACTAGCAGGATTTTTTAAATCAGAACCTAGGAGACTGGAATTTTTCTCCTGATTGATGTCAGCAAGAACCTTGGGTAATCTCTTTTTTGTTTCCAAGTTTCTGTTGCAGCAACATAGAAGACAATATTCTTAGACCAACAATAAAATGTACAATGTGAAGATACAAAGATGGGGAACAAATTGTGTTTTGGTTTTTTTTCTTTTTTTTTAAAAAAAGTACCTTTTAGGTGAAGCTTCTTGAAAAGATTTCCAGAAGCAACTGGAACAAATGCATAGGGGAAAATGTGTAATTCACTGTGTGTTCTTTGTTTCCCAGCTTAGCTATTGAACAATTATCCTGTAGATTTACTATCACAACCCGAGAACAATTTCTGTTTCTCCATTATGGAGACAATAGGGAGCAGTGAAAATTTTTTAGGTGGAAAAATTACATGCTTCAGACTGGGATGCATTTCTGATAGTCAACTTAAGTGTGCCTCTAAGGGAGAACGGAAAGGAGGTTCACTCATTAAAAAAGTCGTATTTTTTCTCTGGTCCCAAAAGAACTTCTTACAAAGTGGAATACTGCAAATAAGATAAAATACTTCTCCTCCCTCACCTCCCCCCCCCCTCACTTTCTTCCCCCTCACCAGAGACCAGTGCCAAGACACAGGATGGAGTGCAACATGCCTTCGAGGAACTAGTCATAAAGATCCTGCAGACACCAGGTCTTTGGGATAAAAGCGCAGACAAGCGGGGAGTCCAGCTAATGGAATCTTCACAGCGGGATAAAAGCTTATGTGGTGCATACTGTCCAGTTTCTTAAATCTACAGGTGGCCGTTCTGTCTCAATGGAGTGGACTTTTTTTTCATAAAAAGTTGGGGGGCGATTCCCAGCACTAGTCTGTGCCTTGTTTGACCTGCCACTGATTGTGTAGATGAAACCCTAAACTGATGGGCAAAATACATTTTTGTTCATTAACAAAATACAGTTTATCCTTCCCTTCTGTGCAACTGTTATCTCCAGATACTTTTCTGGTTAACTGTCAGGTTTTTCATTATTAAAATCATAGTGCTGCTTAGACTATTGTGCTTTTGCTGTATGGCATTCAACACAGGCTTTTTCTGAAATTCCTGCCTTGGCATAAAATAAAGTAGTACTCCATTTTGGGATATTACTGAAAAGCTTCTGTTCCCCAGAATGGCATGGGAGTCTTTTAGGCACCCAAACTCCCTTAAATGTAGTTAACAGTCAGGAGTCACCCTGAACAGTGACAGTGTTTCACTATTTCAGATGGTTTTAAGCAGTCGAAATTGCTACTTGTCCCCAGATGGTAAGCTGAGTTACTCCTTAATTTTAGGGTTGTAGTGCAGAGGCATATCTATTAACATTTGGCAGGAAAAAATGAACTTCCTGTGGAGTACACTGCAGGTTACCCCTTGCTGCTCTTAAATACTTTGTGCTGAGGAGCAGTGGTAGAATGGAGTCATTGTTTTGGGCTGGCTTATACTGTGGGTTCTTTTTGCAGTTAGTGGGGCCCTCTGCAAACCCATGTTCCTGCACTCATTCAGCATTTGCGGGGCTAAAACGAAGTTTAATATAAAATATGCTGGTTATGGAAGACTTTCCACTAGGATGAGTCTGTCTATTGCAAATCCCATTATGTTCTGTCAAATAACTGCCTTTTTTACACACACGCACCACCCCCCCCCCATTACACTCATTGGCTTTTCTTGAAAACAAACTGCGTCACGGAGGATGTTAGCCTAGACCCTGGTCTTGGTAGCAATGCCTATAGAAGACTTTTGGTTAGCTGCCCACAACACTGTAAGGGTATCAAATTTGAGGACGATATTAAAAGCCTTTAAAATGTAAACTGAAGTGCTTGTAAACAAGTGACAAATCCAGAGTCAGTCAGTCGTTGCAGGGCATTGTCAAGACAATAGAGAAATTGCATTTTTTTTTTTTTAGATGCATGTTTTGATGATTTATCGCTATCAAGTTAATTTATTAGTGGGAGTGCCTTCCTGAGTACCACCGGTGATTTGTCATGAGTGCTTCCCCAACACAGCTGAACACAAGGTGAGTAAACTTCAGCCTCACTTTGGAACCATTCTAGCTTGTTCTCTGCAAAGCTGCTCTTTGTAGAGCTGCTTTCTTCTGTGAAAAGTGTGCTTGTATAATTGTTGCTGAAGGGAATAGAAACACCTGTATTGGGTTTTTGCATCAGCTTCTGTCTGCCTTGCAATGGATGTAAGTAGCTGCATAGTTGGAATATCGCTCCTGTTTATTTCTCTCTGCTGAAATTGGTCTGAGGGAGACTACAGATGTTACAGTAGTTTTTAATGTCTTCAGCAGTGGAAACACATCTGCTTACAGCCAGCTGAAGGACTGCTTCTTACACTTGCATCTTGGTTACGGCTTATAAGATGTCCCTTTGGAATACTTACTCATGTCAGCTTATGAGAGAATAGAAGAGAAGGGGGTTTCTGTTGGTGTGGCTGATAGCAGCTGGGATAGGCATACTGTAAGGATATCGTGGAGGCTGTGGCTTGTCAGACTACTGAGTGTCTATCAGCAAAATGGGAGCATGTCACAATTTGAGATTGTCTGGAATCTCCAGGTATAACTGCAAAGAGAGCACGGACACAAGGTAAGACTAGGAAGTCCAGTTCAGAAGATGTGGCTGTGGCAACTGGAACAAAGCCACACAACCAGGTGGGAAGGTGAGCAAGGAGGCAGTCGTGAGAAGATAGAGATGAATGATTTCTCATACAATGGTCCTGCTGCATTCTCTGCTGTTTGTGTACATTTTTTTTCTGGTAACAGGCATGACTTCTGTGCAATGAGCCTGTCACCAAGGTAGTCAGTCCTTTCCTACGTTTCACGGGGTTAAGAAGAAACAGGAGGGAAGACTCTGTTCTGTTGCTGTCCTGTTGAATGTGGGCAAAACTGCTTAGCTGGTCTGTGCTGCAGTTGGTATCTGCCTTCCTTAGAAGGCCTCATTTTTAAGAATGGCGTATTTTTTTAGAAATAATTAAACAGCTGGCAGCCCTTTTAAAAGTAACATCACCTTCCTTTGTATCATGCCTTAGTTCGCTGCAAATGCAATCCTACTGAATGGATGCTTCCTCTGTTGTACTGGGGGGAGGAAGAAACCCAGAACCAAATCCACCTTGATTAAGTTACAAATTTTTGTTGTTTATAGTAGTAACAATTTTTGAGGGAAGTGAGCTCAATGAATCAGTCTGTCATTCAGTTTTGAATATAGTCAGGTCTGAAAGTGGTAATGTAAATACATAACACTCATTCTTACTAGAAACTACAAGAAATGTGTCTACAGTTCCAGATTTGCAAAATGAAACGTAACATTTAGTGTTTAGGTCTGAGTGAACTATTCCCGTTACAGAATGCTTATACGCAGTGAGAAGGGCATCATCTGATTGTCTAACTTTGCCTTTCTAATCTCAAATATCAAGGAAAACAAGGTATTACAAATTTGACTGGTGGTATCACTGGAAGTTATCATAGATCCCCTTGCTATATCACAGGCTAGTCCATGACGTGGTGAAAGTCCTGTGAACGTGAATAAGCAGCTCTGGCAAAGATTAGCCCTGTGCAGTATTTAGCTTGTTCTGTCACAGTTGCAAACTGTGAGCAAAGAGCTGCGATAAAGAAAAATCTAGGTACTGCTGACTACTTGATTTGCAAGAACAAGCTAGAATTTGGTACGTTTCTAAAATTATTGCACCCCCACACTTCAGTCAAGAATTTTTGTTTGTTTTGTTTTTTTTTTTTTAACACCAAGATGGTATTTTTTTTACTGAAAAACTGCTAATAAGCATCTTAAACTATTTAAACTATAAACTAAAGAGGCTAAAGAGAAACTAAAGAGAAAAGGGAACCGCTGTCAACATGAAGCATTTGTAGAGATCCTGTTGGGAAATTCTGGTCCTCCTTATCACTAGATGTTTTAAAACTGTAGCTAGTTCATATCTCAGTAAGTGGACTTGTTGAATTAGTATATATTCAAAAGAATTTGACTTCTGCTGAAACTTGAGCTAAAACAGCCGAAGGAAGACTTTGATCGAGGTTCATGCTTTTATGAACAGGAAAACCCTTAAACAACACTGCATTTCATTTCCTGAGAGTGGAGGTGCAGTATGCCTAGCTTGGCAAGGAAACAGGAAAATATTACTGAACAGTGGTTAGGTGGCTCTGAAATGAGAGTACTGCCCTTCCTGTCGCTCTGAGTCTGAAACGCTGTTCCTGTTTGTACTGCTTCTACAGAGCAATGCAGGCTTGTGCTCTCCTCAGCAAAAGCTGTGTCGGGGTTTGTTGGGGGATGCTGACAGAGGAGAAGCTGGATGAAGGGATTTGAGAAGGCATAGCTTTGTAAGACTTGTTTTCATGTCAGGCTTTCCCCTGCCATAAGGAAGATCTCATGTGGGTAATAACCATCCACGTGCGCAGACCCAGCATTTTAACCTGGGCAAGATTTAGGTAATGGTACCCCTAAGTCTGTCACGACAATGCCTCAGGTGGTGGGGAAGTCTTCAGGAAAATGTAGAGCGGGGGGTCTGTCTTTAGCCTTTGAGTCACCAAGTGAAAGTAACGATGGGGTAAGAACAGGAAAAAGAAATGGAATGCATTCCTGCTTTCATATCTCATTAGTTTGTTTATATGTGTATACAAATAGGAGCGCTGGGAGAAGGAAAATGAGGAAATAGTCATAAGCAACAGCAAGAGAACATGGTGACTTTGCATGTGACTGAGTGCAGAAATGGAGAAGGTGGTGGTTTTTTTTAAATATATATATGGGCAATGAATAGGGCAACATAACAACTGTGAGAGGCAGCCCAGTAAAGATTCTTAGGAGAAAGAAATGACAAACTTGTTATCTCTTGCACAGGAGGATCAGAAGTGGATTGGCCAGAGTGAGATAATAAAAGGCTCGTGGAAAAGCTAGCTGAGATACAGCAAAGGACAGGGAGTGCGGACTGCTGGAATGAACACTTCCAGAGGAAGTCGCTGGTTCCAGAGGGGCAGGGGTGTGCATGTATGTAGAAAGGAAGGGTGCTGCATAATATTATGGGATGGATCCACAGTTGACAAAAGTAGAACTATAGCTGTCAGCGTTTTGTTTCCACTCAGTGTTTCTGAAAAGCTGCACCACCCCACACAAAGTCATATCCACAGGCAGGCTCCTGTAGAGCGTTTGATGAAACATTTCAGCTTCAGAAGGGGCCGACTATTATAGAGGGAGCTAACTTGGCGTCTACACGGTGGTAGTATCTTCCTGCTTCTTCTGAAGAGTTAAATGCCTTTTGAGAGTTCTGTTCTGCTGTTATTTTTAGAATTCAACTGCGTTCTCATCCTTAAGCTCCCTGTAGCTGCATCTGCTATAGTATCCTTACAGAGTTCTGCCTTCAGTCCACTCTGTATACAAAATTTGTTTCATACACATACATGCACCCTCTGCAACAGTCAGTGAACCACTTTTTGGAAATTTTAATCATTTTCATTGTGTATAACATGTCTACTGAAATGCTTTTATGTTGCATTCTTTCTTCTTTCAGAGCTTCTACTATTGCCAGTATTTTAGTACAAAGAAAATGTACCGGTCAAGTCAATCATTCTTGTGTCTACTCACCCACGTGCATAAGCAAAAATATTAATTTCAGTTAGGCCACAGCAGTAAACCATAATGTTCTGTTTTTTTTGTTTTTTTTTTTTGTAAAAAGATCACCAGAGCAAGAACCCCGTTTTTACATTACGGAAGTGGAACCTAATTTCAGTAACAGCTCCTGCCAGTGTTCCACTGAAAGTTTAGGAAACCAGTGGATCCTAGGCAGGTTTTTTTGCTGTATCTTCTCAACTTGCTAATTAGGAACTTGAGAAGCTCACAGGTTTTGCTACTTATAGTCTTATTTTTTCCCCCCATGGCACACAGCTTATGATGGGTTGTGCTCAATCAGCAGTAACAACTGTAAGGGAAAGCATCTTTGTAACTGCACCCCATATTCCCCTTGCTCCTCCTCAGGTTCTCTGCAAGTTTGTCTATACTATCTGAATGCACAAAACAAAGTAGTATTTTAGTGTATTCTTAATACCTCAAATGTGAAGTCTCTGGAATACCTGGTTGTAAAAGGTGGGCACACTAAGATGTGTTTATTACAAAAACAAACAAAAAAAGGAAAGAAGTGAATTTTATTGTTTAGAAAAAGGCAATGATGGCTGATCATCAAAATATGTATTAAAAATCTGTAAGTAACATTAAGATAACCTGTGGCATATTCTCAGGCAGGAGGTAGACGAAGAACGTACAGTCCATGCTAACAAATAGTGTTACATGTTCTACTGGAGACTTCACTGAGACGGCTAATGAGTCGTTGGTGTACAAAGGGAAGAGGGTATGTAGAAGTAGGAGAAAGAAAGGATGACGTATACTTCTATTAATTAGTTTGCTTGCAGTGCCTAATTAGCCCTGACGACAAAACCCATAGCAATTTTGTTTCATAGCAGAACACCAGACACTTTAAGCAGACTGCTACAAGATCCCTTGTCTCCTCACAAGAGAATTAGGTATGCTGCTTTAACGCAGGTTTCACTTTATGAAAACAACATACATATTGTAAGAAGTTGGGTCAGAGGTATCAGGGTTCTAATCTGTTTGCATCTTGTAGTAATGTTGAAGGTACGTATTTTATAGCAAATTGTCATCTTAATCCTATTGCAAATTTGGTTGGAGAAATGGATTCTTCAAAACTATCTGAATGTACATTTGAGCTCACTAACTGAAACATGCCCTGGATGTATTGTACACAACAGATTTTCAGAAAGGGAAGCAGTTTCAGATACAGCCAATGTATGGAAGACCACCTGAAAACTGCAGATGTTAACCAAGGCTCATCCTTCAATACTATAAACCATAACTAGAGACCACATAAATTTTAGGTGGGAGCAAGGTGGAGAGAGTGGTAAAGGGGAGGAGTTTCGGTTTAAGTACTTTGACTTAGAGCTTTTGGTGCTATTTACAAAGCAGGACTTTGAATTCAAGTAAATCTGCACTCTCGTTTTCTTTAGAATCTCTTCTCACCTTTTTTATCTCTAATGGCAGGAGCATATACCAAGCACAGCTAATGCAGCAGATACTCGGTATCTCGTCAGAATTGGAGTCTTGTCCTGATAACAACCATCTGCGTGTACCTGCTTCCTAGGATTTTAGAACAAATCGCAGCATTGTCTGTGTTTTTTCCCCTTACAACTGAAGGTCATCTTAGCTACCTGCAAACTTTAGCATGGAATGCATAGCCTCTCACCATCCTTTACTTCACACCTAAAAAAAATGAAACAAACTTTTCTGACAGTATGCCAAGCTGGTATCTGTACTTCAGTACAGCATATCTGCATAGACTTGAAAAAAAGATTATTTAACTCATACTGAGTCTTTCAGTTCACTTTTAATAGCAATATTATCTCTTAACATCTTAAGTTCTCAGATATTGTAACTTCAGGTGTACGTCTGTACGTCATTTCCCTTGCTTCTCTTGATGCATATTTCTACTATTAAGACTATGTTAGATCATAATTTATTAACTGCTAGGCATTTGGAATATTCTAAGATGTTAAACAGCAACCTTGCTTTAAGTGAATTCTGACCCTTAGATAGTATCTTACCTGATTTTCTTTAAATTAAATCTGTATCCTCTAAACACGTTTGTCTTGCAGACTAAAAACCTGCTTGTAATCTGCAGTATAGCTCTATGGTGAGATCAGTCGGTCTGTTTCATAAAATGACTTAGTTTAAAATGCTGTTGCTTAAATAAAGTATTACACTCAGTTTTTCATAGGACGCAGGTATATTGGTCACAAAATTCACTTGGCAATGTGTCTCTTGTAAGCCACATCATTACTTTTGGTGGCTGTGCTGGGACAAGGCTGCAGAGAGTTAATGGCAGAGCTGATGGGCCACCTGCATGTGAAGGAGTCCTTGTACATATCTCCTCTGACAAGCCAGAGCAGGTATCTGACTGGGAAAAGTGCTTATTCTTGTAGGAATGGGAACCTCAATGCTTATATGCAGGACAATACATGAAGGTTGCTAGGGTACGTGTTTGGAGAAGATAGATAGGGGTGACTGTCCTACACAACTTTTTGGGCTAGAGTTAATGTAGATTTAGTGACACTGGTATGTAAGAAATGTGCTTTTAATATGCAGTGGTGTTAGTTTTGCTAAATGCAGTGCAGCAAGAATAACATAATACTGTTAGGATGCAAGACATGAGACTGGTGCACCAAAAGGTCTTGTTAAAGGTCATAGTACACAGGAAAGATTAGACCTCAGCAGGCAATGGAAAACAAGAAATCGTTTCAGCTAACATGCACCCGTACAATACTAAATTTTTTTCAAATAATTATAAAGCAAGGCGCTTCCAGAATCATCTCTCTGCATTTTCTTGTTAACACCCATCTAAAAATCATGTATAGTCAAGTCTCCTGAAATACATACAAACTCTTCTAACAGTTAAGATTTCTTCTTCAGGACTTGATGTTGCCAATTAGATGCTCTGAAAGCCTTTACTTGATTTGGAACAAAGGTAATCATAAATACTGGAAGGATGATTTGGACCTGTAGCTCAGCTACTTGGTACTTCAGCCTCCTCCTTTTAGTGCCCTTTTTGGAGCTGCTATGTTGGTGTCAAGGTGGTATCCCATCAGGTGGGATTTGCAAAGATGTCTGGTAGAAAATAGGCTTCTTAAAAATTCTGTTTTAAAGATGCAGTTATTGTCATGCAGACTAAAAAATGTCTCTGTTTTATGAGCTGGCTAGTCATGCAGGTGTGTTCACAGGATAATGTTTGTCCTGTGTCAGTAGGAAGAGATTGGGACAGTGGGCATAAGCTATGGATGAGCACTCGTACCTGTGCAAAACAACTTGAAAGCACTGGGAAATGTGGGATAGACATAAAAAAAAAAAAAACCAACATCCTCAGCCACTAAAATATATACAACTTATATAAGTGGCCCACTTTTAGTGCCTAATGGGAAAGGATTTGCAACTAATGATCCTGAGTGAAGGGAAACATGTTTTGCTGGCATGTCAGCCAGCTGAACTTTTGAGTAACTGATGGCACTCGCCAAAGGACATCCCTCCCACCTAGCTGAAGCAGCTTGTTTTGTAGGCAGACTCGTTCCTGAAAAGTACCTTGTTCATATGCCTTAACTCTAGCCACACAATTTGTGGCCAAAGGATGAAAATTCCAGCTGGTTAGTGTCCTAGCACTACTCAAATGCGTTGGAAGTGTGGGACCCTCTGTGAAACTTTGCTGTACAAAATGCACTACTTACAGTCTAAAAGTCACTCCAATCTTTCACTGCTCTGTTTAGTCTGAGTACTCGCTTTTAAATGACAGCTCCTAGCCAAGATTTTGATTCAGGAAGGCAGTGTCAGCTTCTGACTTTGTCTAGTTTTTCTCACATAGTCTTTATGTATTATCTTCTAGATAGACCAGCAGTTTTGAAGTGAATTTGGCATACTTCCCTCTTCTAATCCATATATTTACAAGACATTTATATACAATCTTTCCCTTAAACAGATGATAACAAGCTATGACCTAACCCAGTTGACTGGCACCCAAAATGAATCCTTGTTTAGTTTCTCTAACACAGTTTTCAGCTGATTACATGCACTCTGGAGATCTTCTTTCACCAGTACAGTGTCAATTAAATGGCCATACTGCTCTTCAATGAATGCTGCTGAATTAATAATTTCTTGCTGTTCTTCATCCTGCTGATCAACATGAAAAGATGGTATGAAATTTACAGCATGTCTTTTTCATTACTAGCATTTTAAAGTGTATTAGCACAATAAGTCATTTCTTTGAAAGGCAATGAAACAAGAGCTGCTACCATTAGCAAAGGGTAAGAAAGCTAATACAACTTAGATCTAGGAGTGGTATGCTACTGCTGGAATTTTGTATGCTGTTTCAAAAATGCAAGTGGTGACAGGGAGGAGGAAAAAACATGTTACAGGAGGGACATAAGATGGTGATACTGCATTTTATGAAGTTAAGAGTTGCTGCCTAACCTAGCACCTGGAAATCGTACTCCTCAAATGCTGAAAAGAAATGCTGGACCCACTGTCCTCAAGTTCAATAATTTTAAGGGCCTACATGAAAACTTACCAGGTGAACCAAGTTCTGTTACATATAAATTCAAGTTCAGGTTACCCAAAGTAATGACAATGTGCGCGCTCAGTATTTCTGTTCACATGTACACATCACCAATTTGCAGTTGGTCTAGGTTTGGTCCTTGTAAGACATCCATGTGCTGCATTTTGTGTGTACCTGACTAACAGCCCAGGTGTGTGGCACTCTGGAGGTATCAGGAATAGGTGGCTACCTTTACCATTTGATGGGGCTGCTCATCAGCAATGTAAAATGATTATTAGTTTATCAGAGTTCAGTATCAGTCCCCCTGCTGCAGCCTTGAGTGATGTACAGGGATCCACATGGAAGACGTGCACTTTGCTTCATGTTACTTACTTTTAAGGGAGTCAAATATCTCATTCTGAAGTCCCAGGTGAAAGGCTATACATGCACAGGGCCCCAGTCTGACTCTCACTCTTCCATATCATAGAAACGCTAGCCCAAATACTTCTTTCATGTCTAAAAAGAAGAGATTAAGGTTGGAGTACTTACAAGGGAGGCTGAGATTTCTTCTGACATGGGAGATTTTAGGATATGTTTTTTCTTTTCTGGAATGAGAGGCTTCACAAAGATAACGTAAGGCTTAAACTCAGGAGTCCTCAGGTGCTTTACTGCCTGTGAAAAGATGGGTTTTGTTACACTTATTTTTTTTTTTTAAATATGTCAATGCTGGGTTCAACTGTTTCACTAGTACACACTGTGGTGTGAAGTCCTGTGTACTGCACACCTGATCACAGTAACCTTTCCCTTTTCAAAAGAAAGGTTAATGTCAGTGTCCTGGCTAGCTTACAAGAATACATGAGCTTCCTGTAGCATGGTCTAACTGCACATCTGCCTTGCTATGCATTGCAATACCAGGAACAAGGACATGTCAAAAGATCCTGAGAAAAGTATAAAAAAAAAAATTGACTTGACAGGCAAGTTATGGTTTGCTGCACTTAAGAGGCCAAACACTGGAAATGTTAAACCCGGAATTCATCTAAAGTAGTACTGCCAGTCTTTTTGTAGCCTGGTTACAAAATCTGAATCAAAATTTCAAGGATTAACTCCCAGTATGGATGGATTATGGAGCAGGTATACCGCCACTGGTTACAATGCTGGTAATGCTTCAGAGGCAACACGAAGGAACAAGAATGAAAAGCCCATCTATGCTCCAAGTGTTCTCTCTAGGACTTGAGCAGGTTAGGACAATGATGTACATTTCTCCTACAGCAAGGGAAAAACCCCACAGTGAGAACTGAAAAAGTGTGATCTAGGCTGTATCAACTCAGCAGCTAAGAACTGTAAATGCTGCTGTGCTTTCTACAGAGCCCTATTCCTCTTAGCTAGCAGTCAGGCCACCTGTTAGAAACACACATTCTGAGAGCGTCATTGTTCTTTGCAGAGCAAGTAGCCACAAATGATGAACAACATCAGTTACTTAGGCTGGCAGCCTAGTAAGAAACGCTTGCTTTCTTTAAAATAAGCTGCAGAACTTACTTCAGGTACCACATCCACCAAACAAACCTTCTTTTTGGCCATCACGGACCGGATTGCCTCAAGACTTGTACCATAGAGATTTTCTTTGTATTCTCCATGTTCCACAAATCTAAAAAGTCAATACATTTTTAAATACCATCCAAAAAGAATATTTAACTTACAACATTTGATAGGTGTTTCCTGAAGTCCCAGTAGTCAAATGGGGGGGGGGGGGGGGGGGGGGTGCCTCTTTTTTCTTATTACTTTTTTTCCTTCTGGTTGCTTAGTGGCAATAGTCTTCTTCACATGTCACTAATAGCTAATCAGCACTACTGGCAACTAGGGGAATGAGCTGCATTAATTCAGTTGACTGATGTTCATGCCTAATAGAAGAAAGAGGATGTTTTTCACAGAAAGTAGAACAAAGCTGGCAAGGAAATGGCCTCAAGTTCTTCCATCTTCTGGGAGACTAGCCAAAAATCTGTACTTTCAGGAAACAAACTCAGTCTTAGAAAGTCCTTTATATTCATGGATTCAGTCTACAACACACTTTAAAATGGACTTATAAAACTTATTACCCATCATATTAAATGGAGAATAAGTAGGCCAAACTAAATACATATTACTTTCACTAGATTCAATTCTGACCAGTCATACTACTTACAATACGCAGGCTTAAATTCTAACTAATGATCCTCCTACTGGTCCTATGTTGTTTCAAAATTGCTTCTTACTAAATTTCTGAGCTCATGCTAACAGTCCACGCTGAACTTTTTACTTGGAAAGCTGAACCCTTCTCACACAGCTAAGTCCAACTTTACACCCGATTTTGGTATTCACATGATGTAAGATTTAACTAGCAGTATTTTTGAAATACAGTCAATTATGCCAGTACTTTAACTCACTTGTTTTGCTGCACATCTGTCTCAAATGATTGCTTAGACACAAAATTGTATTCTACTCCCTCTTTCTCATGACTTTTCTTTGACCTGGTTGTATCTAGAAGAGAATGGAAGCAAGACAGGAGACAGGTCAGCCTTTGCAGACAACTGTATTTTTGCTGTTTAGTTTCAGTCACGTTTTCATGACCTCAAATAAGGTAGTTCCACACTGGCAAATTCAAATTAACATAAAATATAAACCAAACATAATTTCATTTTAAACTCAATCTCAAAAATTGTAAGACCAAAAGCGAAGTTGTTTTGCTCCCAAGCGTGCTATAATGAACACAAAAATTACTACGCATACTTCTTACACCTGGTAGAAGCAGCAGAGTATATCCTATGGAAAACAGTATCTCTTAACTGTTTGGAATATTGGACTGTCATTTTCTTTGAAATTTAGAAAATAAAAATACGTTATATATAAAGTCCTATTGCATTGCCTCTGAATTTAGAGTAAGAATATCCCTGGCTGTTTTCCCACACTACTGTGAAACTTACATAATTATGTGTGTCCCTTACTTTTGATGTTGTAATTTCTTTTAATAATTGCTATTACTGTAGGAGAAGCTTTTGTGATCATTCTACAGATCTATGCCTGACCATAAAAGTGATGTTGGCTATTTTTTGTGTATGTGTTTAAATTCAAGTAAAAATTACCCATATGAGTTCTACTGCTAACTAATTGAATGTCTGCCTGCCAGATGTTTATTGAAAGTCTTAAACAACATATGAACGGTGCCCTTAATGTTAATTTCCTGGTTTGCAAAAGTAGCTTGTCAGAGAATACAACCATTGATGGATTTTTTTGCATGTCTAATATTTTTTTAGAAAACAATCCAGCAACCCTAGCCACAAACTCATGCAGCAGAATTACTCATTTCTCTATCACTGTGACTGGCTTGTTTGAACAGCCTAGATATACTAATCAACAGTTTAAAATCTTGTAAAAATTTTGAATTACTTTATTGCTGTCTACGTTTTTTTGGTTTTGTTTTTTTTTTATTTTTTTTTTAAACTCTAGCTGGTATGATACTCTGAAGAAAAAATCCTCTTTTAAACACACAATGTTTTGGCTAAATATTAAGATACTAGTTTTTCACACTAGTTCTCTTTGCAATTTACAGTCTTATTTTTTCAGTTTCTTATTTTTTTCAGTTTCAGTAGTCAGTTTCTCATTTTTTTAATGGACACTGAGAAAATGCAACCTGTTCACCTGGGAAAACACAATTCAAAAAAAATCAACTGAGTTGACAGAATTTCAATGTGCATATGTGCCAAGTTTATGTAGTAATCTATTCAGCTATTAAGGGCAAACACAGTATATTACAATGAGAAAAATAATTTGAAGTACTGCTGAATTATATGCATATAATCAAAAGGCAAAACCCAAATTACCACTCATCAATGCAGCTAGCACTACACTATTAGACAGCATTTATGGAATAAAGTGGTGGCACACAAAAGTCAATAAATTTTACTCACGTGGAACTGCAACACCATACTCCTGTGGGTTCTCTGACACAACTTTCTGCTTCAGCTCACTCAATTTGGCCCCCAAACAACCTAATAAAATAGAACTGACTGACAGATTTCTGTGTGGAATGAAATACCACAGAGAGAATAAATTATATCAATTTCACACAAATAATATGATACAGGAGTGTGCTTGAAGAAACCTGTATATGAGAGACCTCATGACCTGCCACATTCTGCTGTGAAGAACATAATCAGGAACAAACAGAATCCTTGAACAGCTGTTGGACAAACATTTGTCAGGCATTAAGTCAGAAAATCTGTAATCTTAGCAGGCAGTTTCATGATATACCCTTGATTTCTATGACATCCTGGCAAACTGGAAAGCTGTTAAGCATTGAATTAAAATTGCGTGCAAAATTTTGTTAGATAATTCTATCTACTATTTCATCAATTGTTCTGACAGCATAAGTATGCACGTTTGAGTGAGAACCAACGGAAAGTGAATCAGAAAAATGAGAAATGGTCCTGCATCATTATTTTTCATAGATTCATAGAATAGTTTGAGTTGGAGAAGGACTGGGTGAATTTGGTTGGGGTTTGGGGTTTTTTTGTTTGTTTTCTTTTAAAAAATGTCATTTAAAAGAAGAGAACAACTTCTGATCAAAACCAGAAAAACCTTTAAAAACCCACCAGAACCACAAAACCCCTCTTGGAGTACAGATGATAACAGAAGAGGGAGATGCATGAAAAATTTTGAACCTATTGTGTATCTTACCAATCAAAACTACCAGCCTCTGCTGTTCACCAGGCTGCTGCTGATATTTCGTTACTTCTTCATATGTTAGGAACTCTGCTGCGTCTGCCTGCTTGGCTTGCTTTCCTTCATTCAGATTGTTCTCTTTCTCTTTACGACTTAATCTAAAGCTCCTGCGCAAGCCAGCTGTAGAGGAAAACCAAAGATATATTAAACCATGTTATCACTAAACTTACCTACATTTTCAAGCTTGTTCAGCTAGAAGTTATTCTGTCTTTGAGTAAGAGTTACTCCCACAATTTTTTTTTATAATCACATCAGTGCACATATGCTAATCTTACAGATGAAAAATACGCCTATCAGGTAGAAAACGAAGCACCCGATCTATATAATAAAAACCCCCTCATATCACCTTGAGATACCAAGTGTTGTCTATGCCAGAGTCCAATTACGCCTATGCACAGAGATAATCTAGTTTATGAATACATGAAAAATTAACTCTAATGTAAACACGCTAGTTTTCCTTTTTTAATGTGGGGGGTAATTTGGGGGTTCTTGTTTGGTTTTTTGCAGGGGGGTGTTAGGGAAGATGAAAGAGATTTTGGTTTCTTACCTATGTACTGTCCGTTGAAATATCCTTCACAGTCACAGTCTTCTGTAAATTAAGAAGGGGGGGAGGGGGGCGGGGGTAAGGGCACAGGGGAGAGGAGAGTGAGGGGGGAGGAGGGAAAGATCTTAAACAGTGCCCGCGATACAGATATGGCTCATTGGTGAGGGAAGAAGTTTTATATCCTGCATTACATGCACACACATTTACAATACACATATTAACGATACAAAAAATTATTTGCCTTGGCTAGTGGTTTATAAAATCCTTGATGTCAGTATTGCACAAGAGAATTTTACATCTCAGTATTTATGGTTCCCAGAATTTATGCTCTTCACCATTCATTACATTTGATCAGTGCTGCTGTTAAAAGTATACTATTCAGACCTAAATAAAAAAGACGACTCCACAAACATAGAGCTCTTTTTTTAATGTATGACTTCATAAATGAGTATGATTGTGTAAGAGTATCGCCTCTTCTGACATTTCAATATAATCTGGGCTTGAAAAAAGGTAATCAGAGATGACTGGAATATGAGCTCTGAACACCTTCATTTTAACTAAGCTAAACTATCATTCCTTATTAATTCTTTATTAAAAAGGTAAAGATTTGATGCTTTCATCATATGCATGTATGCAAAAGAATACGCAAATCTATGTTAAAAAAAGCCAACCCACCCCTCAAACTATGAGCACCCCCAAGGCCCCTAAAAGTATGCAAAATGAAACCACAATACTTAGCTGCAAAACACTGTACTGCAGTCCTAAGATAAATACCGAGTTCTCATACTTCCTGAAAGAGGGGTACCTGGCTTGGTAAAAATTAGGCACCTGTGCCCTGCAATATCCACAGAAGTCTACTGTTCCGAGACAAGCCCACCCATAGGCAAAAATATATGCAGCTTAAGCCTTTAACAAAATGCACCAATCCAGAGGAGTTTTGTTTTTTAATGAATTGCTGCATGCAGGTATGCAATCAAGCAATGCCAATGTATACTCATAAACGTTATGCCTACATTAACAGAAGATACGAGTAGCAAGATACGCCTATCCACAGCCGAGATCAGAGCCGTTGTCTGTCGTTGAAGGTAGGCTCTAGTTTCACACTCATGTTTTGATAGGGTATACCAGTCATGGCTAGCTAATTATAGAATACGATTAGTACTTTCGCCAGAGTTGATGGAATACCGATACTTGGAATATTATTCTTAAGAACCATTTGCAATGTGGGGGAAAGAAAAAATCACAGCAAGCAGAATTCAACAGAAAATACCTGATGCTTGGAAAGGCACGTGGTACAGCAACATATAAACTGCATGAGCCCAACACAGTTGCTCATAAAATAACACAGAAAACTGTCCTAATGAACAGTGAGGAAAAATCAATTTGGATCGATACAGGTGCTCTAAAATGTTAAACCCCAATATTTATTTTTTAAAAAATACCAGATACAAAGGCTGCATTTAACTTGCAACTTATCAACCTCACTCGGAAACCTACAGAACATGTAAATGCATACCAGAAGAAACAAATCTTTTCTCTTGAATCAGGAGGAAATTTGGAAGTTATCATTACCTAAGTCATCAATACAAATTAAATTAGTTTAAATAATAATGCAGGAAGAACCTGCTGTAGGAACAAGCTATATCTACTATTCTCTTTGCTTGGGGTCTTAGCAAGTATTTGAGAAACTGCATTGGTTGTACCTACCTTTATCAGAAGCCTGATCATCTGTAGTTAGCATGAAAGGCAGAGTTGGTATGATATTAGAAGACTTGCAAATGATTGAGTAAAATTAGAGAGAATTGAAAGGAAGGTTATTCTGGTCTGATTTGCTTAACGGGCTTTTCTATCTTAAAAAAAAAATGCAGTAATGTGCCCTTATGAACTGATTATGGACTTTTTTTGCTAAAATTTAGTATTATAACCAGTTATCAGCTTAATTGTCTTGAGAACATGTGACAAAAGGCCTAAGTAGCAATCCTCATTACATGCCTCCTAACATTGAATGTAATGGAAATTAATTTGGAAAAGCTTCATTTATATCAGTAATGCTATTTCATAATTTGCTTCAGCGCCTTCCCTCCTCTTTGTAGCATAATACCTGTATCTCCATAAGAACACCTGTATCTCTTCATAAGATGTACCATGCACCACAGGTCCGAAGTTCACTTATATCACTGAAGATGGACAATTTCCAGATTCCTAGTCTACATGAGGGTGGCACTGCTAGCACAATGTCTGGCTTCACGCAGTCACAGGGCTGCCCCACACATCAATAATAGCTGTGCTGAAGTACCCAAGAGCAAGAGGAACATTATATTGCCAGATAACACAGAACGTCTTCTGCCTTTAATCACTGACTAGCAATTTCATCACAAGTAGCAGGTTTTGTGTGAATAATTCACTGACAGAGGCTTCAGAGCTGTAGACAATCACTTTAAAGTCTACTTAAGACCAGCTCTGTAATGCTAAGCCTGAAATGCAGATGGTATTGCCAGCTCCAGTGGTTTTTATCCTTATTTTTATACAAGCTTAGAGTCATTTCATGCACTTATGTGAGAATTTCAAGAAGCGTGCATTGCGTTACTTTTGCAGCTTTCAAGTTCCAAACCACAGAAAAAAATGTGAACACTAGCAAATTTTAAAGCATCTAAACAATACGTAAGGCCTCGTGTTCTTGAAAGTAGGAAGAGGGACAGCCATGTTTTTTGAAAACAGTAGGCACTAGCAACACCAGATAAAGCTCAGACCCAAATCCTCTCACGTATCAGCTTGTATCCACACAAATCATTATTGAAATAACAAAAATACAGAGAGGTTGGTATCAACTACGGCATCACTGAAGTAACAGAACAGACTTACATAATGGTTTCTTCACAGTTGTGGGATTCTGCAGAGTGCCTATTGTTCTTCTGTAAGTCAATCGTCTAAATAGAAAATAAATGTATTTCAGCCATGTAAGCTCAGACTTATAAAGAATTTACAGCATGTTATACATACAGCATTGAAAATAAAGAATGAAATAGTGCTTTTCCTTGAAAAATATAAAATGTCTCTGATTCAACATTTTAAAAGACTTTTTCTTTAAAAATGCAACAGTCCCAGATTGCTACTGATAAGTGACTGACACAGAAGATTCTAAAACATTTTAGGCTTTCATACATAAGAGCACAGAAATCAATAGCATGTTATTTCTTTCAATGTCATTTTTTCTCCTATTTCCTTTCCCCCACCCAATCTTTTTTGCAAGATTAAGAAAACAATTATTCTATTCTGTTCTAATTCTGCTGAGAATCCAACTTCTACTTGCCATTTTTACAAAGGATGGGCAAAATGCCTGTTTGCCACAATCCTAAAACTACTAACCTCAAAGAGAACTCAGAAGTAGATAACCTTTGTCCAAAATTATCAGTGCAGCTATGCGTACTCAGAAATTACCAACTGCCTTCCAGATCAGTTTGGAGTTTTCTGTTACTTATTAGTAAACGAACCAAGTTACCCAGCTTGTGTGAAAATGTAAGAACAGAGTATCAAGAAAAATTTTCTGAAGTGTTAAAATCATGAACTTCGAATCTCCCAGTCTTCAATTTGCTCAAAAAAAACCCAACTCCCCTGCCCCAACACCAAGAACACACAAACCCAACAATCCAGCACAAAAAGCCAATCCCCAAGAAATCCCTCACTATTGGCAAAGGCATTCCTAAGCATTTTTTTTTTGCAACAGACCAACATTCATAACAGACTAAAGATGATGTTCAGGCACTTACACTGTCTCTCAGGGGAAACAGACATTGAAGCAATTTCTATATTCTTGCATACATTGAAATGTAGTTTACAACATACAAAAAAAAAAGGGAAAAAAACCCTGCAGTGCAGCAGCATCTGTTGACATATACACGTGCACAGAAGAGGGATACAGCTATTCAGGCAGAATTTGCTGAGTATTTCAAAGGAGCATTCATATAGTGGAGAGAAGTCCTCCATTAGAAACCTTATGCAAATCTTGGAGGTCAGCAATAGAATCGGGGCTGTTTATTTCTTGTTACCCCACCTTCGTAACACCTACAGTCCAAAGACACACCCAGTAATTTGGAGTAAGAATCACACAATGAAAACAGTGGCCTAAATCAGATTCCTTCTTAAATATAAGACTTCTGCACTGTAAATACAAGACTTGAGGGATATTCTTGCTTTAGAAGGTACGTGTATCTTGCTGTAAAACCAGAGAAACTTCAAGCTCTAGAAAGCATCCAGGTCCAAGGTAAATACTCTCTTAGGAGCCAGAGGAAAGATCAGATACACTTTTTTACTAGTACATGCATAAATTCAAAATTGTTACAATAAATCAGCATTTCCTCTTATACTATGGAAGTATAAGCCTGTGAAATACAGTGTCTGCATAAGCCAAGAGGGTCAAAAGACCAATATTCCACATTTCATTTCATACATGTTTGTTTAGCAAGTGCTTCTGTCCTCATGCTACAAAGCAGGTCAACAGCAAACTAGCCAAGGAAAGCTAGTTATTTTATTATATAAATAATGAAGATGAAGCTTTTTATGACTTTCCTCCAAGCATCTGGTATTCACCCTGGCATGATCCTGCCCTTCAGTTCCCAGGGGAAAAAAAAAAAAAGGGCATAAAACCAGTGTTACCCTTTATGGGTGAAAAAAAATCCCCGTAATCTTCATTGACAAACCTTTCTTGGAACTGTTTTGAGGGGATCAAGCCTGCTCTGAGGTTGGTATCTCCAACACGCTTTGCTTGCCACCATGTAGGATCATCTTGGCTTACAACTTCTAGGACGTGTCGTCTCTTAAATGGCAGCCCAGCCTCCTGGCAGGGAATGGCTCTGTCTTCTTTGGGATTATAGCAGAAAAGCGCCCTCATAAACACCTTTAAAAGAAAGTAACACATCCTTTCTTCTTGTCCTATCTGGAGTTTCAAGCTACCTTTAAAAGGCTTCCGCAATGCTAACTATATACTCGTGCCTAACGATACTCAAAAAGACTGAAACCTAGCAATCTCCTGCATTTTGACTTACTTACACAGAAAAATAAACTACCTTTCACACACGTACCCAATCATTATGTATTGGCATTGTGGAACATGAGACTCAAAGATCAAAGTCCCAAGAAACACAATTCACAGTCTATGGAAGTACAAAATGCAAAAAACAAAGGAAAAAAATTAAGGGGAGGGAGAAAACAAAAAATGGAATTTATGGCAAACTTGCCCAATTATAAAAACTGTCCTTAAAATGTCCTTAAATGCATCAAAATCTACGATTCAACTTTGGATTTGTATCTTACCACTATTCAACACACCACATTAGAACTTTTAAAACTGGTTTGCGGGGTTTCAAGGAAAAATTCGGCAACTGACAGCAGGGAAGCAGAAACAGAGGTTGACAGAGGAATCCTCTAAGGGACCAGTCGAACACCAAGTCATTGCTGATCAAGGAGGACAAATGAAGCACTCGGAGAGGCAGAGAGGCATACTGGTGTTTGCTTCGGGCTAATGGGGTCAGCTCTGTTTGCAAATAGGTCTGCTTTCACTCAAGCAAGTGGCAATATGCCCAGAGATAAGGGACAGATAGCAGCTGTCATGGTAAGAGGAGACTGGCAGGAACACCAGTTTTAATTACATGAACAAAGAGAGACTAGATTTCAGAAATGCTATGAAAGAACGTGTGCCAAGATGATGAAGAGAGAATCTAAGTAATTCTATTCAATAAAAGGGCACCGCATTTTACAAAAAGAAACTGCTCTACTATCTTTTCAGTTCAATTATGGGTCTAGGGCACACCTCACTGAAACAGCAGTAATCTTGCACATACAAAGATGCCAGCATTGTGTAAATACGAAAATGCATGCTTCAGTATTTCACTAAGTTCCATACCTTGCTGTCTTTTAGACGATCTTCTTCTTTGATGGCTGGAATTATTTTTAATGTTATCGATCCCTGAGACTGAGCCTGAGAAAGACAGTAATGTTTTTCACTTTGAAAGCAGTACAAGGGCACAATGCAGACTACTCAAGTTCCAGTTTAGGAGCTAGTGTCTCTCTCTTCTCAGAATTTCAATAGCCCAAAGTAATCCACTATTTAACTTCATTACAGAGACTACCATGATGTTCCATGAATCCTCCACAACAGTGTCTTCCCCACGGAGACATTCGAAATAACTACCTGGCTAGAACATGTTAAGAACTGCATTAAAATTCCTTCATTTGCTTTTAGCCACTACATTCATTTCTGAATTACAGTTCACCTCCTCCAAGCTAAAATCAGTCATTCTCCTTATTCAGGATTATTTTGATCTAAATTTAAATTAGGTGATGGAACCCATGCCAGATTCTTCAGTCTCCTAGTGCTGCCATTCTTCTCACTGTGTCCCTAAATCCACTCCACACCAGGACAAGGAGGAACCAAGTCACATGAGGGGAGTCAGAGACAAATAAGCTTAAGAGCTATGACACTTTCTGCAACACAGCAGGCTGATCACAGACGTGGAGGTTTAGAAAGAGTTACCAAGATTTGTGGGCATTAATGTTAGAGAAGCTTGAAGAAAGAATTTGCTAATGTCACAAGGAATCTGCTGGTAAAGAACAGACTGACAGCTCCATTGGACACACAGCTGAGACTTTCTTCAGCTTCCCAACATATGTATTATGAATAAACTGCTTATCTTCTAGGAATGCACCTTTAATTTGCAATTTGCTTGTCATAAACAAAGCACGAAAGGGAAGTTCCTGACAGACCAACATGCGACTTTCTATTTCTATCATACTTGGTACTGATTTGGTTCACAGAAGTTTCTGAAGTCAAAAGGAGAAGACTAATCCAGTGGCAGAAGAAAAACTCCTAATGTAAAGACAAGCAGGGATTGCATCTTTTAGCTCTATACATATCTTAAACTCATAGTTAAATTTTATCATCTATTGTAATTACTAGATCACTCAACAGAAAAGATTTTGAAATGAAAATCAGTGCAGACCAAGATCTGACTTATTTCTTCCGGTCGTTTGTGAAGCACAGTAATACCATTGACTTCTCTTAGTTCATCTCCAACATGGACAAGGCCTGAAAAAATGGTAAGTAAATTAAAGTAAGTCTACAGACCGGCAAGCACCACTCCCCTGATCTCCAACCTAAGTCAATAGCGTGTACCTCCTCTCCTCCCTCCCCCAGCTCAATGGATTTCCTACTACAGCCAAGTGCCTCTGTTGGCAACAGGCTCTGAAGGCTCCCACACATATTCCATATGGCATTTTTTTCATGCAGCACAGTCTCATAGGATACCAGTGTGGAGACTAAAAACGTGTGGTAAGATACGCTGGAAAATCACTGCCTCTATATTTGGATAATCACTAAGAATGCAAAACTGGAATAGTGTTATGAGAATGATCAAATCTTGCAGAGTCAGAAGACATGCTGCTGACTGTAAATGCAGGAATGACATAGCCATCAACTGACAGATCAACACTACACAGTCCCAGAAGAAATGCTGGACTAGTTTTTTTTTTAAACAAGCCATGAAGAGGCCCTTACAAGTTTTAGGTTTGTTTATCCAGTTCAGTAAGAAATGTTGTACTTGTGTTATATAACTATGGTTAACTGACATAAAAGAATTTCTCAGTAAAGCAAACAGAAAACAAACCATGACACTCCAAATAAACAAGTATCTTAGATTAAAGGTAAAAAACATTATTTTCTTTCTTCTAAAGCTTAGGCCTACTTCTCCCATCTCTGTTGGCACTTTTTCCTAGTGGCTATTTTAGAGAAAAACATATCTAACTAAATTAATAGATTACTGATGAAATACGGAAATGCTAAGCACATGCTCTAGTCATTTCACGTTACATTTATCACATTACACTTTGAAGAATGATAACAATCAAGAAGAAAGCTGTAATTAGCTAATATTTTTTCATCACAGTAATTCATCAATTTGGGGATTGCATTACTTGTATATTAAAAAAAGTGCATGAGGCTTAGAGTCTATAAATCTCATAGAAGGCCAATTCAACTTATTTAATAAAATCTGGATGATGACCTTCTGGAAAATGGAAGGTCAAATACTGCATGAATTAACCCTGTAGATCCTGAAAGTACGCTGAATGACAGCCTACACATGGAAGTCTCTCCTGCCACTAGACACCTGAAATTCAGTTGTCAAGTGAGCTTACCACGTAGGCTCCTTTTATAGTCAATAGGGAAGAAAGGCAATTCCAGCAGTGACCTATCCCGCTCTAAAGCTCACTGGGGTGATCTGACCTCCAGCGATGCCATGTCCCTCCACTGACTACACAGAGAGCCTACATTCTAGTTCAGACTTTACACTTAACAATTGCCTATTAAGATTTCAATAAGCTGTTACCATTGTTTTACAAAATTGTCTATACATATATTAAACACCCATGTCCAAAGGACTGGTTTTGGAATGAATAACCATCAGATTTAGTTAAAGATTATCACTGTAGGTATATGTATACAGTACATGTGTGCATGCATAACTTTCAAAATTTTAAAACAGTTTACAAATGCAATTTTAAATCCCCTTTTCTTTAGAAATTTACCACTGCGATCGGCTGCACCACCTCTCATGATCCTTGCTACAATCACAGCTCCTGTATGCTCATCTCTTCTGATGGTAGCTCCCTGAAATAAAACACACACCCCCAACCCCCCACAAGAAACCATCATAAGAAATTAGCTTAGAATACACCAAGAGGTGAAATAACATGTAAGCTAAAGTGTCTTTTAAACTGGAATTAATTTGTTCTATGAATTTTGTCCTCCTCCTTGACAATCTTCATCATTATTCAACTTCTGCCTGTGCCCGTGTCACATGATTGTGGGAAGGTGCACACCTTCCTTTCTACTGACTTTGCCGGGTGCTTACACTACCTACATTATTGTGGTGTTCAAAGTCACTCAAGTGTACAAATCAGAATTTCTTACAACAAGCCTTCTCTGCGTGTCTCTTGAATCTTCATACAATACAGTCAGCACTTTTACATATAAAAGCAAGGACAGCCTCTAAGTAATTAGATTTTTTTTTTAATTCTCCGACCTCTGCTGGCAATATAAAGCTCTGATCAGAACTTAAGTCACTGTTCTCTTCTACTACCTAATGTCATATACAAAAAGCACTTTAGCAGATTTCTTCCCTGATGCAATTGTTTTTTCTTAGGAAATCAATTCTTCCATTTCCATTTGTATAAAATCAGTACCTTGTCAATATAATGTTTACATACAGCTATCAAACATACTGTTACCACGTCACTGACTTTTGTGCAAATTAAGGTATTAATTACTTGAATGTTAGCTACAATATGAAAATAATTAATATGCATAATAAGCATAATCGTTACAACCTATACAGCTTCCTCAGAGATCATGTTCCCTCTGTTAACTGGCATTATAAACCCATGCCTATAAAACATGTCACACAATTGTGAAGGTGCATTTATCAAAGTTTTCCTTTTATGTTAGTTTACTAGGTTCAGAACACTCCTAGTTTTTGCAGACTATTTGACGACATCTTCCAAGTATCTCCTCCATACTCACGGTAACACTTTTGCACTACATTATGACTAGAGATGGGTTATCTTATATGTACCAAGGGTTCTTTATTTTTCACTAGCCGAACAATTTTCACTGATTCCTCATCAAAATCATCATCAAAGGTATCGGGTAGAGGTGGAAGGACTGGGTCAAAGTTCTTCTGTGCTACAGTGTCATGTACTACAAGCATTGCCTGCATAAAGGAAATAAGAAACAGTAACGTAACGGGGTAATATTACAGTTTCCAGTTCTCATGTTTCCAACATTACAGTAAACAAACCTCACCCTTCCCACTCTCACCATAAATCCCTCCAAAAAAGGATTTAGCAATTATCTTAATCATCATGTAAACTATATGTGTGTGTATATATGTCGATATTTAAAGTAAACCCAGGCCATAACAAAGCTCAGCCTAAATAAACTTAAAGAATGCAGGTGGACTATGGAAAGCAAAAAGTTGAGAAAACGGTATCCTTTTCTTTTCTGCTCCCTCAGAAAATATTAAGGAGGGGAAGGAAGACAACGTAGTGCATTATGCCTGAAAGGCCTACGCTGTGTCTTCTCAACCCCCTTTGCATCCTGAAGCCTGTGCAGGAAATCACAGTGGAATAAAACTACAGTTTGTAGGAGGTTTTTCCTTTCTCTTAGGGACTCTTGAATGTAACTTTTCCATTACAAAACGTTCTATCGGAATTCTGCAAAGGAATTTCATTAAGGTCTCTGCTGTGTTTTTTACCCTGAGATGTGGTGTTGACAACAGCTGAAGTAGCTCTTTTTCTTCATTATTCACTGGTCCAGTCTGCAACTCTTCTATTACCTTTAACACAAAAATTAACAACATCAAAATAAAAGGAGTCCACCAAACAAGATCATATACTTGCAAGTGAGTGCTTCTGGTGAGTGTTGGCTAATTTCTATCATCCTCAAAGTGGTGTGCACAGATCAAAAACAATCCCAATCAATAGTGCATAAATGCTAAAAGAAATGAAAGCTTCTTCATTTATTTTATTTTTATTGGGTACTGCAAGAAGACATCGTCAGAAATCAGGATCCTAGCCCCTAAACATACATTCTAAGAGGGATTCCACCAATGTAATTTCAGGAATGAGTTCTGAAATTTTAAATTCTGTATATGGAATCTGTAAGTGATATGTGGAACAACACTCTTGTGCTTGTACTACAACAAAGGAGTTAACCCTCTCTGTAACCAAGTACCATTACTCATGCGGAACACGAAACAGAAATTCCCTTGTTCCCCAGCAAAGCCTTGGATACCAAAATATGCCCTGGAGTCTCAGGCCTTCCAAACAAAAGACTAGAGAAACAATGGAAGCACTTTTTCACTAGGCTGGTTGGGTGGGAGGGGAGAGAAGGGGGGAGGGAGGAGGAAGGGAGAAAGGTTGAGGCAAGAGAGGGAAGTCACACAGTCCTGTGTAAAACTTCTCCTCTGCTGTTTAGAACAGGATAACTTTGTATGACTTGACAGGCACCAGTGTCAAAACTTTTATGGAGACAGTAGGCTATTTGTGGGACAGGGGAGAGAGGGTATGCTGCAGATTAAGACACGGCAATGGGATCTCCTGGCTTTGCAAAGGGAGGAATTCTAGCTCCCAAACCTTCCACAGCCCTTTGCTACACTTTGGAAGGAAACAGATGCAAGTAACTTGTAAAGAGCTGTCAAAAGCAGTACAAGTTTCACTTTTTCAGGCACGTGGCATGTTACAAACAAACGTAAGATAACACTTTGCTCTGTGAACAGACTGGGGGATTGATTGAGAGCAGCCCCACAGAGAAGGACTTGGGGATACCGGTGGATGAAAAAATCAGATACGTGATGGCAATGGGCGCTTGCAGCCCAGAAAACCAAGACAGACATGGACCTGTTAGAGCATGTCCAGAGGAGGACCACAAAAATGATCCGAGGGCTGGAAAACCTCTCCTATGAAGACAGGCTGAGAGGCTTGGGGTTGTTCAGCCTGGAGAAGAGAAGGCTCCAGGGAGGCCTTGTTGCTGCCTTTCAATATATAAAGGGTGCTTAAAAGAAAGATGGAGAAAAGCTCTTTATGAAGGCCTGTAGTGACAGGACAAGGGGCAGAAGTTTTAAACAAAGAGGGCAGATTTAGATCGGATATAAGGAAGACCTTTTTTACTCTGAAGGTGGTGAGACGCTGGAACAGGTTGCCCAGAGAGGTTGTGGATACCCCACCACAGGAAATGTTCAAAGCCAGGTTGGACAGGGCTTTAAGCAACCCGATCTAGTGAAAGGTGGCCCTGCCCACAGCAGGGCCATTAGACTAAATGATCTTTCAAGGTCCCTTTCAAGCCAAACCATTCTCCAACCCAAACCATTCTATGCGGACAGCAATGCTTCTTGGATTGTAATGGTTTTAAGTCCTTAAGACTGAATGCTTAGCTGGGATAGCCTATTGCCAAGAAAGGACTGAATGCTTTTTGCAGCCTCTCCCTTATGAAGCCCATTAACAGCATTCTTCTGTTCTACCCGCCTGTGTCTGTCTTCACTGGACACTTAATGACATGGTATTTTTCAGCTCTCATTTCCTTGATCAATCGTAAGTGAAACAAGCCAACAGATTCCAAAGACAGCTGGGCAAGATGAAAAATATGTACACGTATAGCACAGTTGCAAAGCTTTGATTTGTTAGAAAAGCAGGCTTGAATAACTGGAAAATAAGGAGACAAGAATTTTTACTCACATCTTCAACTAATCCCGCTGCACTATGTAAAACAGGAGTTGGACTCTGTCTTTCATAATGACGGAGCTTTTCATGAATCTGAAAAAGATTATTCAGGTATATTACCACAGAGAAATACAAAACTTCCTAAATATACTTACACTGGAATATTTTTATATTTAAGGAATGTAATTTTTCTGAGGTAAGTGTCAGAAAAAAGCCCTCTCTTGGGGTTATTTTTGTTTTGTTTAGGAGTCTTTTCATTTTCTTTTTGCTTATGCTAGTTTCACAGACAGCCAGAAAATCTGTTCAGACTTCAGTAGCATAAGGGAAAAAAATGAACCCATCTCATGCTGCTTTTTAGGTACAGGGCACTGGATCTGCATTTTGGCAATCAAGGCAGAAATGTTTTTTCAGAACAAAATACATTAATTGTCAATGGATGTTCTTAATGTTTGTGCTTAAATAAATAAATGCTTTGGTCAGTAGAGAATTCTACCAAAAAAAAAAAAAAGCTTTGGCAAAGTAAACAGCTGATAAATCAAGGGAACAGAGAATAAGTAACCTGTAAGGAAAATGTACATTCATAAATGAAATTTTACCTTCATCAGGTAGCTGAGACTCTTTTCACTGAAGACATCCCTAAGGAATCCCATTTCCTCTTTATGATTTGAATCAGGTCTTAGCTGAGATGTCAAAAGGGCCAAAGTTTCATGCAATCCTAAATTTAAATTCGAGACAGAACAAAACCTTGGTAGATAGCATGTCTCACAGGACCTTCTACTGCAGATTTAACATCCACTACATTTACTTGGGTACCATCCTGGTGATCATTAAGTTTGCAGAGAGATTTGTGCTTATCTTCCATTCATTTTGTAAAGCTCCCTTCTTAAGCGGCAAACACAGCATTAGATATAACATATATTAAGGAGGGAACTGAGGTTGTTTAGCCTGGAGAGAAGGAGGCTCAGGGCAGACCTCATCGCTCTCTACAACTACCTGAAAGGAGGCTGTAGCGAGGTGGGGGTCGGTCTCTTCTCGCAAGTAACAAGTGATAGGACAAGATAAAATGGTCTCAAGTTGCAGCAGGGGAGGTTTAGATTGGATATTAGGAAATAAGTTCTTCACTGAAAGGGTCATCAAGCATTGGAACAGGCTGCCCAGGGAAGTAGTGGAGTCACCATCCCCGGAGGTATTTAAAAGATGGGTAGATGTGGTGCAGAGGGACACGGTTCAGTGGTGGACTTGGCAGTACTAGGTTAATGGTTGGACTTGATGATCTTAAAGGTCTTTTCCAACCTAAACGATTCCAAGTCTGTGATTCTAAGGCAAAAGCTACCAAAGCAATATATATATTTAAATACAGTACTTTTGAAGTTTCCCCCTTCATGTTAATTAATGTAACTGTTTCTAGAACAGCTAGCCCTCTAACAAACTTTCAGTTATTGGAGTGCCACAGCAGACTCGGAAAATGGCTGAACAACCTGCCTCCTTTGTTGCACAGCTACCAGCTCTACTTCCTGAGCAACTTTGCTTACAAGTGTTATCCTGCCCTTTCTACCTCTCAGGTACCCGTTAGAAGTCAGGTCTGACCAGGGGAAGAAAGGACTGCTGTAGATTTCCACTGCAGTGGAAGCAAAGCTTGTGGCTAGTTTTCTAAAAAGTGCTTAAATCATCAATATTCCAATTTTGCAGTGCACAGGGCCATACAAACTTTATTTTTTTCTCCTGGTGGACTGCGACTGGAAAAAAACAAACCCAAAAACAGAAAAAAAGAAAAGGAAAACAAAGCGGCAGGGGGGTGGGGGGGTGGTGGTGCTAAAATCTGCTCCTTTGGCTATTATCTCCATGAACTTTAGAGTATATTTGGATCCAGGAGACTCAAACTCCCTTCTGCTTTAAAACTCAGTATCATTAGCGTATATGACTTCACCCTGGGTAGCACACTGGAGAAGCTGGTTAGCAAGCCCTGAATGGAATCTCTGTTTTTTTAAGTCAAAAGGAATAATATTAACAAAGCTCACCAACACCTTTTCAGAAAATATTAAGAGGTGGCACAGCAAGCAGCAGAGATATATAAGAGCTGATCTTTAATAAGCATGTGTAGAAGCCATTGTTATACTGAGAGGTCCAAGTTTGTCCATAGGAGCCTGCCCACCAGCGTATATTCAGGGGCTCTAGGATTCGTATAAAACTAGGTGTTTCCTGAAATCTGACTAAATTTAGTAATTTCCACCTTTTATACTCCATCTTCCTTGTTTTCTTTTAGGTAATCGCTAAGAAATCTAATTGAACTATCTTAATTCTATTTTATTTAACTCCAATTTGAATTAATTTCCTCTGTGAAACACATACACTAAGATTTCAGTCACTGGTCTATTGAAAGCATGCAGATCAGTTACCTGAGTCTTCCGAAAGCACTGGCATGGCTTTGTTCTTAATCTCAGAGACAAATGTTCAACTTAAATCAACACGATTGTTTCTTCTTTCTGGACTGCGATTCAGAGGCAGTCCTGAAATGAGCAAAGATAATACCTAAGCTCAAGCACGCAAGAAAAATGGCAATCATGTAAAAATAGTAAATACCTAGTACATATTTCTCTCAAGTTCAGTTTAACCTGAATCAGGCAGAGTCCTGCAGTTATTCTGCCATGCAAGTAACAACATGAAAAATATTATGTTATATAATAGCCATATGGTATCTTGGATAAAGCTCATGCTGAAGACAGCAAATGCTTCCCTATTCTATTCTCAAGACAGTTTTAGAAGGCCTAAGTCACCTGTCTGAAGAGACAAAAAAGAAAAAAAGCATGCTGCAGAGTGGGTGTCTGAAAGCACCGATACACACCATTTGCACAGAAATAGAGCATGCAGGAATGTGCCATTGCAACAAGATGTTCTGTGCTTCCTAAAAGCACACCTCAAAGCAATCTACATCCCCCTGGCATTCTGATGCAGGCGACATTACAACTACATGCAACTCGTTGAAGCTATTAGGAGTGACACTCCATCAACCTTGGCCGTGGTTGCTACAGCGAATAAGGCTACTTCTGTTGCTCAAAAATTCCATTAGATGCTTTTATTGCTGATTTTTCTTGTCACCAAGAGCAAACAACTCCAGAGCAATTTAATTTTAAACTGTAAAACTGAATCTATGCTTATAATCCAGTCCAAGATGAAACCCTTTGTGTGTGCCAGGGCATTTAAAATCTCATTCATGCTCATAAAATTCAGACTAATGCTTGTAGAAAAATAAACAGCCATAACAGCACACAAAAAGGATTAGAAAGAAATGTGGGATACTCCCAACTCTTGGCTAAATGCAATAGAGGGTGCTCCTTGTGTTCCTATTTGTAGATAAATTTCTGGTATTTTGATCGCATGACACAAGTTTGATGGTTTTCTAATTCAACTTTATTTTGATTAGCTGCCTGAAAACACCTTATTACTGTGTGACAAATTAGCATATACCAGTTTAGCATTTGCTAGGTTCCTGAGTTTCTCTACGATGTACTGAAATATTAAGCTCAACAGTCACTTGTGTTTCACACCCATTATTTTCTACTGCTACGCTTAATTAGTCCACTTGGGTATCAAAACATAACTGAGTTCTCTAAGCAAGTGAACTGAAAGTCCTGAAATTTGACTCTAATCCATGGATCATACTCAAGTGTATTACATATACAACCCATTTATTTAATTAACTTTCAAAAGCTTTTTTTATTATCTATTGCCTTGAAGAAATAAACACACAATTCATGCCAAAAGAAATGTATAGGCAATTCATTCAACTGCTCTGGTTCCTTGACTATGGCTTTTCATTTGACACATATTTAAAATCTTTTCTAATTATCAGGCAGGGAACTTTAACTGTGTGTTCTGTCTTGGTAAGAACGTGAGCTTCCTACAGTCAAAGCACACTTAGCACCAAAACCCAAGAAAAAACAAGTTATCTTCCAGACTCTTAGCGAAAAAGCATCCTACACAGGAAGCTGGAAAATACACATTTTAACATCTCAAAAAACTGACAGCAAGTTCAGGATCACCACAATTAGCCGAGTTAGGCACAGCTATAAAAATGGTGACTTCCGCTAGAGGCATTTCCCGTGTTCTGTAAAAAGCCTGTTAGCCAGGACTGATTGGAATGAACAGTCAAAAGAACGAAAAGCATTCTGTATCCTGTCACCAGCATGCTCCACGTCAATACTCAGGGCTAGCTTCACGGTACTAAATTCAGCCCCAGCATGTGATATTTTGCAAGAGGGGTTCAAAACCATGAATCTGTCCTTTCATCATTGTAGTACAAATAGGCTCAAATACTTTTCCTCTTTAAAAATACCTACCATAATTCATTTTCCACACATACCCCTGCCCAGCTGTTGCTAAGACAGAACATTTGAGCCACCTTCCTTGCCTAGGAAAAGGACCGTTGATATTTGGAAAGGGCTAAATACACTGAACTGATGCTGTGGCTGGGATCAAAGGGGATTAAACATAAGCACAACGTGCTTGGGCATATCCCTATTAACTTGGAAAATAAACCCAGTGTGGTTCCCAGCCTAATACAACATAAAGCTTCTGTAATCCAGATATATCGGTCAAAGCAGTAGAAGATCTCATTTCAGAAAGCAGCTGCATTTCAACATCTTTCCAGGAGATCACCCCCGTGATTAGGTCAGAAAATGCATCTGCATGCTAGTAAGACCATAGCCGACAGCTATGACACCGGATTTCTCCTCACTTTGCTTTTCTACACAAAAAGTACCCAAATCTGACCAAACTAGTCTTTCGCTGGGTCCTACGCCTACTTAGCACTGAAGAGCGGCTGCTCTGACGGCCGAAGCACGGAGAAGACCGCACACCTTTCCCCGCTCGGCACCACGGGGACAGGTCCTTCCTCCGAGACCCCGCCGCAGGCGCCCAAGTCCACGGCCCCGCGCTCCGGGGCGGCGGCGCGGCCTCAGCCGGGCGCCCCTCAGGCGACCCGCGGCCTCGCCTGCAACCCGAGGGGCGGAGCACGGCCAGGCGGACCCCCTCCCCCAGGGCCGCCGGGCAGGACTCTCCCGCTCGGGAGACGGCTTTCCGTGCGTTCCGCCGAGTTCGGGCACCGATAGCTCTGCCGNTCCTCACGGCCCGGCCGCGGGCACAACGGGCACGGCGCGCGGTTACGCCCCGGGCCCGGCTCCCTGCGCGCCGGCAGCGAGACGTCCTCGTCCAGACCCGCTTCCCCAGCCGCGAGGTCGGGCTCTGCGAGCACCTCTACGGCCCCACCTCCGCCGCCCGGACGACTCCGCGGGGCTTCCGCGAGGCCCGGCACCGAGTCCTCAGCCTC
>VZSZ01010460.1:356401-371213 GCA_013398815.1 Ibidorhyncha struthersii
CGGGCCTCGGCGGCCGGCAGCATGTCTGCCCTGCGCAGGAAGTTTGGGGACGAGTACCAGGCGGTGGGCCCCGCTCGCAGCGGCACCCGCAGAGAACGGCAGCGCTTCGTGGACAAGAACGGGCGCTGCAATGTGCAACACGGCAACCTGGGTGGCGAGAGCAGCCGCTACCTCTCTGACCTCTTCACCACGCTGGTGGACCTCAAGTGGCGCTGGAACCTGCTCATCTTCCTGCTGACCTACACCGTTGCCTGGCTGGTCATGGCCTCAATGTGGTGGGGCATCGCCTACCTGCGAGGTGACCTGCACCGGGCGCATGATGATGCCTACAGCCCATGTGTGGCCAATGTGTACAACTTCCCCTCCGCCTTCCTCTTCTTCATAGAGACTGAGGCCACCATTGGCTATGGGCACCGCTACATTACCGAGCGCTGCCCTGAGGGCATCGTGCTCTTCCTCTTCCAGTCGCTGCTGGGCTCCATCGTCGATGCATTCCTCATCGGCTGCATGTTCATCAAGATGTCCCAGCCCAAGAAGCGAGCCGAGACCCTGATGTTCAGCCACGCTGCAGTCGTCTCACAGCGGGATGGCAAGCTCTGCCTCATGTTCCGTGTTGGCAACCTCCGCAACAGCCACATGGTGTCTGCCCAGATCCGCTGCAAGCTGATCAAGGTGAGGCCTAGTGCGACAGTGGGTGGGATAGGATGCCTGCGTTACAGTGGGCAACACAGGCAGGCAGGGCACAGGCCAAGAGGAGCCACGTGTCCATAGTGCAGGTAGCACAGGGCTTCCCCTGTGCAATCCCTGCTGCTGCTGCCTGCTGGTGGGCTCTGCCCTGCCCCAGGGACAGCTTCCCTGTCCTTTGGCATGTGGGTGAGTGGACGTGGCTGGGGTGGTATGAAGGGCTTTGGAAAAATTTGCCATGGCAGCCCATAGTGGGAGCCACAACAGAGCCAGGCAGGTGTAGGAGAAAAGACACTCATCGGAGAGCTCCCAGAGGCATTCCAGAGGCTGCTGGGAGACCAATTTGGTCAGGAGGGATGGATGCGTCAGGATACAGGATAGCTGCAGGGAGGGATACTAAGGCATGCCCCTTAGCAGGTGATTGCTGGGAACAAGCAATTGATTGTAACCATTTTGTGTGCCATTAAATTAGGACAGACATTAACCTTGACCTTTTTGTCCCCTTGGGGAAACCTGGGGAGCTTTAATTTGCAGTTCCTTACCCCGTGGTTCCAGCCAGCAGCCTCCCAGCATTTCAGAGGGGTTGTGCAGGTGCTTTAGCGGAAAGGCCCTTTGATTGTCATGGGTGTCTATTTATTAATCACTGACAATGGTCCACGTAATTCAGAATGCAAGAAAACTGGAATTCAAAGGAGATCATAACCAGAAAAATAAAGAAATCATTAGGAGACAGTAGGGTTTGGCAGGCATCGAAGTCTGGAGGAGACATTGGGCAGGAGTAGAATGGAAGGAAAATGCTGTGTGCGACATGCCAAGACAAAGCAACATAGCAGCTCATAGCAGGTACGTCTTGTCATGGGAGTGCGCTTGATGGGGAGCATCAGAAGCTAGATGTGAGTGATGACGTTAATTTCAAAATACCATATTTGAATGTCATAAATGTTCTGTATTCTCTATGGTAATCCTCTCTTTGGAGCAACTGTTTGGCCAGTTTAATAACCTGCAGAAACAAGCATGATAGAGTAGGTGATGAGACAATGGTAAATTCCTCCTGTTCTGTGCAGAAAGGTTGACTGAACTGTTAATTTTTCTTGCTGCTTTAAAATGGAGAATCTGCTAAGATTCAAAAAGAGGTTGTCTATATATATATATGGGAACAAGCTGTCAGGAGTTACAATGGAGCAATTTTTGTAGGAATCAGAAAGCCAGCGAAACCATGATTTTGTTGACCTCTAACTATTAAAAATTAGCAGAAAGCCTCCTCTAAAGTATTTAATTCTGTCCATCATCCAAGACAGAATGCAAGTCAAAGTGGAATAAAAGCAGTGTCACAGTTGTGGTTTTACAGGCACAGTAATTCACTATAAACTTCTTTTGAAGTAAGACGCTGGACACACAATGTAGTGCACTTTCTGCTGGTGATTTTGTTGCTACACAATGCTGGTATGCGGACAATTGGGACAGAAGACACAAGGACATTTGATGGACCTGCTTGATAGCTGTTTCATAGACTAGACAATGAATCAGTGAGTAATACTTGATTTCTTTCAAATGGTCATCATGCCCGTAACTTGTCTTCAGGCCGCTTTGCAACCTTTGGCGAATATAAGCTGTGGACACAGGCAAGTTTAAAAGTGAATGTCTGTGTACTCAGTGCCCCCTCAGTCCTCATTACAAGATGCAGTATTAGTTCCTATGTCTTTCTGTAAATCCTCCCCAGCTGAGGTGCCCCTTGAACTGGACACATCATTCCAGCGGTCATAACAGCCGTTCCAGCAGCGTGTGAATTTACATCACCTGCTTTGAAGCAGCTTTGTGTGTCCTGTAAAGCTATGGTGAATATGCTGGAACTTGCTTACCATTTATCTTTAGCGAGTTCTGCCTTTTTGTGATTTGTGCTATTTCCGCTGTGCTTGGTACAGTGCTGTTGACAGCTGATCTTGCTACACTTCTCCTGCACCTGATTAGATAGCTAGAATTTTTTTTTTAACTTGTGTCACAGTGAACGAATGTGAAGAAATATGTCTTATCACACTTTTGTGTTTGAGATAGGACCCATATTTAGTAGTGAACAGTGTTTCAGTGGGACCAATGGAGCCCCGAGGATTTCCATTTGTAAAGAAAGTGCACCGATCTAAGTCTGAATGGCATTTACTGAAAGCGTGATATATGCCCAAGGATATTAGATAGATTATAGTGGGGCCACGACACTGTGCTGGCTTTTTTTTGTGGTCCAGGGGACTGTGCAGCAGCATGGTGTAGTGATGTCACGGGAAAAATCTGGGTCCCTTTATGAACTGAGTTGTGGAGAGTTTGGAAAACAGAATTACAAGGCTAAGCGTGCGTGCTTCAGCAAAATCTTTTCCAAACACCCGAGTCTTCTAATTTACATTGAGTGCTCTATAAGCAGGAAAAAGCAAACCCCTGGTGCAAGAAATAGAAAGGAGGTGGTTGGAACTAGCTGCTGAAAATGTGCCATTCCAGATCCCGGCCTTCTCGGTATCACAGTGAACTGTATTTTTCTGCCTGTTGATTCCTGGAGCTCACTGGTGTGCCTGAGTGATCTGGTGATAGCAGCAGCAACGAGGATCCTCTGTATGCTGATCGGTATTGATTTTTTAAAATTTAGTTATGGTACCTATTTTTATCTTCTCTTGATGGGGCTACATGTGCCACTGATAAGCATGGTAAGTGTTAGTGTGTAAAGTGGTCTGTAAAGTGTTTCAGCTAGTAGCATAGGACATTTTGATTCAGAAAGCCGAGGAATGCAAAATCATTGTAACCTGTTTTCAACATGGGGTAAGCAATAGTTTTAAAAATAGAATTGTGAAACGTAGTAGCCAGAGAGCCGGTGTGCTTTGGGTTATGACCAGCAGGCACCAATTCTTTGAGCTGAACTAATTAGCAGCTTTGAAAAAGCTGAAAGCAAACAAAATTGTAACAGAAAGTTCACAGATGGCAGTCATTGCAAATAAGTAAGAAGACCCATTATATTGTGATCTCAATAACTCGATAAGCAGGGCATGTGCAGAAAGTGCAAACGATATGTTTTTTAATATCACAGGATCATTCAGATTGGAAGGGACCTGGGGAAGTCTCTAGTCCAACCTGCAGCATGGTGAACTAGGAGGTCAGACCAGGTTGCTCTGGGCTTTTTCCAATCTGGTTTTGGAAACCTCTAAGGACAAAGACTGCACAGCCTTGCTGGGCAAGCTCTTCCACTGCTTTAGTGTCCTTATGATGGAAAAGTTTTTCTTGATTCCAGTCTGAACTTCTCTTGTTTCAATTTAGGCCCATTATCTCTCTTGCGCCCGCTATGCACTGCTGTGAAGAGCCTTGCTCCATCTTCTTGATTACCTCCATCTTAGGTTTTGGAAGGTTGCTATTAGGTCACCCTGGATGCCTTCCCTTCTCCAGTCTGAACAAGCTCAGCTCACTTAGGTCGTTTTTACAGCTTGGGGCAACCAGACTATATTAAAAAGTAGCAATCATCCTGGGAATTATTGAAGCTAGAGCTCCAGGGATAGTGTCACTACCAAAACCCATAAAATTCTTTAACAGCAGTATCAAAGTTCATATTATTTCAGTAATGTAATATATAATAAAAGTTCTCGCAAGCTGCTAGTCTAAGGGTGGGGCAGAAGTGCAAATAGGTGAAATAAAGGTTTTTCCTCTCAAATACCAGACGTGAAAATACCGTAGTACTGTATGGTAAATTAGCACGTACCAGTTAGCATGTTCTAGATTCCTGAGTTTCTCTACAACGTACTGTGATATTAAACATGGTGATCGTCTGTCCTTTGCATCCTGCGTTTTCCACTCCAATGCCTAAGTGGTCTACCTAGGTATCAAAATGTAATTATGTGAGTTCCCTAAACAAGTGAACTGAAAGCAGGTTAATAATAATAAAACTGTGTTGTGTCCAGTTAAAGAAGGATGTCCATCAACAGCGGGGTTTAGAAAAGTGCCGAGAATGAATAAAGGATAGGAGCGAAGACTCACAGGGCATAAAACGTTTGGTCAGACATAAAAACAGACCAAGTGATTATGCAGCGGAAGTCTGCCTAGTAATGAGAAACAAAACAACAATCCAGTGGCAGAAAGTTAAAGGTGGAAAAATACAGACACAGGAGCAGTCTTTTTTTATTAGGTGCGAGCCAATTAGCCTTCAGAGCAACTCATCTAGACCTTTGGATTCTTCATCTCTGGCCACATTTAAAATTAAAGCTGGGGCATTTCTAAGTAATTGTGTCCTTGTTCAAGCAGGTATTAATCTGCAGAATTTATTTGGCTTTGTGTTATGCGGGTGATCAAAAAAAAAAGAATCACGAGTGTTCCTTCCAGACTTATTGCTGACAGTTTATAGTCAGTATATAGTCAGTTTATAGTCAGCATATAGTCAGTATATAGTTTCGTTATCCTTTGAGTAAAGCTATATATATGCAACAAAGGTCAGGAGTCTTAACATATTAGGGCTTAATTCAGGTTAATTTCTTTTTATTTAACAAATAAGTTTAAAAATGCTCCATGCTCTGCATAGGTCAGTCCTGTATGTAAGATACCGAATACCTCAAACACAGCCTTTTGCTTTCTCCCAGATCTGTTACCTCTAATCATCCTTGATGGATTTGTTTACCGTTGAATGGATTTGATCGAAGACTCTCCCACAGGGAAAAATGGTTTGTAGATGAAATAGCTCTTAAGTCATTCAGGAAGCAATTTATGCAAATATGCACGTCTTTGTCTAGGTTATTGTATTTGATGAAACTTTGGGAAAATTTCAGGTTTAGATGTTGGTTTGTGCGGCTCATGTTGAGCCACATTACCTTGGAGCAAAAATAATACGTTGCCAACCAACTTGTGCGCCTGCTGGAAGAGCAGTAGCCAGGCAACAAAAGCAGTGGCGTGGTCTGCACCTTAGTTCTGCAGGTTCTCTCGGGAAAAGAGAAAGGATGTTTTTGCAGTAGTTTGATTACACCTTTGCATATAACAGAGACTGTCACAATTGCTACATAGTAGTGGTTTTGATCGCTTTTTGTTTTATAGCACTCTTTTACCTCTCAAAGCACAAATAATCCATCAGAATGCTTTCACAAGCAATCAGCTGGTATTTTCCTTTCCCTGTCCTCATAAATAGTGGAGAAACTGACTGTCGTTTAAGGGAGAACTTGGTTATTTAGAGAGGAAGATTTTTATTTTTCCTCAGCAGAAAAACAGACACAGTGAAATCATGTATTGTGTTTAATAAGGAGCTGTACTCTACCAGCTACCTAACTGGTTATGTAATTACCAGCAAATATCAGGCAGTTAAAAATTCAGCATTTTTAAGATACAGGTGAAGCAGAGAGACAATCTGAAGGTACACTAGTTGCTTAGGGATGTTTTTTTAAAGACAGAAACTTTCTTAAAAGAATACCATTCAGATCTAAGTCAACGGGAAAACTGCTAGCTTCAGTTTGCTCTCAGGACTAATGAACGGAGTTTCCAAGCAGTGGAACCAATGCATTTGTCAAAACCAATGCAACACAGTTAAAACTACGTAGTAACTCTTGTGGAGTAATCGATCATTTATAGTCAGTAGTCGGCTTCTTAAAGAGTTAAGTGCTTTCTAATCAAGCAATAAGCAGAAAGGATTTTAAATAGCATTTTAAATAGGCCTTGCAAAGCTTTTCATTTTAATTGGCAATTTCCAACAAAGACCTTTAAAGCAATCAGCTGAGGAGCTTCCTGGCCAACTGATGTATTTTTTATTTGTACTTTGAATACTCTGAATTTGGGGGGAACACTATGGGGTGGGGGGAAGTTATCATATCAGTATTTTTATTGGACCCGTGAAATGACATGAATGAAGACAGGCCACTTAGCTTAATAATAATCATAAGTTCATTATCAAGATCAACATACAGTAGGTGGTACATGCAGATTGGCAAAGGAATTAGCAACATATAAAAATAACAAAACGCGAAACCAGGCAATGGATTAAAATGTCCCTGGCTTCTGGATTTTATTCTCATTAATGGGAACTTTTGCCGCAGGGATGTTCATGGCAGACATCCGTTATAAGGCGTGTAGTGTAGTACCCAATGTTTTTGTCAAAATATATACATATATATATATCTCATAGTAAAGTTTGTAGATGATGATGAGATCTAGTGGCATAATAAGAAAAATCAAAATTGGTCATATATAGTATCCTTATAGTATTTAGCATTACTTATATCTCCATTATGAAGACTCCAGACCTAATATATAGATGATAATGTTACGAAAGAGGCAGGTTTAAACTTCATTGCATTGCTTTTCATGTTTTGCCTCATATGGTGATTACTAAATCATCTTTTCATCTTTAGTCCCGACAGACACCGGAGGGAGAATTTCTGCCGCTAGACCAGTGTGAACTGGATGTTGGATTTGGAACTGGAGCTGACCAGCTGTTTTTAGTTTCCCCGTTAACTATCTGTCATGAAATTAACTCAAAGAGCCCCTTTTTTTGTCTCTCACAAAGATCGCTAAGAAGCGAGCAATTTGAAATAGTTGTCATCCTTGAAGGAATCGTTGAGACTACCGGTAAGGTTTAGAATAATATGCATGCTCTAATTTTTAGTCTTTGTTTTCAGTCCTGATATTTTCAGCGAGGCAGCTGTTAATCCTTTCAGGATGCTAATCCTGGATGCTCCAGACTATCCTGTCATATGCTACAGAGCTTCAGTGGCCTTTACCAGCAAACGGGAGACCTCCCTTCTCCATAGGGAGGAGGGATTTCCGATGCCCAAAGTGGCCAATACATCCAAGATGAGATGCACCCTGCCACTCTTTGAGTGTGGCATGTAGAGGAGTACAACACCCTTATGAGGCTTCTGTTTAAGGACCACCACTCCGAAAGAATGTTGAACTTTAAAAGTTGCTGGTGCTGCAAAATCACTTTCAGCCTAGCTTGCATTAAATTGAACACAAAATAACAAATCCAGTTTTATAGTAGAAATACATACCACATAGTTGTAAAGATTGTAGGAACATGTGGTTATCAGCAAATATGAGCAGGGCTTTTGGTTTTTTTAAACTTTTTTTTTTTTTTAATTCTGATACAGTGTTGTCCAGATGATAGCTGACTTTGTGGCCTTGTCTTTTGAGAACTTAATTCTTTTATGAATCCTGTGGCAATGTGCTGCGGTTACCTAAGAACCTCTGCGTCGAAGATCCATGCGTGCTGTTAAAGTCCAAATTATTCTGTAGATTCATAGGTATTCTGATCCTCTTCTCCCTTCTTTTGAGGACTTTTTAAACTTTGAGTAATCAAGGAGCATTTTCATCCTTCTTTCAACAAGATTACCACTTCCCTTAGAAACCGTGATGTCCTTTTGGCACAGCCAAGCGCATTGATCCCATGCTGGACAGGAAACAGAATCAACGGATTACTGTGCACGTGCTGGACTGAGCTCTAAACGAATACACAATCCACCAGGGCAGAACACTCTTTCGCATCGAGTGAGGCAGTCTTTAGATCCTCACGGAAGCCTCTTCTCATCCCGCAACTGAACCGTGTATGTTAGATAAGCATGCATTCATAACCCCACTTAATGCAATTACCTAACCAGGTATCGCAAGGGAAACTTTTTGCACTGTCTGAGCATTAGTGTAGCAGTAATGGGAAAGCAAATCAGAGTTTGGGCTTACCGACTGCAAATTCTGGCTCTGAAGAGTACCATGACAGGAAGTCTTAAAGCTCTGCTCATGTGGGATATTTGTATTAATTATCGTCGGCATGGTTGTGATGAGATTGTAGCAGATTTGTTGGCTTGGTTAGAACACATTTTATCTGTCAGTTCAGATGTGTAAATACTTGCTAATGAAGTATGTTTGCAGTAAGTGCAACAAATTCTTGGACAAGCTTAAAACAGTACCTGTGTCTTACCATGGAAGACAGCTGCAGTGTCTCTCCACAGCTTTTCTTCTTGACATACTATTTGGAGAAAAAGTAGCCTAGCCTATGGAAGGAATGGAATAGTAAATTTTTCATTTAGCTTTGGCTCCCCTTACCCCCAATCTTTGCCAGAGAATTCTGTAAGTCCCTGCCAAGCAACGGTTCTTTCTCCCAAGGTGTCGTGGTTTAGGCTGGGCTGGCTATTAAATGAGTGACATATGCTCTTCCCAGAAGAGAAGGGAGAGAGAATAAGCAGAGACTTATGGGCTGAATAGAAACTAAACTACCTTAAGGAAATATGAAACTAAAACTATTAACAATAAAAAGAAAAGACAATAATATTAATAAGAAAGTAATGAAATATATACAATATATACAACCCCCCTATCAAGCTCCCAGGATGACAGTCACATCACCGGCAGGCATGGGGAAAGTCCAGAAAAGTCCAGACTGGACTCAGCAACGGATGGGAACTGGATTCCGGATCTGGATTCAGGAATGCACGGACTGAGATCAAAGGCAGATGAACAGACAGAGTCCTCCTCGGACATTGGCCGTTGAAGAAAGAGGCTGACCGTTTGATCCCTCAGCTTTTGTACTGAGCATAAGGCAGATGCGATGGAATACCCTGTTGGTCAGTTTTGGGTCACTCGTCCTGTCCACTCCTGCCCGCAGGTGGGACCCCACTGCGCTTTTCCGCTTCCGACCCACAACAGGGCACACAACAAAGTTAGCTGGCCTGGGGTGTTATAGCAATGAATATAAGCAGGAGCCTCTCTGCACACCATTCCTTAGTGTTAACTATAAACAGCAGACCTTATCACTCTGGAAGAAGACACTGTCTGAAGAACATACTGTTAATTTCAGAGAGTGCAGTCAGTTAGAAGAGATCTAACTTAAAAGTAAAATTACTGAAAAGAAAATTGGTGTTGTTCTACCTCAAACCAGGACACAAGGTGACTTCCAGGAAACAGTATTACATACAAAGTATATGATTGTTGTTGCTAGTGAGCTTATACTGTCTTAATTTTATGTTTTGCTTTTATCAAAAGCTGTTTGCTCAGTGTGAGTCTGCAATATTTACTCCAGCATTTGCATAAAAATCTAGTAAATCAATTAGAGGCACACCATTGACTGTCGGGAGATTGACTAGGAACAATCGCTCCATTTTATAATCTGTAAGTTTGTTAACTTACAGGCTGCAACTGAATTTTATCCATCAGCCTTCCCTTGTATTTTTTTGTTCAATATGCCGGTCTGCTTGCTCATATTAGAATGTCTTGCTCTTGTCTCTGTTTCTGTAGGAATGACGTGTCAAGCTAGGACCTCATATACAGAAGATGAAGTTCTTTGGGGTCACAGATTCCTCCCAGTAATGTCCCTAGAAGATGGCTTTTTCCGTGTCGATTATTCTCAGTTTCATGCTACGTTTGAAGTCCCCACTCCTCCTTACAGTGTTAAAGAGCAAGAAGAAAACCTGTCCCTATCATCACTTTTGAATAGTCCTGTTGATCATAACAAAACCAGAAGAGAACAGGTTTGTCCCCTTGACTGTATTGATGTTGCGGGAGAGAAAAACAAGCTCCCTTTTAAACTTCAGAAGATTAGCTCGAGAAAGGAAGACTTTCCAAGAAGAGCCCTGAGAATGAGTTCCAGTAACACAGAGACGACTTGCAGTACCGGAGATCTCTTGAAAATTCAGGAAATAAGTCCCATTTGTGACAGTGAAGACGGGGAAGGCAGTGATGACCAGATACAGCTGAAAGCTTTAAAAATAAATGCCAGGGCTTTGACTCAGTCTACAGGTGATCTCGAGTTACAGAAGAAGCGTCCAAGTATGTGCACTCTAGAGGTGAAAATGGAAGATAATTTTCCTGCCAAACTTCAAAAAATGAACTCTGATCGCCTCTCTTAAGAGCAGAGGCAACAGTTGTTGTTGCTGATGAACTGCATTCAAGGCTGCTGACCTGAAAGAGTTGTCTTACAGTAAAGTCAAAATTTGGTTTTGCCACTTGCAGGGAGAACGGTCCTTTTTGTATAATTGCTCTGTACAGATCCAACTTAGGTAGCATAATAGGACTTTGAGGGGCACTAAGGTTAGACTGTCGTGCCAAAGAGATTGCTGCCCTAGTGGTGTTAATTGGCATGCTTGTTGCAAGTCTACATTGTCTTCCGTATATGCAGATGCTTTTTCACGAAGCAAGGACCGGATCCTTAGTTGCAGAGTGAAATGTTCAGAGATCAAGCCAAAAAGGGTGTAAAACCAGGTGAAAGACAATTTTGTGCAGCTCAGATCTTGAACTGTTCCTAATGTGTAGAACAGCAGAACACAGAAAGAATCTGTGATGCTGCTTGGTCGTAGTCCATTTTTCTCAGTGACCCCGTTGGAAGGTGGCCTTCCCGTGCAGCCTAGTGGCATGCATCCTTCTTTCTCCATGATTGTGGCATGCCAGCTCCATGCCCGCAGAATCTCGTTCATTGTTGTTCAGGTAAAGGATGTGGTTTGTGGTAGCCATTTGTGTCATTTGACTCACACAAGCTGTCATAAACACGAGGATCATTTACCCTGTCCAAAATCAGACCCCAGCATTCAGTCAGGTGGATCACACACTGAATTTTAACAACCATTATCACCACTTACTGTGAAGGGAACTTGAGACTGGTAGCTCAACTTAATCGTATGTCTCATACCTCAACCTCATGAAATTTTAGTGTGGAGGCTTCTCATAAATAAATAAAAGCAAAGTGCTAGATAATGCTCAGTCATTACAGGAATGGACAATAGTGTGTACACATCTGAGTTTTACTAATGAACAGTGAGAGTCTCTGATCTTGCTCTTTTTTTTTTTGTTACGTTTGCCTTTTATGTATGATTCTCAATCAATTTGTCACATTTTGTGACATTTATAATATGCAATTTATTGCAGGGTAGAACTCTATTTTAATATAAATATATTAAAATACTGAAAGAGAAGGCAACACAGATCTGTAACATGTTAAGTGTGCAGCTGAGAGAGGGTTTTCCCATTTTTTAGCGTACTGGAGCATTCTCTCAAAGTGGTTCTTGTGATTTACTTAATAATGGTGATTTACTTTCAATTGTTGAATGAATATTTTAGATCATCATCCCTGGAATATGGCAACCTTATCTGTAGAAATGACCAAAAAGATGTCAGTGAAGATTTACCCGGAGGTGTTGGTATTTTGGTATTCAGTGTCTCTTTAAAGTGTAATACAGCTTTTTCTAAGTGACTGGCCTTGAACAAGAGGGAAAATCCTCTTCTAGTTTTAAAACAAATCTCAAATAACTGAAACTACTGTTTGCCTTACTGATCATCAGGAAATCGCAAGAACTAGACTTTGACTGTCTTAGTTTTCCTGGGGTTCTACGCTTCAGAATTAATTGCATTCAGCTATTCTGCTGTCTGTCTCAGTCTGTGAAAGGGGTCTTTTTTTCCGGTTGTTGGTGAGCAAGCATAATCACAACTTGCTGTTTTGTAAAATGTGATGTTTGGTAGCTCAGCATATAGGGTGCTTATCACTAGCAGAGCACTCCCCAACAGGAGGATCAAATTCTGCTCTTGGTAGGCGGACAGAGTTCAGTCAGATTTAAAAGGGGTTGCTGTGGCCATATCATTTGGCAATGCATGCCTCGATGACTAGAAGGGAGAGGTAAAGTGATACATCCAAGCCAGGGATGGTTTGGCTTCTATAAATCACTATTTCTTGCTTTTAATCTCCTGCCTATGCTGTGAAACTGGAAAATGGTATTTTGCACAGGGGTAGAATTTACTTGTTGTTGTTCTTACTTGTTTTCAACATGAATTTCAAGGAAATCTGTAATTTCATTTATTAAATGTATTAGTATGAGATATGTATTAGTATGAGGTATTTAGATGACAACGTGAAGTCTTGATGGACGATGACTCTCCCCACTCTGCAGAACAGCCACTAGTAAGCATAAAATAAAATTACATCCACCTTGTGTCTCAGGCATTCTTGCGAGTCAGTCAGCTCAGAGTGCATTTCTAACAGACACAGAAACAATGAGCCAAAGCACCCTGTATCTTCCTTTTCTACTTACGTGAAAGGCTGTTCCGCACATGTTATGCAACTGTCAGATGTGCAAGGCAGTAGTATTCTGTGCTGTGCGTTCTGGAGGATGGTCCTAAGCTATTTTCAGTTTTCCCAGTTCTGGGCTGCTCCTATAGCTGCAGAGTAGATTTAGTCGTGGCCTCCTGAGACTTTCCTGTAGACTAGTCTCAGTGCTAAGCAGAATCTTCACACTCTAAATGTATTATATGAGAGCTTGCAAGCCATAGGGTGGTTTTCTGTGATGCTCGCTGTGACAAAAATAATTGTTGAAATACTTCTGGGAACCCTATGGCGACCCTGTTCCTATTGCATGAAGCAGAAGGATGTCTTCCTGAGGCTGAAGGCTCCAGCGCACTAGAGAGTAAGGAGTAGGAAAGCAAACTCTTACAAGCAAAATGACACAACAGGGTGCCCAGAGATACAGGAGGGCAAGGAGGAAGAATGTAGCCAGCTTTGTGTGGCCCTAGGAGGACACCAAGGGGTCCCCAGTGACTGCAGAGCTGCGTGTGACCAAGAAGTCACTGATGCCACCACCAGGAGACCGGGTCAGGGGGCGGATCAGGCCCCGAACTGGAAACTGGGTGGGATCGAACCGTCCCCTAGTTCTGGGATCACGCAGGATGGACCGAGCAGCAGGAGCAGGGAGCAGTACGCGCCCTCGCTTTCTCTGCAGGTGGCCCAGCTCTGAGCCCACTCTGCGGCTACAAACGCAACCCAGCAGCCAGGGGCTCAGGTGGAACATGTGGTGCCAGCACAGCAAGCGTCGGGGGATGCCTACTGGTGGGAACCGCCGGCTGAGACACACGTGCATTTCAGACACCTGCTGTGCCTGATGTTTGGTGCTGGACAATGAAGCTGATCAAGATCTCAACAAAAACTTCCCCTGTGCCACCCAGTGTTCAGTTCTGTGCTCTCATCCGAGGTCTCGGTTGGCACTGTGCGTACATGATGCACCATAGCCAGATTGGTGACGTGGCGGGGAGGTGAGAGGTGTGAAATGTGCTTTCAGGCTGCTAGCCTAAGGGTGAGGCAGGAGCACAGACAGATGCGATCAGGGTTTTTCCTCCCAGATACCAGAAATTAATTCTATCACTGAAGGAAAAAGCTCGAGGGAGGCTGACAGCCACTTTATGACTTAGTATTTTGCTTTGTCTCCGAGTCCTTCTGTGTGGTCCAGTTTGGGGTTCCCAGGAAAGCCAAATCAGCCTGTGTTTGTGCAGCCAGAAAAAAAACAAACCATTTTTATGCACAAAATCAAAAGCAAAAATCAACAATTTTTATGTTGTGGAAAAGTGCTGAAAAAGCCCAGAATCCCTCTGCTCTGCCCTGGTGAGGCCGCATCTGGAGTATTGTGTCCAGTTCTGGGCTCCCCCGTTCAAGGACAGGGAACTGCTGGAGAGTGTCCAGCAGACGGCTACTAAAATGATGAGGGGATTGGAGAATCTTTCTTACAAGGAAAGGCTGAGGCACTTGGGTCTTTTTAGTCCAGAGAAAAGAAGACTGAGGTGGGATCTTATAAATACTTATAAATACTTAAAGGGAGAGTACCAGGGGGGATGGGAACAGTCTTTTTTCAGTGGTGCCCAATGATAGAACAAGAGGTAATGGGCACAAACTTGAACATGGGAAGTTCCATCTAAACACGAGGTGGAACTTCTTTCCTGTGAGGGTGGCAGAGCACTGGCACAGGCTGCCCAGAGAGGTGGGAGGGTCTCCCGCACTGTAGACATTCCAAACCCGCCTGGATACCATCCTGTGCGACCTGCTGTAGGTGACCCTGCTCTGGCAGGAGGGGTTGGACTGGATGATCACCAGAGGTCCCTTCCAACCCTGACCATTCTGTGATTCTGTGATTACGGAAAAGCAAAAAAAAACCCCAATTTGGGGAAAATAGGGGGTGAAATGCTGGCAGTTTGAGGGATGTTGCAGGCCGTTATGTGGTGTGGGTCAGTTATCCAGAGTGGATTACGTGTTCCGGGTTATCCCAGGTGAGTTATCTGCTGTGGATTATCCTGGGTGGAGCCGCTGGTGTAGGTCATCCCCATGCGTGTCCCCTCATTCACGTTTGTACCGGCACGTCCCCCCTGCCTCGACCCCGCCCCTACACCCCCG
>VZSZ01010461.1:7281-19556 GCA_013398815.1 Ibidorhyncha struthersii
ATGGTTTCAGCTGGTATAGAGTTGACTTTCTTACTAGCAGCTGGAATAATGCTATGTTTTGGATTTGGGATGAGAATAGTGTTGATAGCACACTGGTGGTTTTGGTTGCTGCTTAACACTCAAGGACTTTTCTGCTCCTCATAACGCCCCACCAGAGAGTAGGCTGGGAGTGCACAAGTTGGGAGGAGACACAGCTGGGACAGCTGACTCCAACTGACCAAAGGGATATTCCATACCATATGACGTCATGCTCAGTATAAAAACCTGGGGGGAAGAAAGAAGGGGAGACGTTTGGAGTTATGACGTTTTGTCTTCCCAAGTAACCATTACACGCGATGGAGTCCTGCTTTCCTGGAGATGGCTAAAAAATTGCCTGCTGATGGGAAGTAATGAATGAATTCCTTGGTTTGATTTGCTTGTGTGCATGGCTTTTGCTTTACTTATTAAACTGCCTTTATCTCAACCCATGAGTTTTCTTACTTTTACTCTTCTGATTCTCTCCCCCATCCCACCACGGGGGAAATGAGAGAGCATCTGCGTGGTGCTTAGTTGCCAGCTGGGGTTAAACCATGACACCAAAATGATAATGGAGATAATTTGATTTTTCAAATAAGGCACCTCAGAAATTAACTCCATTTAAACTTCCTATTTATTTCCTTTTTCATGTGATTTGGTTACTGCGTAATTGTAGAATGAGAAGATGGTTACTGATGCTGGAAGGTGTGAAAATGAATACAGATTTTCTCAAAACCGTTCCTGCCAGCAGATATGGGCAGGTGTGCACATGGGTCCTGCTCAGAAGGGACTTCCAACTCCTGCCCTACCACCTGCATTGCTTGTGCAGGGACCTTGCAAGGGACAAGATATTACCCAGGGTCAGATAGGTCCCTTGGCACCACTAGGAAGTTTCCAGACAACACCAAGTCAGGTGGGAGTGTCAATCAGCTTGAGGGTAGGATGGCTCTGCAGAGAGATCTGAATAGGCTGGATTGATGGGCCGAGGCCAATGGTATGAGGTTCAACAAGGCCAAGTGCTGGGTCCTGCACTTGGGTCACAACAACCCCATGCAGCGCTACAGGCTTGGGGCGGAGTGGCTTGAAAGCTGCCTGGCAGAAAAGGACCTGGGGGTATTGGTCGACAGCCGGCTGAATATGAGCCACCAGTGTTCCAACAGCATCCTGGCCTGTATCAGGAATAATGTGGTGAGGAGGATTAGGGAAGTGATTGTTCCCCTGTACTCGGCACTGGTGAGGCTGCACCTCAAAAACTGTGTTCAGTTTTGGGCCCCTCACTACAGGAAAGACATTGAGGTGCTGGAGAGGGTCCAAAGAAGAGCAACGAAGGTGGTGAGGGGTCTAGAGAACAAGTCTTATGAGGAGCAGCTGAAGGAACTGGGGTTGTTTAGCCTGGAGAAAAGGAGGCTGAGGGGAGACCTTATTGCTCTCCACAACTACCTGNGGAGACCTTATTACTCTCTACAACTACCTGAAAGGAGGTTGTAGAGACATGGGGGTCAATCTCTTCTTCCAAGTAACGAGTGATAGGACAAGAGGAAATGACCTCAAGTTGCACCAGGGGAGGTTTAGGATGGATATTAGGACAAATTTCTGCACCGAAAGGGTTATCAAACATTGGAATAGACTGCTCAGGGAAGTGGTGGAATCATCATCCCTGGAGGTATTTAAAAGATGGGTAGATGTGGTGCTTAGAAATGTGGTTTACTGGTGGTTTTGGCAGTGTTAGGTTGATGGTTGTACTCGATGATCTTAAAGGTCCCTTCCAACCTAGACAATTCTATGGTTCTATGATTCTGTGTCCTACAGGCAGCAAGAGAACTGATGGACTGACATAGACATCTTCTCGTTAAACCAGCTCTCCTTTGATTTAGCGGCAGATCATTCTCCCTGGATTCAGTGAAAACAGGACCAGGTCTTTGCTAGAACTCATCCCAGAAAGAAGAGTGATTTTTAAAATGGTTTCAAAGATTCCTGCTTGATTTACTATTAGCTAGCCCATCTCAATAGTTCTCAATAGCTCTATAAACTGTTGTTAAAATCACTGTAATTTTCCTATAAACTGAGTAAGAAGCACTGGGAGGGATGTCTGCAAACAGCAAGGGAGGGCTCCCAGGGGTCACTATGACAGGGAGCCAAACACTGGGCTTCACTTATGAACCAGTCTAAGGCTGCTGGTGCATCACCTGGCAGGGCTCTGCTTCCCTGCTCTGCCTCATGGCACTTGCTGATGCATGGTGGGAGCACTTTGGGATACAAAACATGTGAGTTGGTAGGCAGAGGGGGTTTTATTGCAGATTCCAACATGTAGACCCTCAAAAAGCAGCATAAGCAAAATCAACAACACAAAGTAACCTCAGCCATAACCCCCTTGCTTTAGCCAAATCCTCCACTGAAGCCTCAAGGAAGAAAGGGAAGAACACAGCCCATCACAACTCTGACTCGAGGATCGCCACATGGTGGTGTGACTCTCCTGGGCTTCGCTACGGCTTCCCAGCACCTGAACTGGCTGGACGGTCATCCTCAAAGAGTTGCAGTCAATGACTCAATGTCCAAGTGGCAAGCAGTGACGAATGGCATTCCTCAAGGTTCGTTACTGGGACTGGTGCTGTTTAACACCTTTGTTGGAAAATGGGATTGAGTGCACCTTCAGCAAGTTTGCCAATGACACCAAGCTGTGTGGAGTGGTTGACATGCTGGAGGGTCGGGATGCCATCCAGAGGGACCTGGACAGGCTGGTGGATCTGTGGGAACCTCATGAAATTCAACAAAGCCGAGTGCAAGGTCCTGCACATGGGTCGGGGAAATCCCATGCACAAATACAGGCTGGGCGGAAAATGGATTGAGAACAGCCCTGAGGAGAGGGACGAAGATAATCAGAGGGCTGGAGCACCTCTGCTATGAAGACAAGCTGAGAGAGTTAGGGTTGTTCAGCCTGGAGAAGAGAAGACTCTGGGGACACCCTACAGCAGCTTTCCAGTATCTGAAGGGTGCCTATAAGAAAGCTGGAGAGGGACTTTTTACAAGGGCATGTAGTAACAGGATGAGGGGTAATGGTTTTAAACTGAAAGAAGGTAAATTTAGATTAGATATTAGGAAGAAATTTTTCGCTATGAGGGTGGTGAGACACTGGAACAGGTTGTCCAGGGAAATTGTGGAGGCCTCATCCCTGGAAGTGTTCAAGGCCAGGTTGGATGGGGCTTTGAGCAACCTGGTCTAGTAGGAGGTTGGAACTAGATGTTCTTTAAGGTCCCTTCCAACCTAAACCATTCTATGATTCTATGATATCAAATAATTGACCATGTTGTTCAATGAATGCAGTTCCAAAGATAGCATCCACCAGCAATAACAAAAATGACATTGCTACCCCATATTCTGGGCTATATTTCCTCATCCAAAGGGTGCAACATGCAGTGTTATGGGGTGCTGCACAGAGATTTACTCAGAGTAGCACCTTACTGTTGTTACTGCCAAAATGTTTCTAAGCCCATGGGAATCCCTGTTTGTCTCTACTGGAGAGCATAGCAACAATCAAGCAGTAGACAGGCTGNTCAAGCAGTAGACAGGCTGCAAGAGGACTGTGACAGTCACAGAGGATTCAAAATCTGTGTCTTTTTCTATATAACCACCAGCATAGTCAAATAAGACTAGAAATAAGAATGGGATCATATGGGACTTGAATCCTGGAAATTTACTAGAGACTGTTCCAGGGGGAGCAGAAAGGACAATGGCATCAGAGAGATAGGTTTGCCTAATGTTAATACAAAATGGCAGCTCCCAGTTGATTTTAAAATTAAGCTGGAAAGGGTTCATTGCTTTTTTCCCTTGTTCTCCTACCACTACCTTTTTTTCTCCCTTTCTTTTTATTTGGACATCCCTTCTCCAGTTCCAGGCTCTGCAGACAGATCCAGAAGGGATCCCCACTGCTTTCCTTCCAGTGCATCCTAAATAGATCTGTTACCCTGAGCTTTAGACCTGAAGCCATCCTACACAGGATGTTAATGTCGTTCTCAGGATCACCCTTTTTGTAAGATTTCCTTTTCAGTTAAGATGAACGCCCTGGTACAACACCTACTACATTCCCAAGTCCTAACAAGGAGTATAGTGCATGTGCAGCAGTGTTTCCACCCCCATTCTCCTGCTCTCCTGAGTTCAAGTTTCAGTATACACTGCACAGATTTGTTCTTTTATTCACTCATGGTCTGCAACCTTTCTAAGTGAGCGCAGACAGATCTGCGATTCTCTGCAAAAAACAGGCAAAATTCTCAGCTTCACATGGCTTATATGAAACCAGCTGGCCTCGATAGTTTTGGTTCAACTTTACTTTTAGCTTTTCTGCTTTTTTAAATCCACAACTTAAAGTGAAGCTCAACACTATGAGTACACACCACACAGACTGGAAATGCACAGGTAGTATAAACCATGAGTACCTTAGAAATATATATATTCCTTGCCAATAGTGTAGCATTGCAGAGGGCTTTACAGTGGACAGATCTGAATCTTATTTTCCCAAAAGTACAGAAGTGCTGAGATTCAAAGGTTTGGTTCTTTATAAAAATTAAAACCACATGCAAAATAGATATCTAGGCTTGGATTTCCTCTCAGCTCTGATGGACTTTTGATTTAGCAGACATTTTCACTCATAGCATAAATCATTGAGAACTGATTTCTGTTTCTACCCAGGTATTTACTATATTAAATTTCTGCTCTTGGAGCATAATAATTACTAGCAGGATTGCCATGTATATGTATATGCTTATGCTTATGCTTATGTTTATGTATATATGCATTTCAAAACATTTCTAAGAAGCAGAAAGGAAAAGACAAGGGAAGAATTGTGTCATTTATCCAAACAAGAACTAATTAGAATGAAATAACTCAGTTTCTAGAAGTCTGGGCCTAATGCATAAGAGACTTCAATGTTCCTAAGAGATGTGATAGCAAGAAATGAGAAAGCAGGTAAAGGATTTGTGGCAAAGATGACTTGTATAGAGCCAGGAATGCAAATGATGATGATGATGGTTGACAATGTACCTTTAATTTTATCAAAAAGACAATTAAAAGCTATTCAGGGAACTTGGTATAGGGATTTAGAGCTAATGACCTCCCATTGCCTACTGCTCGTAGAGCTGTAAAATGAATGACTCTACAACTTTGAGTTTTGAAATCTTAAAGAAACGGACAGTGGAATATTAATGCAGAAAGGGTCATAGGTGAAGCCATCTCAACAACTGTTCAAACGATCAGGAAAAGTCATCGTCTGCTACAGGTGTTCATTAGCTAACTGTAGAATAATTGCTGGAGGTGACTTAGAAATCAAATTTATATTCATATTTTAAGGAAAGGTACAGCATCGAAGAAACTTTCAGGGCAGAGTGCAGCTGGTGTGCAAGGGATACATTCTACAGCGGTTCCCTAGGCAACCTTAGGTGTTGGTGACATCAGGGGAGCCTGGTGTGCTGACTCTAAGAGAAACTGTGCAGGGGATGGAGTGAAGTGGAGACACTGCAGCCAAACTCTGTGATAAAATGGGAACTTGAAGGTCAAATGGAACCCTTGAAGGTCTTATGGAACTGATAAGCTGCCTAATTGCTACCCCAAGCCAACGATCTGTCACTTTTTGACAAAAAGCTAACCTTCGGGTGAACTTTGCTCATTATAATCTCATTATAATCCCAAAACACACCTCCATCCCAAAAGCTACCTGCCTCCAAGGTGTGACCACTCCTCACAGAGTCTGCGCTCTGAATTTTTCCCAGTCTATACTTTTAAAAGCAAAGTGAGAAAATTTTACACCAATCATAACAAATGTATGAGTAGAGTCCGTCAAGCTCCACCTGAAAGGTAAAATATAGTATAAAAATAGCTTAAGAGAGGAGGGATGTCAGGGAAGATACCATCACAGTCAGGGAAATACCATCGCTGACCATCCCTGACTTCTGGGAACAGTCAACAGGCTGAGCCTCTCTTCTCCCTCATAAGGACACTTGTGGGTAAGATTCAAATACTTGGCTATACCAAGTGCCTCCCCGGGAAACTTAGAAATCTCTATAGATTTGTTTTATGACTTAACATGTTTGTAGCCAGGCTGTATTTACGAACATCCTTAGTATTTGCATGTGCTTTGCAAACAGTAACTTTATCACCGGCAATCCAAAAGAACTTGTGCATCTGTTGCTTCAATAAACTATACTTCCCATTAATCTAGCTATGAGAGTTCTTAGTGAACGTGACCTAACTCCTTAAGTGTGGCCGTGCTAGTTCATGGAACGCTGCTAGACTGAATTGTGTATGGTGTTATTAGTGCATCCATAATCGTGATAGTTCAATATATATATTGAATGTGACTGGACTTATAACGCTGCATTGGGCATCACTCAGAATCTAAGCCCAGCTGCCCCCAGCCCCTCTGATATCTGAGGACAGGCTGGAACACAAGAGGGTTTATTTTCTGCCAAATTACTTTGCCCTTTAACACAATGCTAACCATCAAACAAAACATTACTGGGGACAAGATACAAATATTTGGCAATGTTTAAGACTGGAGTTGACTGATTAGGAGAAGGTCTGTAGTGTGTTCACACAGGAGTGCAGTATAGATAGTGTACTTTGCTAAACTGATAAAAGACCACTGGAAATGCCAAAATTGCAACTGTCTTGGGGAGGAGATTGCGGGTCTCAAGTCCAGCTTTCCATAGAATGCAGAGTGAGCAGCAACACCTATTTTGAAGTGGCAGAAATGTTCCCTGCACATTTACCAGAAATCTCAGACGTGGACACTGCAGCAGTGTCTGAAATGACAGTGCAAGTGGAAGTTGTAGCATCTTTCCCTGAAGATAAGGAAAAAGACAAAGTGAATTTGATTGCCTGTGTATCATGCCACAGAGATAACGTGGAGGGCTGAAAGTTAAAATCTCCTTTTTACTCACAGATGATGTCCTCTGCACTCAGGGGTGCGCAGTTCCAGCCAGATGCCTATTCTCCAAAAGAAACATATCTATCTACAGAGTCACGATGGGAGTTTTTCCTCAAGATTATCAGTGCTTCAGGTGTGTGGACAGCCGCTGGTGTCTGGCTCAGAGTCGCTCCCGACAGCAACAGGACACTTCTGTGGTGCAGGTATGCTAGGGAGTAAGCACAGAAAATCGACTTCCCTTGCATAACGCTTCAGACACAAACCATGGCTCCATCTTTAGCAAGTGGGCTTACCCTGTTCCCAAACTACTTGTGTTCAACATCCCAGCTTGATAAAGAAGCCAACAATTGTTAGGTGATACCTGCAAAGCACAATTTAGAAGCATTGTTGTTTCTCTAATTTTATTATGTTTTAAATGGATGTTCTCAAATTCCCCTGTCTTGCTTGAATAAGGAAATAATAAGCTTTGCAATTGTCATTGTTTATACAAAACACTTGTTTGTGGGAACTTGCTGTACTTGTATTTCTCCAATAACTGCTCAGACTCTTTCACTGAGCACAACCAAAACCCCTTGCTTTCAGTCCACATTAGGAAGGTACAGTGATTTTCTGAGGATAGCAGCTGAATACAAACCTTGCTAAGGTAGCTGGCACACCCACAAGTTGGTCACAAACTACTTTGCAGTCCTGGTTTGCCTCACTGTATTTTTACCTCAATGAAATCACTGTTGACAGCAGCTATTAAATCTCAGCCACAGTATGGCAGAAAAGTTGTGATACTTCCCCAGGATATTTTGCTCACATTTTCATACTCCTATTGAGATGGTCAGGAGTTGTTTGTTGAAATCTCAGTAAAAGACTAATGTAGGTTTTATTCCTGTTCCAGAGAGCCAGAGAGAGTTTCCCAGTTCTCCCCTGCCAGCTGAGTGCCCCAACCACTGCCCTAACACCAGGTCCCCTCCTGCTCACCAGAGACTCACGCTCTTGGCTGAACTTGAGCACAGCTCCAGGCTGTGGTCTGGTGGATTCCAAGTATCAAATCAAAATATATGCATTAAATAAGAAAGGGAGTAAAAGGGAAAATGCTTGTTATACCAGTCATAAAATGAAAGAAGCTGAATTGGAAGATCCGGATGAGGATATTCAGCTTCTGGTAGCTCCCCCAAACCAACCAAAATCTGACAATTTAAGTGATGAGGGAGACAAAATTATGAGCCCCATATCTGGAAGAACAAGGGGGAAGAGACCCATAATTCAGGCTCCCCTCAGACAGACTGTAGGGCCTGAAGGAACACCAGTATACATGCATGTACCTTTTGCTACTTCTGATTTATTGAATTGGAAACAGGCGATTGGACCTTACCGAAGTAACCCAGAGAAAATGCATAGTACTGTTATAACTCTAATGATAAGTCATAATCCTAATTGGGGAGATGTACAGGTTCTTCTGGAATATTTGTTTACCTCTGAGGAAAAGAGAATGGTTTTGGAAAAGGCTAGAGAGGAACTGACTGAACAGCATGGGGGGGTGTCTAATGTTGATATGTATCTCCCAAAAGAGGATCTGGGATGGCATCCAAACACAAGCAGAGGATTACAAAGGGTAAAGGAATATCAGAATTTTATTTTATATGGGATTCAGCATGGAGTTGAAAAACCTAAAAATTTGTCTAAGCTGTATGAGATATGCAGGGGGATAAAGAAATGCCAGCAGCCTTTTATGAGACATTGTGTGAAGTGGCTCAGAAATGGACAGATATGGATCCAGAGGATGCTAGCAATTTAAAGTTGTTTAACATGCTGTTTATTGGCCAGGTGGCAGCAGATATAAGAAAGAAATTGCAGAAGGTGGAGGGCACAGATGGCATGACAATCTCACAACTATTGTCAATGGCATAAAAGGTGTATAATAATCGGGAAGAAATGGAAGAGAAGGAGAAGCGAGGATGAGCAAGGCTGCAGGCTTCTTTGTTGGTGTCGTGGTTTAGGCCAAACCCCCCTGGGGACGTGGGGGACCCCAGATGGGACCGACAGATGCTCCCCTCTACCCCTCTTCAAAGAGAGAGGCAGAGGAGGAAAAAGAGACTTCAGAGTTTAGAAGGAACTAAACTATTTTAATGAAATATTAATAATAAAATAAAAAGACAATAATGAAATATNGAGAGAGAGAGCGAGACAGCGCCAGTGCTCCCAGCTCTGCAGCTTCCTTTCTTCCCAGCCTCCTTTCTTCCCAGCCTCCTGCTGACCCTTTGATCCCTCAGAGGGCTTTTATACTGAGCATGATGCGGATGGGATGGAATACCCTGTTGGTCAGTTTTGGGTCACCTGTCCTGTCCGCTCCTCCCCGCAGGTGGGACCCCACTGTGCTTTTCCGCTTCCAACCCTCCAGTGTGGCAAATAACAAAGTTGGTTGGCCTTGGCTGTTATAGCGATAAGTATAAGCAAGAACCTCTCCGCATACCACGTCTGGACATCAGCCATAACATTGGTCTTATCACTCTGAGAGAGCGAACATTGTCTGCACAATATGCTGTTAATTTCAGCAGTTAGAAGAGGCCCAGCTAAGAAGCAAAGTTACTGAACAAAATTGGTCCTGTTTTACCTCAAACCAGGACAGCTGGCTGCCTTGACTGAAGGACCAGGAACAGGGAGAGGTAGAGGAAATATGCAGAGTGGATTTTGGGGACGAGGAAGGAGCTGCGAGAATTATAACAGAAATCATTGTGCCATTCCTTTGGGACCAAATCAGTGCATATTGTAGGCAAGAGGAACATTGGAAAAAGGATTGTCTGCACCTTTCAAATAGTCAGGGAAGAAAGATCAAAGAAGTCACAGGGCTCACGGCAGAGATCACGTTGGATTGAAGGGGACCAGAGGAAGTTTCCCCAGCTGATCCTCTGGTTTCAGTTAAGCTGGGAAATGAAATAATAGAATTTTTAATTGACAGGGGAGCCACACACTCTGTCGTAACTAGCTGTAAGGGACCCTTGAGTAAAACTAAGAAAAGCATTGTTGGTGCAACAGGGAAAAAGACTTTAAGGCCATTTTTACAGCCAATGGAATGTTCAATTGGAGATACTAAATTAGTTCATGAGTTCCTCTATATGCCAGAATGCCCCCTACCCTTGCTTGGACAGGATTTACTTTGTAAACTGAATGCACAACTAACCTTTACTGAGGACTCTGTTCAGTTACATATTCCTCCAGAAACTGCTTGGAAAGCCCAGATGTGTCTGTTGACCGAAAAGGATCCTAATGAAGAAGTGAATATTCCAGGAAGTATTGAATGCAGTCATACCTCTGGTGTAGGCATTGAAGATACCCAGATGAGCGAAGAATGTGACTCCGGTAAAAAAATTGAACTGAAACCAGGAGCTCAACTGGTGTCCCATTAAATTAGAAGCCTGGAAGGGATTAGAACCAATAATAAGCTCCTTTTTAAAACATGGACTGTTACAGGAGTGTCAATTGGAATGTAATACTCCAATTTTACCTGTAAATAAACCCCGTTCTACAGAATATAGACTGGTACAGGACTTACAAGAAGTTGATCCATACACTCTCCTTGCTACAATCCCTAACAGTAATACTTATTTTACAATATTGGATTTAAAGGACACCCTCTTCTGCATACCTGTGGATGAACAGAGCCAGACCATCTTTGCCTTTGAGTGGGAGAATCCGACTACCAGATGAAAAACCCAGTTCTGCTGGACTATCCTTCCACAAGGATTTAAGAACAGACCCACCTTGTTTGGTAACGTACTAGCCAAAGAGCTAGAACAATGGCAAAATGATCATGATACTGTAACACTGCTACAATATGTAGATGATTTACTGATTGGTTCTGACAATTATGAGGCATGTTTGGAAGCTACCATCAGTTTGCTTCACTTTCTGGGCCTGGCAGGATATCGAGTTTCTGAGAAGAAAGCTCAGATCAGGAAGAAAAAGGTCCAATACCTGGGGTTTGAAATCACCAAAGGACAGAAAGAATTAAGTACTGTGAGAAAAAAGGCAATTTGTAGAATTGCTAAACCTACATCAAAGAAGCAATTAAGAGGGTTTCTGGGGATGGCCAGATGGTGCCACTTATGGATTCCCAATTTTGGACTAATTGCCAAACCATTGTATGCTGCTATAAAAGGGCCTGAGGGAGTTCTTGAATGGACACCTGAGTGCAGAAAAAGTTTTGATGAAATTAAAAGGAAGCTCATGGAGGCTCCTGCTTTGGGACTCCCGAATTTGAGAAAACCTTTTCAATTATATGTACATGAACAACAACAAGTGGCATTAGGAGTTCTAACACAAACATTGGGAAGCTGGAAAAAAATGGTGGGGTACTTTTCCAAGCAATTAGATGATGTCAGTAAAGGTTGGCCTGCTTGTTTAAGAGCTGTAGCGGCTACTGTAACTTTGATTGAAGAATCTTGGAAATTGACCTTAGGTCAACCGATTACTGTGTTTGTGCCTCATGCTGTTTCTTCTCTCCTTGAAAATAAAGGGCATCATTGGATCTCCCCAAGCAGGTTAGCTAAATATCAGGCTGTGCTGTTGGAAAAAGATGATGTTATAATCTCAATGACCTCTGCTCTAAATCCTGCCACTCTGCTTCCAATTTCTGAATCTGGTGAACTACATCATGATTGTCTAACCACTATTGAACAAGTGTATTCTAGCAGGCCTGACCTGCGAGATGAACCCCTGACAGATACAGAACTGGAGCTATTTACTGATGGGAGCAGCTTTATGTGGGAAGGGCAACGAAAAGCTGGATATGCAGTGGTAACACCTACTCAGGCCTTAGAGGCTAAATCTTTGCCTAGTAATACATCTGCTCAGAAGGCAGAATTGATTGCACCAACACGAGCTTTAGAGCTCAGCAATGGAAGAAGAGTTAACATGTACACAGATTCTAAATATGCATTTGCAGTAGTGCATGCACACGGGGCAATTTGGAAGGAAAGAGGACTATTAAGTTCACAAGGACTCCAATTAAATATGGAACAGGAATAATGAAGCTCTTACAGACAGTCCTTCAACCAAAGGAGGTTGCAATAATGTATTGTAAAGCTAATCAGAAAGGGGACAGTGAAATCACAAAAGGAAACTGAAAAGCAGACCAGTTAGCAAAAGAAGTGCCATTAAAGGAATCAAAGTAGAAGGAGCCCTAATTCCAGAACCTCATTTAGAATTATCACCCCCGCAATACACTGAGAAGGAAAATTAATTGGCAGAACAATTAGATTGTTCCAAAAATGACCAGGGTTGGTGGGTAACACCACTAAAACAACTATTGATTTCTGAAAAGATGATGGAAGTTCTACTCAAGAGACTGCACCAA
>VZSZ01010462.1:14351-26230 GCA_013398815.1 Ibidorhyncha struthersii
AAACCAGGGCAACCAGCACCACGTCCTGCCTCCGACCGCAGCCAGGTCTGGGAAAACCACCTCCCCGTGGGACCTCAGCTGGCATCACACCCTGCTGGGAAACCCTCAGGGCTGGGACAGGGACAACAAGCCACTTTTATATTTAATAGCCATTATTAGCTATTAACTTGTGCCTGCACTGTGCTCCCTAAGCATGTAGGGCCGTGCTCTCACCACGGCCACCCTCGGAAAGAGCAGCCAGAGCCTCGGCATGGCATTCCCGGGCTCCTTCCCAGGCGATGGCCACCGCACCTCGAAGCTGCTGGGTGGGAGCAGGAGCAAGGAGCCGAGGCAGAGCGTGCATAATTTCAACCCCATTTGGCAGAGCTCAAAGGAGAAGATAATTCAAGCCCTCCAAAGCTTGCTGCAAGCTGAGCAGCTGAGCGCAGGGGGGTGCAGCCCACTATGGGGCACAGCTGGGACCCACCAGAACTGCCCCCCGCCCCACACACACACACCCCCTGCAGACACCCCGTGCACATAGATTGGCTCCGGGGCAGCCCGTGCTCTTCGTTCTGTGACCTCCATTTCATGTGGGAGTGGCACAGCATCCTCCCCAGCCCCTCTCCCCATCACCCCTTCCATCGCTCAAACCTCCTCAAATATTCCTGGGCTGCACCTGAAGCCACGCGCGCACACACAGAGTTAAACAATAGCATCGATGCTTTATTAATTTGCAAGGGCAGAGGCAATTAACAGCACCTCGCTTCGAAAAATTCTAATTGGTTTTCTGCCGAATCTCCTACGGACACGGGTCTCTGCTCGGGTAACTCTTCATGCGAGCGGCACTGCGAGGGGATTAGAGCAGTGGGACATGCAGATGCCAGCGGATATTTATGACTGCTGCGAGATAAATAGCAAGGTGACGCGGGTGACGCTTATCCCCCAGCAGCGCTCCATCACCGCAGCCTCGCTGTACTGAAGGCACAATAATGGCTCCGAAATGTTTGGCGTGATGGATGCTGCGCGAGTGTGGCAGTTGCTGGGGCAACTAGCTGCAGAGGTACCTAGCCCTCCCCTTGGGTGGGCTCCAAAACAGACAGGGTCCCCCCCACCCCAGGCCAGGCGGGAACAAGCTCATCAGCGAGAGAGCAGCATTACGCGGCGCACTGCATTTTTATGGGTAGCTGCAGTTTTAATTGCTTTGTAGGGGCTTGTGGGTGCATTAACAGGAGCAGTATTAGTGATGTGCCAAGGGCAGTGAGTAAGGACACCCCCCCACAGTAGTGCTGGGACCGGGTCATCCGAATTCACTGCTTACTTCTCAGCAACATCATGTCCTCAGCCACCGCTGTAACCCAGGGCACCGCAGCCCGGCCTCCGGACCCAGCACCTGGCTCTGCCATGGGGCATCTGGGAACACGCCACCGCATCTCTCTGGATAACGAGGTCTTCCTCCCCAGGACGGGGGAGCACAGCGCGGGTACATTCATTAGTACCTGCAAAGCCACGTGGAGAGGCACGGCTGCGAGGGCACCGCATGGACCCTGCGGAGGGGCACCGACATGAGCTGCAATGCCAAACCAGCCGGAGGAGGTCTGGTCCAGCCCAAAAGTACCCTTTGTGTTGCATACTGGGCAACACAAGCACGTTTTCCTGCCCATAACCAAAGCCATGAACAAACAGGACTCCCCTAACAGACCTGAGCAGCCACTCCATACCCAGAGCACCCCAGAGCCCCCCGAGCCACATCCCCTGGAGCTCAAGGCAGACTCCCCACCCGAACCACTCCACGCCATCTCAGACGCCGTGGAAAGCCGGGTGCTGCAGGGGGAAGGACCCGCTCTGCTGACTTTCCCTACCTCAAAGCACGCACCAAGGCCTCTTTCCCAAGGGAAGGGACACCCCCTTGCAGCCAGCAGCCCACCAACACCCTCCCCATGTCACGGCCCAGCCGTGCTGACGGTACCTGGCCAGGAGAGCCACAGGGTCACCGAGCAGGACAGGAGCCAGAGCAGAGCAGCAAAGAAGGAGGCATGGCCCCTGCTCCCCTATTTAAAGCTTCATGCCCTGCAGCTGTGGTCCCCACAGGGTTTGGGAGGCTCCAGGTGCTCCCCATCAGAGCTGTCATCATTCCTGCATCCTTCCCCACCCCGCATCCCACTCCTGTTCACTGGTGACCCCTCAGGACCGCTGTCCCCCTTTCGCCTCCCTCATCTGTGGCAGCACCCGTGCTCCCAGTCCAGGGCAGCAATGTGCTCCCCCACTTAAAATCCCCTTCCCCACTCAAACTCACATCGATTATTTGGCTCCATTAAGAAGCAGCATCCATGGCTGCAAATCCGCCAGCAGCTCATCCCTCCTCGCCCCTGCTTCCCCTCTCCAGCGCCCGTCCATTAGCGTCTCCATCCGTCAGCCTCACCGAGAGCTCCTTAAAAGACCTCTAAGCCAGGAGCAAACCTCGGCGGGGGGACACACATGCGCCTTGCCCACCAGAAAATCCCGCACCAGTGTGATGCCGGCACCTGCACAGAGCCATGCCCGTGTCTGCCGGACTCCGACAAAACCTCTAACCACTGCCACACAGCCTTGTGCACACTGGGGAAGCGGGGCTTGGGGACGTCCTTTGGGGAGCCACCTGGAGACACCTGGGGCAGGGGAGAGGAGGACAGGAGGCTGCATACCCATCCCTGGGCGGCAGTGCGCGGCCGCAGCCGCTCACCCCACAAACCATCTCTGCAGGGACTCGGCAAAGCTCATCAGCATCACTGAAAGCGCTCCTTGCTGGCTCAGGCTTGCCGGGAAAGCACACGCCAGCAGCCCTGGGAGCTGGCAGGGGTGAAAGCCAGGGCCTGGTGCTTCCTGTCCCCCCCCTGACACCGCCTGCCCCCCCGCCCCGGGACAGGGCTGCAGAGTGATGGGTCACAACCCCCGGCCACGTGAGCCCCCCCACTGCAGTCTGGCCTTCCTGCATCTCCTCCTCAGATTAATCACCTCCAATTAGCCCTGGTGAAGCGGCACGGGGAGAACCAGAGGCACCAGCATCCCCCCCAGCACCGGCACAGCCCACTGCCCTAGCATCATCCCCTGGCCGGTGTCCCTCCAGGGTGGCAGTGATGCAGGGGGAGGGAGGAGGGAGCTGTCACCCCTCAATGGGAAAAATGTACCCCCTCCTCATCCCCCCGGCCTCCTCCTCCTCCCCGGTCCCCCAGGTTGATGTGCGAAGAATAGACCCGTTTGCTGGCAGGGCTGAGTAATGCACTGAGCTGCTCCTCCCCGGCAGTGAGTAATCGCGCTTTTGTCCCTCGCCGGCACGGTGTTAGCTGGGGACACGGCACTCCCGTCTCAGCCCTGCGGCCACCTCAGCCCCCTGACCCACATGGGACCCAGGGCGGCATCCTGGAGGTGACACCTCAGGGGTGACATACCACACGGTGCCACCTCTGCCCGTGGCCTCGTGGCAAGCCGTGCCCATTTGGGGACTTCTGGGTGACATCTGGGCAGCATCCTCCATCCGGGCAGCATCCTCCATCCGGGCTCCCTCCAGCTGCGGGTGCCCTGGCTTGGCGTGCCCATGGTGGAGGGACAACGCGGGGTCCCCTCGCCACGCTGCCGGACCCCACAAAGCGGCAGGTCCGTGGAGAAGCACCTCCCTGCTGGGTGCCATGGAAACGGGGCTCCTGCAGAAAAAGTCTCCTCTTCCACCTGGTTTTTCCTTCCTCCCCGGGAAACACCGGAGGTGTGAAGGGTTTGACCCCAGCCATGATGGGTTACCCGCAGCTCACGCCTGCAGCTGCCCCCGGGGAGGGGGTTTCTCCCCCATGGGTCCCTCTGGGGGCATGTCTTGGGGTGCGTGGGGCCAAGCACGGAGGGATCCCAGAGCACCCCTCCCTCCCCGGTGCTGAGTCACTTGGCGCCGGCGGTACCCAGGCTGCAGCGGCAGTGCAGGGCTGGCGGGCGGCTCCTGCTCCGGCACCCACGCGGCAGATGGCAAGCCTCTCGCCTTGTGATTTTGGGTTTTTTTTAAAAAAAATTTTTGGCTGTTATTTCGGTCCACGGCCCCCTCTCCCTCCCTTCCCCCTGCCATGTCCCCTCACCACCTCCTTCCGGAGGAGAGGAGAGGGCGGCCGTGGCGAGCACCAGGTTTTTGCAAGAGGGAGCAGAGCTTTCAGTGCCTCCCTGCAGCCCTTGGTGGCTTCTCTGTGGGACGTGGCAGGCTGGCAGTGCCCCACACGGGATGGCACTGGCTGGTGCACCGGGGTCCTGCCAGTCCCGGAGCTTCCCACGGCACCACCACCACTGCCATGCAGGGTGGGTGACTCCGCTGTCCCCTGGCTGAGGTCTATGTGCTCCTCCTCTGTGCATCAGACGGTGGCCCTGGGCATGGGGACATCCTGCAGTGCCCCAGTGAGGGGACAGGCCTAGGGAGCACTGGTGAAGAGATAAACGCCTGCCCCATCGCTGCCCGGCGCCTCCCTGAAGGGCCATCAGCAGCACGAGTTTGTTGGGTCTCAGTCGGGTTCCCAGCAGGCAAGTGCCTGGTGCCACCAAACTGATGTGACAGCCGGAGGGACGTCCCTCCTCAGGGCCCGGGTTGTCCTTCGCAGGGTCCCCAAGACCCCAGTACCACTGTGAGGACTGATGTTCTTCATGCCAACAGCACCTAACGAGGTCCCGAGTGTGGGTCATGGCTGCGAGCAGTGACCTGATGCACAACCCCCCGCCGGCCACCCGCGGGAGGTGATCCGCGCTAACGAAGAGCGTGGTGATGAGGCTCGGGGCAGCTTCTGCAGGCATCCAATTTCTCTTCCACTCCCTTCGCCGTGGCCGCGCGCAGCCGAGCTGCGGGAGAAACCTCTCCGCGGCGTTACGAGTTCAGCAGCTCAGCTGCGCCTTTTCTTGGGAAAGAAAAAGAAAGAAAAACACCCAGCGCAAGCAAGACAGACTATAAATAAAAGCTGGAGAAGTGGGAGGCAGCAGCCACAAGGGCTTTCTGAAGCAGCAAGAAAAGCAGGTGCATGTTGGCTCCGGCACTCGATGCCTTTGTGTTTCCCGAAGAAGCCTGGGTATCCCTAATAGCTGGGCTCCGGGTGGGAGCGCTGCGCCAAGGGGGAGCGGGGCCGGGCTTCCCTCCCGTGAGCTGGGAAGGCAAAGCCGTCTGAAGAGCAAATGCCTTACAGAATGGATGGGAGCGTCGCAGAGCCCGGGGAGCGGAGGGAGCCGAGGAAGAGGGAGGAACGGAGGGGAATCGAAAGATGCGAGGGGGCTGCCGGCACCGGCGCAGCCCCAGCGGCTCCAGGTTTAATGGGAAAGGGGGGATCCTCCAGCCAAAATTTGCCTCCGGAGTTAATGGTAGATAGAGGGAACTGCCGAGGCCCAATGCATCTCAGCCTCGGGTGCATCCAAACCCCCAAAATCCCCCTGGCAAGCACCCAGCCATGCAGGAGCTGCACAGGGAGGTGAAATTCCTGCTCTGCTGCCCCCCCCCTCCCCGGCTCCTCAGGCCTCACCTGGAGCTGCTGGGGATGGGGACCCCATGCTCCGCCAGCGCCTGCCAGCGCGGAACGAAAGGAGGGAAGAGAGGAAGAGAAGGAGACAGATGGGCAGCGATGGAAACATAAGTTAACTCGAAGGAAGCGGATAAACAGCAGGCAGGGAGCAGATCCCAGCACATATGCTGCTCCGCAGCCAGCCAGGCGCAGGGAAGTTCCTTGCCGTCCCTGGTCCCCATCCCCAGGGAGGGGCCCGAGCCACACGGGGAGGGCGGTGGCAGGAGCAGGGTGAAGGCTCGAGGCTCGGGGCAAAAACCCGGGGGGGGGGTTGAAGCCAGGGCTTGCGGCAGGGAAGCGGGAGCGCAGCCCGGAGTGGCTGGGACAAGTGGCTTGGGTGCAGCTCATGGCCGCGGGGCGCTGTGGAAGCCAAAAGCAAAAGCTGGCCAAACCCACATTTGGGTGGCCCGACCTCCATGAGATGGACATGACTTGGGAATCACGGACCAATTCCCTACGGGAGCTGGGGTGGCTTTGGCCAGGGAGAGGCAGTTCCTCCCTCGCTGGCAGGGGCAGGGCTGGATTGGGGCCAGGCAAGGTGTCCTGCCTCAGTTTCCCCCAGCCAGAAGAGAGGAGCAGAGCAGCATCAGCTGGTGCGAATGGCTGGCGGGGCCCTGGCCACGCGGACCGAACGCCGTTCCTGGTGCCGGCACAGCTGCAGGTGCAGGTCACCGCTGAGGACTCGAGCAGCTGATGGAAAAGGGAATAAAGTGAAGCTGAAGCCGGCAAGGCTGAGACCCTCAAAAGTCCTTGAGCTCTGCAGCGCAGAGCTGCCTGCTGGTTACCGGGTACCCCAGGGCCAACCCAGCATCGCTGGCGGCTCTGGCCGCACTGCTGTGACAGGAGGGGTCCCCAGCAGCCACGCATTGCCCCCACTGCCCACAGCAGCGCGGTGGGGGTCTCCGCCAAGGGCTCTCCCGCTGCCGCAGCCCCCGACTCGCCCAGAATAACAAGCAGGCAGAGGCACGGAGCAGCCGAGAGCATCTCTCCAGCAACGTTCAGCCGGGTGCTAATGAGCCCCGGGCTCTCCGATCGGCTTGCTGAATGTCATGACCCAGATTAATTGCTCAAAAAGACACCCAAAGGCTGCTAATAAAAGAAAAATGGAGGGAAAACAAAAACGAAAAAACAAACCCGCAACAAGCCCCCCACAGTAGCCAGCACATCCCCCCTTACATCCCAGCGCCGGCAGCCCGGAAAGCCCTGCCCGTTGCAGGAATGCGTGTCGAGGCGACGGGCCAGCGAGCGCCGTGGGCGCACACAGCCGCCCTTGTTCCCCGCTCCCCGGCAGAGGGTCAGAGCTGCCGGCCATCCTCACCGCACAAGGGGAAGCCTGTTCAGAGGCACCCGCGCTTGCCGGCGGGATGCTAACGCTTTCCCAGTGGTTGCCAGCACGACCGGAGGCTGCTGCCCCACTGCCTCTCGCTGCCCCGAGGGCTGCACCTTTCCGGGGCAGTGCTGTCCCCTTGGGGGGGAAACTGAGGCATCAGTGGGCCAAGTGCTTCCAGGGACATGACTGCTTCGCCGAGAGCTTTTTCAGTGTCGCCCAGGGCCCTCGCTGGAGTGGGGCATTGCAAGCAGGCGGCTTTTGCATCTCCATCCGAGACCTTCCTTCCAAGAGCAGTGTTTCTCCTGCGAGCCTGCAGACATAAGCATCCTCCAGGCCTTCGGTTTCCAGGCCCTCCAGCAGCGTGCGGCTGGCCCTCGGGCGCTCTTGTAGCTGTCACTCAGCCGCTCGCTACCTTCACGCCGATTCAGCGTCCCCCACACGGCTCCCGGCGCTTTGTTCGCAGCATCCGATGTCCTTTGCAGGCCACTGCCACCACCGCCTTTGCACGCCCAGCGGTGTCCCGCTGGGTCCCCCCAGTTCCACATCGGTGCTGGGGTTGGGGAACCTCCGCCGGGGAGGGCTGCATCCACGGGATGCTCGTGCTCCCCGCAGCCGCCGGCTCAACTGTGCACTGTGGCTACAGCCCCCCTACAGCAATGGCCCCAGCTTGCGGGGCTGTAATCCATTTACCGCATGAAAATAGCTCCCCGTACAGAAATCCCAGAGGGAGAGGAGGGGGCCGGAGGGTCTGCTTGCCCCACCGGCCAAAAAGGCAGGAGGAAAAGAAGAAAAGGGAGTGAAAGCAGATGGGAGACAACTGCCCACTGGGCTGCTGCTCTCCGGTCTTCAGGACTCCTGACCTAGTTATTAGCCAGAGAGGTAAAGCACAAAGCAGAGATAAGTGGGGGAAGAGCCCAGGCCCAGAGATGCAGAAATAAACGGGTGATGGACAAGTTAACCCAGGGCGAAGGAGCTTCCAAAACGGTCCACGGGGACGGACCCTGGCTCGGCGCTGCCGCAGCTCATCCTGCCCGTCGGTCATGCTGAGACAGCGAAGAGCCACGGAGACATTTCAAGAGTCGGGAGAAAACACCTTCTGACAAGAGACTTAAACTGCTGCACCCACGCAGCCGAGAGGAGATGTGGGGGCTGCAATACCCCCGGGAGCAGCGCTGCCCGCTGCGGGCGCTTCAGTCTGCCGGGGAAAGGCAGCGCAAGGAGCGATGGCTGGGAGAGAAAACCAGGCAAGCTCAAATTAGAATTAATAAGGCACGAATTGTTAGCGGCGAGAGGGATTAGCGGCTGGGAAGAGGCTGCCAAGGGGCACGGGGAGAGGCAGGCACCTCGGGTTTCCGCTCAGCTCAGAGCCACGTCTCCTGTCCCGGCAGCAAAACGGCCCTGGTTTACCTTCAGAGGAGAAATTTCTGCAGCCTCCCCTGGGGTCCCTGGAGGGAAAAGCCGTGCCCTGGACCTGCTGCAGCCCGCACACGCCAAACCCAGGATCTGCACCACGCCAACGTGTGTTCAGCGACGCCAGCAGCTGGATCCTGACCTATTCAGAGAGCAGCTCGTTCACAGCAAGCAGACCGGCTCTGCCACCGGCTCCTGCCCCGTGCAAGGTTTGGAAAGCAGTTTGCAGCCTTGCCTGGCACGCTGAAGCCTGATTCCCAGCCCAAGAGCATCACTGCAAGACGAGCACCGCAGCTTCCCGCTCCCGGGGGATCTCTCCCTGCCGCAATCCCGTGTGTCCGTCTGGGCGTCCAGCGGCACGTGTCGGGAAGATGCTCTGCAGCGCTGCCCACCCGAGATGCTCCCCCCACACACACCCCTTCCCAAATCACCGGGCTGCTTTTGGAGAACAAGAGGTCGCAGGCAGCAGCCCACCGGCTCCTCTCGCCTTCTCGGTAGCCCCCAACCCCGGCTGGGCCAGGCAGCAGCCCCTGCGCGGTGCCGGCTGCGGGTGGCTGTGGCTGCGGCGGAGGTGGGAGCGATGACTCAGGAGATAATGAGGCAGATCAGAAGGAGGAGAGGAGCGGCAAGCGGACGTGGCGGGGAGGCAGCTGCGTCCTTCGGGCCTACACCCGCTCCCCCCACATTACTCAGCACCGCAGCTGGGGTGCGGGCACACACACCCCCGGCCGCTCTGACTCAGCCGGGGTCACGGCAGCACCGGGGCGGGGGGGATAATTTTAGCCCCCCACGGGTACATCCATCCCTCCTCCTGCCGGGGACGGGGGTGCCAGGGGCTCCCAGGCCAGGAGGCGAAGCCCCAGGATGTGGGGCTGCATCGGGGGCACCACCAGGATGATGCACCTGGGGTCCATCCAGCCCCCACCGCTCGGGCTCTCGCCGCTGTGCCGTCCCGCAGGGAGCCCATGGACCCGCCGCCCCGGCTTTGAGCAGTGCCTTTCATCCGCAGGGCTCCTCCTGCTGCCAAACCTGCCGGTTCCCCAGCTCCTGATGGGTAAACAGCCTCTCCTGCCTGGGGAAACTGAGGCAGGGAGACACCAGACTTGCCCGAGGCTGCTGTTTGTGACAGAGCTGGAGAGGGAAGTCAGGAGTCCTGGCTCCTGTGTTCATCTTCATCCCAAGCTCATTTATAGAGTTGTTTTTCCCTGCAGAGCAGTGTCAGTCGCCTGTGGGGCGGCCAGCACCACTGGATCACCCTTTGCTGGCCCAGCCTGTTGGGGGCTTCACCCCCCCCCAGCACCAGAAGAAGGCAGCTCCCCCAGCTGGGAGCCAACCCCTGCCTCGCTGCATGTCCCCAGCCTCAGTTTCCCTTCTTGTCCAAGGGCATCCACCCACCGCAGAGGCAGACCCAGCACTGTCGGGTGCCTCAGTTTCCCCCGTGTGGGAGCTCAGCTTTGGGCCACCTCACCCCCGGCAGCGCCGGGACACCGGGGCCCCTCCTCAGCACAGCGCGGCTGAGCCCCTCCGGCTCACAGCACCTTACTTCCCCGGGAGCCGAGCCTTGGCAAGGGGAAGGAGCTGCTTATGCAGAACAAATGGAATCAATCAAAACAAAAGGCAGCGGGCCTGCTTCTATTTATTACCCATCCAAGGGTTTGAAACGCATCTACAGACATCCGCAGCCATATGGAGAAGGGGAACCCACCGGGGCCACCCCGGCAGGCAGGGAAAGGCAGGGCCAGCCGTGCCCACAGGGCTCGGATGCGGGCCACACACCACCGGCCGGCCGTTCGTCCAGCTCTGCCCCTGGGCTGCTCCGCCGAGCCCTCGCCCAGGCTCCTGGGGACACGTCCCAGTCTCTCGCAGCTTTTCAGCCCTCTGCATCACACCTCCAGCCCGTTCCTCAGGACCACACCGGTCCCCAGCCACCCACCATTTAGGGACGATGCCACCGAGCAGCCGGGGTGCGTGGAGCGGAGGGAAGGTGAGGAGCGGGGTGCCGGTGCCTGCCCAAAATAGCCAGCGCTGGGTACAGCGTGGCCCCTCCAGCACCACCTCCACGGACACTGCAGGCGCTCGGGACCCACGCCGGAGGATCCAGCAGCAGGATCCAGCCCACGCTGCCAAGTGAATTGAATCTGTGCCTGCTTTCTCAGGGCTGCCGCTCCTGCTAACAGACTCCAGGCAGCTTCCCGCCTCTTCCTCGGCCTTATCAGCTCATGGAAGAGGTGATGCTGGCGGTACCTCTCCGCTCTCTTCCCAGCTGGGGCAGCGCTGTCACTCTGGCATCAGAACAGAATTTGGCAGCAGTGAGGAAGGCTGGAGAGAGACGGTTTATTAATGCACTGATGAGGCAGCAGCGTGTCAGGATCTGCACGCCAGAGGGACAGTCTGGCTCCCGGCAGATATGGCCAAGAGGACCTGCTGGGGGAAGGTGCCTTTGTGGCCGGGGGCTGCTGTGAAACACTACAGACTCTCATCCTGTGTGGCTGACGTGGCACCAAGACTGACTCGTGGCTAACAGCAGACCTGGGCACAGTTGCCTCAAGCTCCTCAGGCAAGCCGTGCTGGCATGCAACCTGTTCTTCCTCCCTGTGCCCGCCCAGCCCACCTGCTGGGATGTGCCTCAGTTTCCCCTTGCTGTCAGACATCGCCTGCCCTCCTCGGGGAGCCGACCCCGGCGCAGCAGCAGGACCTGCCGAGCCTGACCCACCTGCAAATCCTGGGACCTGGTCGTTGCAGAGGCAGTGGAGGGCCGGCTCCTGCGGGTCTTGGCTCCAGCTCGCAGCCCTCCGCAAGGATGTTGCGCCCCGGCCCGGCGTTCAGCCCGGCTGTGCATCGAGAGCAAAATGACGCCACGCTGCTGCTCGCTGCCAGCACGTGGGGTGCAGCCATGTGCTGCGCAGCCATTACCCAGGCAATTAGGAGATGCCAGCTGGGCTTTGTGGTTGTCAGAGAACAAACCAGGCCACGCAACTCCCCTCAGGCTCTCGGGATCCTCCTCGGCCAAAGCTCAGCCCTTCCCACCTGCCTGGGCTCCCTGTTGCATCCCTCTGGGACCCCGCTGCTGGACCTGCCATGTTAGCCGTGTTTCTGGGCTGATGTGGGGTCCTGAGCACTCTAGGGGGAGGGTCTGGGGCAGGGTGGGACGTGCTGAGGACACCGGGAGCTCAGCCGGATCCCACAGCCGAGCATCCACAGCCCGCTGTGCCGGCCCGGGGGGGCAGCAGGGATGGTACCCGGTGGGGATGATGGTGGTACCCGGCAGGGATGATGGTACCCGGTGGGGATGATGGTACCCGGCAGGGATGATGCTCCCCGGGGGATGATGCTCCCCGGGGGATGATGGTACCCGGTGGGGATGATGGTACCCGGCGGGGATGATGCTCCCCGGGGGATGATGGTACCCGGTGGGGATGATGGTACCCGGCGGGGATGATGCTTCCCGGGGGATGATGCTCGGCAGGGGATGATGCTGATCCGCGGAGGATGCTGCTGCTCGGCGAGGGATGCTGCTCCCTCGTGAGGACAGCCCACTCCGTTGCAGCACGGCGACTGCTGCAAAGATGCAGGCTGCACAGCTTTTACAGCTCTCGGTTTCACCACCACCC
>VZSZ01010462.1:36709-98229 GCA_013398815.1 Ibidorhyncha struthersii
GAGGGCGGGGGGAGAACCAGCCCAAAACTCCAGGTCAGCAAGGAGCGGGTCCAGGGATGAGGGTGCCAGGAATGTGCAGCCTCGGCAGGCAGGCAGGGCGGACACTAGTGCCTATTCAAGACCAGGCACAGGCGCCTATTGTTCCGGGGGCCCCGCATGAATGTTCACAGTTTTAATTGCAAAAACATTTGCTAATTCCGCTCAGGAATGAAATTTGGGGTCATTTGTTGTCTGGCTATTAATAGTGGGGGGGATGAGGAGGGGGACAGCAGCCGGTGGGCTTGCGTTCCCTCCCCCCTGTCTGCCCAGATGGCAGAAGGAGAAAAATGGGATGGAGCGGGGTTAGGGTGACAACCAGCAAGTGATTACTAAAATACACGGGGCTGCACACGCGTGCACGTGCGTACAGACACACAAGTAACTGTTTTGGGTCAAGTCAAGACTGAAGTGTATTGAAATATTCCAAACAGTTTATTTAAGGACAAAACAATTCTCCAGTGACTCCAAATAACTTGCAGAGTCTCTTGCGCCTCAAATCAAGTGAGTTTTGGGCACTAGTTACCAAAAACGTGAGTTGAGGGGTGAGAAGGTGACTGACACTCCGCGTCTGCGATGAGGAGATGGTTGTCACGCGCTCCAGGGTCTGTTGTTCACTTGCTTTTATTGTGGTTTGTAGCAGAAACAGTTTCAGCAGCAGAAATTGGGAGTGCCTAATCTTGGAACATCGCATCGTCTTCCAGGTGCTGTCTCTGGATTCAGATGTTCCCTTTGAATGAGAAAAATGACAGACAATGCAACTGTTCCTTACAGTTGTGCTGCAAGGTAGAAAGGTACCCCGGTTCCTTTCTCTGTGCCTAAGCGTCCTGTTGAACCCGGCCTAAAAGATAGCGAGACTGGAAGTGAACTACAGACACTTCTGCATTTCTTTAGACAGGCAAAAGTTGCTAAAAACAGCCAAACGCCACTAGTTTCACACCTCTGCCTGACAATATTTATCTGGTGAGTAAACCAAGTGGCAACAGGGTTTGCTCTCCATGGAAATACAAAGGGTTATGGCCAAAGCCAAGTGCCTCATCCTGTACTGATTTCCAGCCGTTTTCAAATTTGGGGTCGTAAGCGCAGAAGAGTGGGCAGAAGTGAGGTTGAGAATAAAGAAGTTTGTTCCACTACACTTGACTTTATGCACTGGAGGGCATCCCACGAAGTTAAGGTTACTGCGTCAGCAGTGTGTAAAATGAAACATGTCTGCAGGGTTGGTGCTGGATAGGGGGATAGGAGTCAGATCACATGGATGTGCTTAATGCTACTTGGGAAAAAAAAATGGCAAAAGAAGGAAGGTGACAAAGCTCACAAGATGCCGAGATCCCAAGCTGCAAAACTCTGACCTGTATGCTTTAGATTATAAGTGTGGTTCAGACTATAAGGTGCTGCTTAGACGGTACGCACGGCAGAGCAGGGATCGCCTCCTCCCGCAGTGTTGTTGCCAACACGGACCCTACTCTTGATTACGGCCTTAAAACATTGCCACAAAACAGGAGCCAGTGAAGCATGGAGTATTCAGTGCATACCCAGCTCCGGGCACTAACAGCATCTAAAGATTCTGCACATCAGGGAAATGCCATGTTCATAATTACACTAGCGGAAGTTACTGGCATCAGTGGTGGAAACTGGGGCTTACAACTGACATCAGTGTTACGTCCTACCTTGAGGTCCCTGTTGCAAACTTCCCGGGGGAAACCGACACTTGGATTTTGAGGATTTCACATGCTGGGCTGAGGGCAGAGCTGTGGAGACCTTCCCAAAACTCTCAAGTATTTCCTGTTGAAAATAAAACATGTTGATACCTTATAGTCCTTGATGGGGAGATACGGCAAGTCCCTGGCACGTTGCAGTTTTAAAGCTCAATGTATTCAAATCTCCCTTTGATTTAATTGTGAGGTTTTGGTAATATGTTGGATTTTGCAAAAGGCTTTTCAAAATCTACAGAGTAGAAGTTCTCATCTCCTTTTTTTTTTTATATATGAAGTCCATCTGTCCCAGCCACCAGCAACTGTTCCGAGTCAGCTGTCGGTGCCAAAAATCACTCGGTGGAAACGCTGTTAGCTCTGTTGCAGTTATGATAAGTTGCTCGTTGGTATTTTCTGATGGGAAGTATTTGCAGTATTGGTTTCTTTTCAACAGGCAGTAAAAAATTGGGACAAACAGCTTTGAGAGCCGTGCCAAAATCAGACGCTTAATAACATCTTCAAAAAAATTCTTAGGAAGGGCTTGGTGTTCCTATTTGGGTAAGCAATATCTGGCATCACCACCAAAGAGTGGTTGGATGCACATCTACTTTACAGCTGTTGACAAAGAACGTGACACCAGCGCATTCCCTCTGGCTCTGAATACTTCTGAGAATTACTTGGTTACTGAAACACAAGTAGATTCAAAGGGTAAAATATGTTTTCTTTAGTGAGGAGGGAGAGCTGTGGACTGAGATGTCGCTCCGATGGTGAACTTGGGTTCTTTTACTGACCCGTTTGTTTTCCTTGCACAAGTTGAATTCTGGGTCCTTTGGCCCGCTGCAGCTGTTTTTCCAATTATCTCTCCACACGCTGAGGATCTGCACCAGGAACACGTGTTGAGTTGCCAAAAATCACCTAAACAAGTAAATAAAGTGGAATGAGCTGCTGCATTTAGCTTCGCAAATACGGACAAAAGCTGCTCTGTGTGATGGCTGTGGGTGGGCCCGGTTTCCAAGCCTCCTCCCAGTTTACCCCTAACTTTAGCCATCTCCAAAGGCTGAGACATCAGGTAGCCCCCACTCCCTCCTGCTTTCCTTGCAGCTTGCTTGGATTATTATTTAAGTTTCTCTTGCAAATTGCACTCACTGCTTTATCATCCTCTGTGATGAGTGTTTGTGTGTTGAAGCAGAACTGGCCTCCCAGTTGTATATTTAGAGCTAATGCTTCACAGCTGATTGCATCAAGCCCTGATGATCCGGAGAAGGTTCGTGAACTCCTTACAGAGCAGGCCTGAAGTGGTGGGAGGGAGTTAGCGAGGGGAAAGATTTCCACAGACCAACAGGATCCTGAGTCCTCAAGAGCCCTTTTCTGCAAAACAAGAGCGTGTATTGCAAACGTGCCCCTCGACAAGATAAAACAACTACTCCCCGCATAAAAGCTGGTGGCCTGCTTTGAAACTGCTGTTTATATAAAAAGAGATGAATTCAAGATACAGAATTAATTAGGATAATTACATTCTCAATCTGGCTTCTCTATCAACTGGAATATGAACTGCACGGTCTTTTTCCAATTGATAAGGGCTGTTTGCCTTCCCTCTGAACCCCTAGGGAGTATCATGCTTTTATGAGATGCAGGATCAAAACCAAATTCAACCGCTAAACGTCGGTTCCATGTAGTGGAGGAGTAAGGGTGTGTGCCATACAACAAACCCCATTCCTTCGCTGAGTCAGGACATGGCCTAAGAACCAGTTAATGGCTTTAATTGCGCTAATAAATGTTCTGGACACAGTCTTAATTTTCACCCAAGGGGCTGGATTGCTGTTTGGGTACAGTTCTGTCAATTGCTGCGCTTGGGGCAGAGGAAATACCTGCTGGGTTGCAGTTCTCAAACTCCCATGCTGGAAATGAGAGTTTTCAGTTTCAGAAAAATAAACAATAACATAAAAACTGGACTTTTTTTTTTTGGCTGGAAAGCTCAGGTCCCTGTTTGCTTATGACCCTTCAGAGTGCTAACACCCTCAGTATTAACTTGAGATTAGAGGAATTGTTTGGAGAATTTCATTCTTTTTCTAGAGACTTACCAGCAAAAGAGTACATCTGTGGGGAACAGGACAACAAGGCACTCCACGGACTTCACCAGAACATTGGTCTCAGGATAACCAGCTCTTCACAAACTTCTGCTGCTTGTTTTAGATAAATGGAGGTCAAGCAGGCTTCCCCTGGGGATAAACGTTGAGGGAGGTGTACATTAAAGATGTTTCCTGCACAAGGATGGCCAACTGGGGTTCTGTTATCACTTCTTCCGCAGCAGTCGCTAACTTTGATTGCCTTGCTGCATTTCATACTGTACGGAAGCTTTGTGTGACTCCTGTGCAGAAGTTCAGCTGTCTAACACACAGCTTGGAAGTGCAAAACCAAGACAGCTGCATAATTGAGCTGGTGCCCAGTTCTTATTAGAGCAGCATCCTAAGTCAAGCCTTCGAATTTCCTAGGGAAAACACGAATATGCAAGAAGTAAGGTCTAGAGAGGGTGTTCCTCTGCAGTTCTTAAGTGTCTTGTCAAAGCTCCTCTGCTGTATTGGGTATTGAAATTGCTTTTGGTGCCTGTTCCAAACTGGACAACTGGCAGAGAAAAGAAGAGCAGGTGCAGAAGCAAAATTTATAAATGGGAGTTGGCAACAAACAGACAAACAAAATATAATCTCTGCAATTTCCCCTTCTCCTGAGAGCACAGTCGGGTGGCATTCCCATGAACTCACCTGCAGACTGCTGAGAGCTGTCAAATGGGAGTCCAGTCAACACCAACACTGGGCTGGCATTAACTAATTAAAAAGAAAACGAGCCACATACATGCTGTAGCCTGACAGCCCACAGGTACTTGAGATAAGCTCAAAAAATTAATGGGAATTGTTCTGTCATGCAAGAATCACTTGTCAGTATAAATAATATAATGTATTGGGTTATGTAGTGCCCCTCGTGGGATGGAGCACAGGGCTTAACACAGAGTCAGTTACAAGGGGAAATGAAGGTTTCAGCACAGCAATAGATTAAATTAAATTGTGTTCAGATAATGCTCAAGGTTTTCTTTTTTTTAAAAAAAAAAGTCAAAAATCCCAGGGATTTCAGAGTTAAAGCCAGAACACACTCTAACCTACTCCCATCAATGTACCTGATTATAACAACTCAAATGTAAGATCAGCGGGTTTTTAAGAGTCCTCTTAATTCATTTGGGCACAGCTGGCTCATTTGAAGATATCAAGCTTTAGAACTGCAGTGTGCCAGGGACTTAACTATATCTTTGGCATGTGGCTAAAAGGTAGCAGTTGACAATGTTCAGCAGTATTTCAAGATTTTTAATCGCACTATTAAAATTATATTTTGGTGGCCTAGGTAAGATTTTCTGCTGAGCTGGAGAAATCCCCTGAAATCTAAGGGGATTTGTTCCCATTACCAGGCTGTTTCTAATGCCCATGGCCTCTTCTGAAAATCCCCGCCTTAATAAACTTTGGGGCAATTCCCTACAGAAGTGGCCAGCATTTTACAGGTAGGATGTAAATTGAGGAACTTTGTTTTAGACTCTGTTTTGGAGGGTGGAAGTATAATATTTCTAAAAATTCATTGACAGTGTCCGACTTTCCTGCTCACTTCCCTAAGACACCTAATTCGCTTGCCATTTTTGGCAGTCTTGTCCAGTATGCCTCAAGATGCATAACCATTAAGTTCTTCAGTGGTCACTGAAGGAGCCCATAATATTTTACATATCCAAAGTATGTCAGAATTTTTGTTTCATTAGCCCTAAGGAATAAGACTGGCAGACAATGCCATGAGAGAGCGCTGTTTTAGGAAACCAGGCTTACCTTTTAGCAGGGCCAGCAGCGCTCTGCACAGCAGTCCTGCTTTTCATTCCCAGTAGAAAGGTTCCTGCCACTTTACATCACTCCGGGGTGGCTGTGTGCTCTCTCAGACCTGCTCGAGTGGAATCGGTTGCACAGCTGAAGGCTTAATGATTTTGTCTGCACATAAATGTACAAGTCTCTGCTTGATCTTTTAGGCCAAGATCAGCCATGGAGACAATATTTTTGTTTTGCTAGGATGCTATCTTTGGAAAACAAAGGCCTTGATAGATTTTATTGCCTTTACCTGCATCACAGTAGCATGTACGGCTTCTGTTCACGGATTGCTGTCTGTCTGCTAGGTGCTGTCAAAAAAAAAAAAAAGAAAGAAAAAACTCGCTATACCAATTTGTGTCCTTGCTCAGTGAGAGCTACCTAAAAGACTAATTCATCGTGCTATTGGGCTGCCATAAAGATGAGGAGCATTCCTTAGAGTGTTGGATGATAATGGCTGCATGAGCAGCCCTCGAATCACAGCAGTGGAAAGAACCGATTGTCCATAGGCAAGGCACTGTCTGCCACATACCCCGAGGATCCATTAAGGAGATTGCTGCCTGCTAATGGACTTCCTCCTGAGGCGCTCTGGCTGCTAACACTCTCTTGAATGATTTCCGGGAGCTTACACAGTTAACGGCAGGGAAGGTGTTGCAAAGTCCTGCAGTTCTTGCCGCTTCTGTAAAATAGCTTTTATCCCCTCAAAGGATCTTATCAACAGCTATTTTTAATACACACTTAAATCTTTACTTTAATCTTTTTCTTCTGCATTGATCTCTGCAAAAGCCCAAAGGAAAATATTTCTTTATACCCACCATGTTGTTTGGAGTAAGTTATTTTTAGAGCCTGGAAAACATCCGCTCTGTAGTAGGGAGGTCCTCTGCATCAGTAACATACCTTAGAAGGGGAAGTCCCAGCTCTGCGCACCACAGCAACTTGTACCTCTGGACCAGCCCCGACTTCCCTGGCCGGTGGGAGTCCCCCGTCCTTGGAAGAGCGTATTGTTTTTGTTGAGGTGTTTAGATACCAACAACCAAGGTGGAAGGAGTAATACACAACCCCTTATTAGTGTAAATGATCTGTGCTTTGCTGACAGGACTGGATACACATGTCAGAGCTCCAACCACCATGGATCTCCTTGTTGATCGAGTAGCTCCTACAGCAGAGGAGGTGCTGGTTTGTTTCCCTCTTTGGTCTTAGCTACTCTGCTGAGATTGCTCGTCATGTACATCGATAGGCCTGGTCTGATTTCTGAGGGAGCGAGGAGGCAATGGCTTATCTCCTTTCTTGTGCACGAGCAAATAGCTATTAGCCGGCTACGGCTTGGTCAGTGCTGATCACCTTTGACCTGGCGATCTGGAGATGAAAGGCAGAGTGCCTTGAAATGGCCTCCTGAGTCTCATGGGTTCTCCCTCAAGCAGAACTGGCTATTTGAGTTGGTGAGCGTCCTGTATACCTGGTGTTTTCCCTTCATTTTGGCCAGTTTTCAACATCCCATAAATAACAGGGCAGTGTGGAGCTCTGCCTGCCAAAGCTGCCTTGTGTGTGCCACAGGGGAGGTTAAACCAGGTACTAACTTCTCTCTTCTTCCATCAAAAATCCTCCGGTGGGCCTGGCCAACACACAGCTGTCCTCACCCACAGGCACTGCATGCTCTCCCACACAACAGGGCAAGATAAGCCCTTTGAAGTCTACGTTTGGGCTGGCAACAGCTTCTAAGGCACTTGGGTACCCCCCTCTCCCCGTTGCCAACTGTGCCTTGAGTTCTCCAAGTCAACAGCTGAGCTACAATCAGGGCTGATAAGCGTGCAGCGCTGGATCGCAGGGGCTTTGCCAGGGGACAGAGGGAACACCAGATTCCAGTTCGTTCACGATGCTCTGTGAGCATGGGAGCACTCGGGGGGGGCTTTTTCCCCAACTCGTGCTGAGGCGTGCTCATCGCCTGCCAGCAGCCCGCTGTTGATCAACAATAGCGATTGTTCTCCTCGCCTGGGGAGGCTCCTGGTGTTCTGCTGCAGGCTCCTTGGTCCTCCTCTTTCTGCAGATATTTGGAACAGATCATGTTTGGCTGTTTTGACAGTTTGACTCAGCTATTAAATGACAAAGGCAAGCTGGACCCAGGTTCACTGTGATGACAAGTAGCTCTGCAAAGAGGGGAGATGAGGGTCAAGTTCAGAGCTGAGGCAGCAGGCTCTGTGGCAGTAACACAGAGATGTGCAGTGGCCTGGCCTCAACTGTTAGAGCTGGAGCTGGGTTGCATGCAGCAGTTCTGCCTCCAGCATGTAAGGGCATCCCTAACCTTCTTGGCTGTAACACTGCACTGTCTGGAGGAGAGCATGTTTTTGGAGCTTCTTGTGGTCTAGTGACAAACATGTCATAATTCTGCCTGCTTAAATATTTCCCAAGAGCTTTTCAGTTCCTGGCTCATCCTCGGTCACTTCTGAGACAGACATGCCATTCGTCTCACATCTGTCACTCAGCTTCACATTCTGGACGTGAGGCAAAGTCTTTCTTTGCTACAAAGGCTTCCCTCTTTTCCTCCCTCCCTTGTTTCCTCTGGTATCTGTGTCCCTCATTGAGAAGCTGTAGCTCCTTCAAAGAAATTCGAGGGAACCCATTTCAGAATTTACAGCTGCTTCCCCAGGCTTGAGTGTCCTCCTCTTTAACAGCAAGCTGTTAAGCATGTTCTTAAGTGGGAAGATAAGTGGTGTTACAATCCTATCATCTTCTGGTTCAGAGCAGGCTGGAGATAACCAATAAAGGGATGAGAGCAAGGGAGATGCAGAGGCACCTTTGGATTTAATTCCTACTTTGCAAGGCAGTCTTTAAAGCACATCTCTGGTGGGAACACAGGCTGGTAAAATAAAGCTGGTCCTTCCTTTCTCAGCATATGTCTTTTCCTCATGTCTCTGAGGCAGATCCTCTGTCTGTGCCAGCAGAGCCGGTGCAGAGTGAGCTACATTCTCCATTTCAGAGCTCTCCTTCTGGTGCTGACATTCGAGGGACTTGGCTTGAGTTGTCTCTAGACACTGTTTCGGCTGGTGATTTCATTTCCACATTTCTTTTTTTACAGCAGTCCTTTGTGGATTTGAGCTGTACTTTAAACAGGGCTGCATTTGCAGTATGGGAGTAGCAGTCTCGCACACGATGGGCAAAGATGCATTCCTCTGCTAGGATCTGTAAGAGAGCACACATCAGTGACAGCTTCACGTGGGTGGGAGTCTTTAGACCACTTTTGAACAGACTCTGCATTCAGTTCCAGAATTCCTGGTTTAGTCCCTCGTCTGCTAGCTGAAACAGGTGGCAAGCACATGCCTGTAAGGGACTTTATTGGGGGTGGTCTTCGAGGTCAGCTGTATCCTACCCACATTCCAGCTGAGTCCCTGTACATCATCTTCTGGCCTAGCTGGCTCGGGGCCATCCAGCCCAGAGGTTCCTAACCATGGGACACATGCTGCTTCTTGAAAACAAACCACTTGAAAGTGGCATGTCTGTGGGCCGAGCCTGTGCCAGCCTGCTGCATTTTCCTCCAAGGAAATGGGAAAAGCGGTTTGGGCAGAACATGTCAAAACGTTGTGCTTAGGGACATGGTTTAGTGATTGACTTGGCAGTGCTAGGTTAGTGGTTGGACTCGGTGATCTTAAAGGTCTTTTCCGACCTAAATGATTCTATGAAAAGCTGAACAACACCTCCGTGGTGTGCACACTGCCTGGTGCGGCAGAGAGCCCATCCCACCTCCACGTGAGAGGAGACAGCACCTGCGTGACTCCAGTACATGGTAGTAGAGGTTGCCCGCACGGCAGTACGTACCACAGTCTCTGTTGGTAGCACCGGTAGCTGTGGGGGTGAAGTTTGTGAGCTGCTGGGCACTCTAGGCCTGGGAACATAGGTAAAAGTTGAGCTATTTGAGTCAGGGAGCTACAGCCTTTGGCAGGGTTTTGGCACAGTTTGCAAGCAAGCGTGGTCCAGAGGAGACAATGCCTACTGCACCGGGAAGACCGCATCCAGGTGCTGCTGTTGAGGGCGCTTCAAAGGAGCCATAGCTAGAGCCAGGCTGTTGCCTACTCCTGTCTCTACTGTTGTGTTAAACAGAGACTTCTGCTCCCAGCACGCTACATGCTCTGCGTGGTGGCAAGCCTTACAGATGAGGCTACACACCTTTCCATAACAAGCCCCTGTTTATCTGCCTGGTGAGCCTCCCCTCTGCTTTATCTGGGGAGCTGCTGCGTAGCTGAGTGGGGCTGGCTCTTCCACCCTAGAGCTCTTGCATTACAGCCCAAAGTGTGATCGGAGGCTGCGGCGTCCCTCTCAAATCAGCCCCCAGTGCCTCTGCACCTCGCTGTTACTCAGCACTTTTCACTGACGGGGAATTAAGTAGGATTTCTAGGTCATTGTGGGCCTGTCAGGAGGAATCGTCTCCTGTAGACCTCATTACCAAGGCTGTTTCTGCAATGCCAGACTTCAGAACAATTGCAGCCTGGTTCCCTAAACACTGACTAATGAGACAGAGCTGTTAGCAGCAGTTTGCTAAATAAAGGCTGTTTCTGCCTGAGACAGAATAAAGCCAGACTGGATTTTCTTAGCTGTCTCTCACACAGAAGGTATATCAAAGGACCCTTATTAAAATAATGAGCTAGACATTGCTTGTGTGGTGGCTGCATAGGGTCAGTGCTTGATGCAAGTGCCAGGCGCTTCCCCTAAGCAGTGACTTCAAGTAACTTGTGCTCAAGTGACCTAAAAACCTCTCCAGCTCCCTTGGTTTCAAGGTATCTCGAGCATTTACCTGAGCTCCTGTGACTTTGTCCTGCTCTGATAGCGACTTGCTGCCTCATGGTGGAGGAACTACAAGTTCTCAGTGACCTCCATGTCCTTGGATGCCATCAGAAGCTACTCTTTGATCTCTGGGCTGTAGCAAAGCCTGCTCAGCCTTCACGGGCAGTGGCTTTGGAAAGGTAAGGGATCCAGCATCTGAGCAGGTGGGACAGGTGGGACTGCCTTGTATGGCTGCTTTTGAAAGAAGCTGGAGGTTTGCAGACTGCTGATAAGAGGCAGGTGAGATTTCTGCTTGTACCTGGATGCTGAGCAGAAAGGACATAGTCCCCATTTGAGTAGTCTGAGGCCAGGTAACTTCTGTTGATGATCCTGTAATCACAGCTTTCATCCTATCTCTCTTCCTGTTGTCAGAAGGGCTTGGATTAAAGATGAACTCTGAAGTGTGATGGGATGGGTCTGACTGCCTCTGGCTGGAGCAGGCACAGGAGAGCTGGGGATTATTACTTGGCCAGTTTGCAGGTTTGTTTGAAGTGGTGCTTTGATGTGGCAATGGGAGTCCATGGAAGGTAAACGGTGTCTAGACAGGTTTTTCTCACTCTGTTGTTGTCTCCGAAGCAGCAGAAACAGTGCCAAACAGGCTGAACGGCTCCAGGATGCGAGAAGCAGAGCTATTTCTAGAAAGATGGAACAATAGTTCTTCAGGAGAATCCAAGCCAGCTCTCGCTGAACCCTTGTTGAACCTCCTGCAGGTGGAACTGCTCCTCTCTGTGCCCCATGCACTGCCTGAATCAGTTAATTGCAGCTGGATGCTATTAAGAGTGAGCAAGGGGAAGTCCAAGAGGTGGCCTGTGTGTTTCCAGGTGAGCTGGCATGCCAGAGAGGTACAGGAGAGGTCCATTAACCAGGGCTCTGGTCAGCAGGGTTGGGAATGCAGGAGGTCAGTTGGTTTCAGCAGCTTCGGAGAGGGATCAGGTTGGTTCCAGCAGCAGAATGCTGAGAAAAGACTTCCTCCGTTTGGCTAGCTGGATGCTGCCAGGATTTGCCCAGCAGAGCTGGCCTGTGTGCCCAGTAACAACTGTAGCTGCACTGGGAGGGAGAGAAAAGGCAGACCATGATCTAGGGAGACTTGTCGCTGGCTGGCTGGCGAGCTGTGCTGTCAGTGCTGTCTTGGCTCTGATGTGCCATCTCCCCCAGGCTGTTTGGGAGGGGAAGTGGAGACTGCATTCAAATGCCTATTGTCTGTCCTTCAGCTGGGAGCAGAGCCAGAAGAGAGAGAGGCTCTGGCAGCATCTGATACAGGGGGCAGATGTTAGGGGAAACATACTCATCCGTAAAACGCTGTCGCTGGGATTTTCAAAGGAGCCTCAAAGGTTAAGTGCCCATGTGTTGGAATGTGTACGTGAAGGTCAAGAGAGAAATCCTGGGCTTCTGGGATTCCTGCTGGGCTTGGGGAAGCATTTTGAAGGTAGCTCTTGCCACGGGGACAAGCCCACATGCAGCATCTGCGGGCCATCCAGGTGACTGCTATTCTCTGCTCTGTTTGTTTAGGCATAGCTGGGGAGAAGGGCAAAGCCACACGGTGCCAAATTTAATCTCACGGGGGCCTTCAGAGGTGCGTGATTGAGTTCAGTCTGGCTCCCCTCTCCTGTAGCCAGCTGCCAACTTCTGCAAGCATGGGCTGAAAGCAGAGTATTTCCCGACCCTGCCTGTCCTCTCCCTTCACCCCTGCCAAAGTAGGGCTCGGCCACAGGTTTCAAGCAGAGCTGGAAACTTGGCACTGAGGCAAGGAGCAGAAAAGAGCCCAGCTTGCTCTCCTCTGTCTGGGTTGGCTTCTGTACTGCTGTGGGGAGTACAAATATGTTCCCAATCTGTTTGCTTCACTGACATGACTCCAAGACACACAGGCAACAGATACGCTGACCAAGAAGGGGCCATTGTTAGAGGGACCTTCTTGACTGTGGCTCTGCTGTAACCAACCAACCACTGCTGCTCTCCAGCACCGGACTGCAGCCTTCCCTGTGCTTCATTCACAGGATCCAGAGCGCTCGATCCTCCAGGGTCCCCAAGATTTAACTGCACATTAGCACAGACAAGCCAGGGGGTCATTCCTGTTTTACTCAATTTGTCCATCCATGTGCCCTGATCTGGGCTTTTGATTTACATGCCCATCTCTGGCAGGCAGGTATTAAATCAAGGTGTAGATAAAAGAAGTTACAAGCTTTGCTTCCCTCTGAACCACCCCAGACGTTCACTGACACATTGCTAATTGCACTGAGGCAGACAGCCTGAGCAGACAGATAGGTTGCTTTGTGCTGGAGGCTGAGCAGCGAGGAGCCAGGGGAAGGGAGTGATGGACTGATGGACAGGTTAGCATTTTGGCTAAGGAGGAATAAGGGCCTCAAGAAAATCAGAGAAGAGGAAGGGAGTTACCTCATTTGTTTCCAGCAGCCAAAGCAGGGTTGTCCCCGGAGAGGTATTTCCTTAAGCTTTATCCAGTCCGATTTTAGTTGCAATTTTTATGAACAATAAAGGCTTCCACAGTTTCCCTTGGAGGAACTGGAACGAATCCAAATAGATTTCAGTGCTGAGAAGCAGATCCTGTTATTAATGTCAGCCTAATCATTTCTTTCTATCTCCTTCCCACCTTTTTTGCCATTCATACTCCTAAAAAGCCTGCAGGTGGTTATCAAGTCCAGTCCACCCTCTTCTTTAGCTGCTTCTGAAATTGCAGACCAGATTGCAGCCTCCCCTGGCTTTTGGGGTCTGTGAGAGCATTTAATATGCCTGCACTGGGCTGGTGGGGGGATTGTCCCCCACGCCTCAGGAGAGACCTAGCAGCACGACATGTAAAGCCCAAAGCCGGCAGGACAATGAAACTGAGCTAAGCCGAACCGGGGAGCAGCACGTGCTGCTGGGCCTGTGTCTCTCTGGGAAAAGGGCCTCTGACCAGGACTCAACTGGGAGCATTCAACTGAAAAAATTCTCTGCTAAAAATAGCAGCAGGAGATGTTTAAGGAGAAAAACAAGTCAGGGTCTGGGAGAAGTTAGTTCCCAGATATGTGGCTAATTCAACTCCCCCAGGACAAGTGATCTTTTAACCCCTCCATGCCAAGGCTCATTTCTGCTCTATTAAACAAGCTTGCCTTGGTTGGGAATCCAGGTTGGGGCAAGCCAGAATGGCTTTCGTCCTCACTCTTTGCTCTGACATGGCATTACTTTCCTCCCTCTTCCCCTGCTCATTTATGCCAGCATCTTCCTAATAGTGCTCTATGTCACACTTTTCATCTTTATCTGTGACTTCATTTGGGCTCCCTTTAACTCCCGATGTACTTCCTAAGAAAATAATCTCTATTGAATCCTGCAGCGCAACTCCCTCTGCAGGTTTGCAGCCTCTGCTCAGGCTGATGTTAACAAGGTAAGTCTTTTCAGATCTGTTTGCGTGATTCAGGGCTGCCCCTAGAACCATATTCCCCCAACTCACATGTCTTCAGGCCTGCACATGGGTCACACAGTTTTCTACTGAATGCCTTTTTCCCTTGTAGATCTGCATCCTTTGTTCTGACAGATTCACTGCAAAGCTTCAAAGCTGCCTTACAGAAGACGGCCCCACCTCTCCAGCGTGCAATGACGGCAGTAGTTTCACAGGCTCTTGGTCGCACGCTCACAGGCAGATGTGAACGTTCCCTTGGTGCCTGCAGTCAGTCTCTTGCAACGTTCATTCGTACGTGTTTTGTGCAATGCATTAGCTAGACAATTGTGTTTTATACCCGAGGCTAGAATTATACACACAAAAAAGACAAAAATGATACTGTAAAATCAGAAAAAATGTTCTTAAAAAGAGAGCTGTTTTCAGTCTTGTCATAAATCATTTCTCTGCGTGCTTGCTTATGCCCTCTCCTGTTCCCTTCTCTAGCCTACTCTCAGCTCTTGGATGACTGCTACTCTCTTCCCAACTCCCATTTTCCACAGGAAGGTGACATGGTTGGTCTCTGATAAGCAGAACTTCAGATCTGTGTTTTGTTGGTCAAGCTATAGACTGGAGGAGAACGAAGGATCAAGAGATTAGAGTCACAGACAGAGGAATAGAGGATTATAGGCTAAAACCCTGCGAGTCTCTGTATTGATGGTTGGGGCACCGCCAGACACTAAAGAGTATTGCAAAGCCTGGTGCTGATAGCATATCCGCTTATTTCCTGTCTTTGCATTTCAGGCAGCTTTTGATATATGCATCCTCATCAAAAGCCAGGGTCAGGCAGGTACCAAGCATCCTAGCTCCTGTCGAAGTCAAATACCTGCTGAGATCAAGTCTGTGCGTTGGCTGGCGCTCAGCCTGGAAAACGTCACTTTGGCTTATGAAATTCTCAGCAATCCTTGAGTCAAATTCCCACACAAGACAAAAATAAAGGAACTTGCCCCTTTTCTCGGTACAGTTCATTCTGTCTCCCTGCTCCTGGCCATAGATCCCTGCCATGTCTCACTGACTTGACTCTGCCCTGGAGACTTCCTTTAGCATCTGTCTGCTGCAACGAGAGCCCTGCCGGGAGGAAGGGGAGGACAGGAGGAAGACCATTGCCCCTGGCTCTTATCACAGTTATCTGCTGGTTCCCTCCCACTTTGCACTAATTTGGTATCAGCATCTGCCACTTTTGGGAGGAAAGGGACTTGCTAAAGTGAGAAAGAACGTAGGATGTGCCTGTATGGCAATTCTTGGGGCTGGCTGGGGAAACAATGGAAGGCAAGTGGGAATAGGCAGGAAGGGTTGGTTTCAAATCTGCCCTGTGCAAATATTCCCACTTCTTTTCAGTGCTCACCATTTTTGTTCCTGGCCTTTACTTTTGCTGTTGCAAGACATTCTCATCCAGTAAACAGATCACAGAATGGTATATCCACTGCCAGCTGAGATAGCGTGTTCCTTACTCTCCCTGTGACTTCCCATTCCTCAGTTTTTTCCTCCAGTGAACTGGAACTGTACATCCTTATTGAATTGCAGGGGACGCTGAATTTGAAGGGACTGAGGCTTAACTGATAGATGTACAGCAATTTAACAGATTAAAATAAGCATGGGGAAACAATGTGAGAACCTCAGCAGACATCCAGGCTCCCAAACCCCAGTATTCCTTGGGTTTTCATGCCCTAAAGCAGAGGTGGGGATGAGCTGACCTCCTGGGATCCCCTCATGTCCCATTTTCTGTGAATGCAGTAATTTTCACGGTCTGTACTGGCTGTGAGCCAGACCAGTTTGACAATGTAATTATGCTGTCCATTTGTTAATGAAAATGGCGAGAAGAGCGCTCAGTACAGTATGACTGTTTTGATACATTCCTAGCCAAGTGATCTGTAATTGTTTCCTTGTTGCCTTATTTCTCTTCTGGCTTTTGCCAAAGACTTGGTGCACACATAATTAGAAGCTCTGCTGCCTAATGGCCTTCCCTCAGAGCCACACAGCAAGGCCACCTGCCCCTGTTTTTACTCCTGGAGAGTCAGCGTAGCATTGCGAGCCCAAAGCATCTGTGTAAGGGGCTTGACCTCAGAGGCCAGTAGCAAGGCAAAATTAATGATCTGGGCAGGACTTAATCCCCTGGTTAGTGGTCTCTAATGCAACGTGCCTTATTCCCTGTAGTTTACCCAAGGAAAACGAGACTTTCAGTTCAACCTCACGTTTCTTTCTTGGGAAGGGAGAAGCAATTCAGGAATGCAAGGGCTAGTAATAACAGCCTCTTCTATGCACAGCTTTCCTATTCCTGTTTCCTTTCTGTTCCCTCTCCATTACCCTTCATCCTAGACTTTGAGGGGCAAATTCTAACTCTTTCCATCTTTTCTTTGAGCTGAAGATGGCCTGAAATATATTACAGAAAGAGAAGCAATCTGACACGCTGGGAACTCTCTAGCTCTTGCTGCTTCCATCTTAATCTCTTTTAAGTATTAGGTATTAGTCATCCACCCAAGTATTGCTTCCTTCCCGTCCTGCACGTACATTCAGTCCTTTCCAGGAGAAGAGCCAGAAACCAGGGTATGAGCTTGGGAAAACAGGAGAACTAGGACCAGATCATGCACAGATTAAGATGCTGGGCAAGGCACGTACAGCCACACCTGCAAAGTATTAAATGCCCATCTTCCCCTTGATGTCAACAGCAGTTAGATACCTTTGCGGAGCTGACTCTTGGTCTCTTGAGCCACATCTGTTCTGATGGGTGAAAAGCTGTTTCAATAAAATGGGCTAAATGTGTTAGGCCCTTCAACCTGGAAGCTTTCTCCTCAGGTTGCCAGCCATCGGCTCAGCTCTGGCTCTCTCCTCCAGCATCCGAGCATGAGAGCCTGCTGGTGGACTAGGTCCAAGCTCAACATGTCCAGCCAAGAGCTCAGACTTGTGCTTAAGGCTGTGACTAAGCTTGAACCCTTCCTGTTCAGACAGCTCTGGAGCGTGGCTCATGATGCCTCCTCCTAGCATGGGTCTAAGGATTTGCAAAGTGGGTGGTGTGCAGATCTGATCTTGAGCATAAGGGTGTCTCATTTTTGGGAAGGTGCAGATATGCAAGGCCTTAATATCTCATCTCTAAACATGCCACACTGCCATGAGCAAAACGACAAGCAAAGATTGTGAAATTCTTACCTCCAGAAGCCCTTGTCAGATGGATATTTGAGGCAGCGTGTCTGCAGCTGCATCCCAATGTGACGAAACCAAACTTTGGGAAACCATCAGAAAGCACTGTGCGGTCTTCACCAGGCAACACCTACGCTTCCCTCCCTGCATGGGAGAGAGGAGGAGTGTTTGCTGCAGAAGGAGACTGCTTTGCAGAAAGGTTTTTGTCTTAAGAGGGTTCCGTATCTCCTTGATAGCAACCTGTTTCACTACTGAGTGTGGGTGTGTAAGCTGCGTGTATACCCATGGCTTTGCTGTCTGATTAGGAGGTAGAACAGTAAATCCTCCTGTCCAAAAGGGACGGGGGAGAAGGAAAAAAGACTGTGTGCATGGCCTGGATGCTAATGGGCCTACTCTGCAGGAAATGTGGTCAGGTCTTTAAGGTCCCAGTTTAAATCAGGAGATTTAAAATCAGGTTTTAAACCAGGAGATTTAAACAGGTTAAGATTTCATTCCATAATGGTACATACTCTTTGCAGACAGGCATCTCCTTGCCTTCTCTAGAGGTGAGCAGTAAGAGAGTGAAATAAGAGCAAAATCTGAAGTTCTTACATCTTCAGATAAATGCAAATACTCAATGGTCTTCCGCACAACTTTGTCCTGTGAGGTCCTGGTCCTGCTGAGACCACCACAGACTCCCTTATTATCAGAATTTCAGAAGAAACAAGTGCCATCAGCTCGCTACCTAAGAGAGGAGAAAAGCAAAAGTCAGAACCATGTGGAATGCCAAACACTGCTCTGTAATGTTGCATTTGCCTTCTCTAGGTTAATTATGCTCCATGGTCCCTGCCCAGACAGGCACATCTCCTCTGTAGGTGTCTATCAGAGAGTTGGCGCCTTTTTAACTGAACGGTACAAGTCATGCATCTAAAATAAGTCATGCTGGTTTATCATAGCTGGTAAAAATAAAGCCTTACTAGCACAAGCAGCTATAACGGCACAGAGGATTTACAGCTCAGTGGGTTTTTTTTCCAGGGTGGGCTGGCCACAGTCTGGTGATGGCCTTTCTATAACCGCTATCAGCTCCCACACAGACCAGGTCCATCTGTTGCTTAATTTGAAGGGAGACACTCCTAAGCTTTTGTTTGCTAATCTCTCGCTGCACATCTACATTGTTCTCTATCGGGGCAGCCCACCCCTGAGTCAGGCTTGGCTTGCTGATCTCGGGGAGGCGCCGTGGAAAACTGGAATAAAAGAAAGGCACGCAGCAATGTCTGGTCACTTGACCAGCACGGTCCACCTGCCTGCTCCCTTCTATCAGCTTGAAGGGGCTTTTAACCCGCAACTTGGGTGCCAGAGCAAACGTACAGCCAGCTCCTTGGACTGGAGGCAAGGGTTGAAAGTTAGGACAGAGTACTACAAAGCAAAATCCAGCTGATTGCATCTAATGGCATAGGGTGGGTTTTTCAAACAGACCTATATGAACTGTCACTTAAGAAAGGTAGTGAGACACCTAAAAATGTAAATGAGGATCAACAGGATGCCTAATTCCCACTGAAATCCAATAAGAATAAGGTATGCCATTCATTCCCTGCCCACACATTTATGCACCCTTTATAAATCCAGTTTTTATACATCACAATTGCATTTAAGTCCCTTAAGCTATTCCCCAAACCCCAGCCAAGGGTCAGTTGGACAAAAAAATCCCCCAAAACTTACCAGAGCCAGAGTTGGTTGGGCATTTTTTGGCATCTCATTCCTACGCCATGCTGTGGGCCTATCCTACACCATCTTGTCTACACTGGCACAAGTTGCATTGTGGAATCACAGTGAGATGCACTGGGGATAGAGAGGAGGGAGCATCAAGAGCCTGAAGCACTGAGAGACAAAGGGATGGATATGTCAAGGTGCAGATGGTCAGATTTTTCTGAAAGTTAGGGCTTATGGTGATTTCCTCAAAATAAGCTCAGGGCAGAAACCTGGCCTCCCTCTTCCTTGTCTTATCCAGTCCAGCACTGTGTGGCTTCCTCTGCTCTTCCTCTGGAGGTTTCTCACACATTTAACAGTTTGCTTCCTCCCGACCGCGTACACACAACACTTCTAAGGCAGAGACAGTCCTGGGGTCAGCTGGGCTGCCCTGAACAACAATGCCTGTCTCCTGCCTGCTGCTCAGATCATTTCTGCTGCACTGTCCTTGTCACCATTTCTTTCACTCCGCCTCACAACGTTGAGGATTGCTGCTCTAGGGGGCACCTCCAAACTGGCAGTCATAAATGTGCTGACGGGCAGAGGGTTCGGCTAACAAGTTTCTAACACCTAACAATATATCACTCTCACTCAGTAGCACTCCTGCTACACAGAGTAACCATCCAGAAAGTGAAGATGCTTAACAAGACGTGGTTTATAGCAGCATTCCCACATGGCTTCAATGCATTTTGAATTGCAAATGATCCAACGGTTTAGTGATGATGGACACCTCATGCAAGGCATATTTTTGTTTCCTTAGTGGGCAGGTGTTTAAATACAGCTGCATGTTTTTGTACTGCTTGTACCTGACAGCGCATTAACTAAAATTACCGTATCAGATGACTGCGATATTGGCAAAGCAGCATTGAACGATACTGCAGCATAGACTGTTGGCAGCAACTTCTTTCAACTGTTTCCTGGCCATCCTTTTTACCTTGCCTATAATACTTTAGGAATACTTCACTTCCTCTTCAAATTTCTGCCTAGAGTTTTTAAAGAGAGAAGAGATTGGGACGGAAGGAGATGGAAGGCCAGGCTTTACCTTAAACCTGGTACCGAGAGAGGAGATTTAACCCAGTCTAGTTGTCTATAAAGCTGCTAGGGTTTTTTTCTGAAACTGCAGTTTCGGTGTAGCATTTTAACATGATTCAGATAACATGAGTCACGGTAACAAGCATGGGCTGGATGTCTTTAGCTGAAAGAGGTGCCATAAGAATATGCTGTAGACTTCACTGCCTTGTCCTGGATTCTATTTTGGAGAACTGATGGCATTTGGGATTCAACCATATGTCTGGCTGAGTCTGTAGTACATACAGATCTGGTAGGTATTCGGAGATGTAGCACATACAGATCTGGTAGGTGCGTCTGTTGTGGCATGCATGCTGCTCTGGAGAGGAACGCATGCCTGTGCCCGGCTGTTCTCCAAATCCTGGGTGCCGAGGCCTTTGAAGTGAGATTTACATAACGTAAAACCTTTGCTGCTTATTTGCACTGGGCTGAAAGAGGCCTAAAGGAACATCTTTGGAACACTCTTTTTAAAAGGTGGCAGTCATCACTAATGATGATTTAAACACGCAAAAACAAAGCAACCCAGAAGCACAGCCACCTAAGAGACAACACTTGCCAACAGCAGGGAAATGTGACGTAGCACAGATGCCCGGGCTCCTTGAACAGGAGAGCCCTAACAGCTGGGAAGCACTGGCTTGGTGCAGGTTCCTCCAGCCCTACGGAGACTGATGAACCCAAATTAATACTAAGAAGAGCTGTAAAGGTGTTCTGCTCCTGCTTTGCAATCTGCGTGGTCCCTTGGGGTTTTGGTTTGTTCTCTGATAGCTGTAGCCTTCTTGTTATTTAGAACATGCTACTTGCAGTATTGCAGTGCCACAGGCAGAAGAATAAATCTGTCTTAGCCGTGATTTAAGTAGCCACATTGATCTCTGCCCGCAGTCAATACATGTAGTAATGTCAGAACCTCTCACACAGTCTCCAAGGACTCAGCTTCTGTCTCAAATTTGTTGTCATCCTGCTTTGTGCCTGAAGGGTAGACCTAAATCTCTTATGTTTAGTGGGTGGGAAAAAGCCTGCTGTGAACAATTTCCAAGAAATGAGATGGGGCCGGAGTTTGATGGAGTCCCACTGTCTTGGAGTGAATACTTCTAGAGTCATAACTCCTTCAGAGTAACACAACATGGCAATATTACTATCTCCACCTTCAACTGAACTTACATTGTAGCTATAGTAGATGTATTGCAGCAGGACTGTCACCATCCTATCTACTGGATGGCACACAATTTTTCTGAAAAAAGATCTTGTGTAAACAGTAATGTATAACAAAAAGCAAATGGGTGCATCAAGTTTCCTTTAAGGAACAAAGAACCTTTGCCATGTGCCTTTCCCTCCCCATATTTCTCTAGCATTTCCAAAAGGAAGATGTATAGGATAGTACAGACCAGATAAACGCTGTGCAACACGGCTTCTTCAGCTCTTTAGGTGCAGTGCAACTCTCTACAGTCATCTGCTACTCCAGGTCTCTGTTGTTTGTAGAAGTCTTTGTAACGCAGTTCCCTGACAAAGGAGGGTGCTGTCTCTGAAGAAAGCAGAACCTGCAGCTTCCCTCCTTTTGAAAACTGGGCCAAACGCATTATCACAGCCACCTGTCCCAGGCAGGAAGCCAACCAGCATCTCCACAGTTAAGCTGAGTGCTCAGGCCTGGGCCCTCACAAAAACCTCACAGCAGAAGCAATCAAATGCCTTGTTTGTATGAAGTGCCCTACGCTATTCTTGAAAATGTGTCCAAAGATTTCAAAAGGATTTTCCCAAGCTTGTCTCTTGTCTTCTGGTGGCTAGCTGCTTCTAACACTCTGGGGTTTTGCTGGGGTCAGTGAAATCTGTTTATGCTCATGGGGCAGGAAAGCACAGATCACAACCCCAGGCAGAACACCTGAGAGGATCAAAGGATGAACAGAGGGAAAGGAACGTGTCAGCATCCTGTGGCATAATTACCTTTTTTCAAGGGGTAGGTCTGGAAGCACCAAACCTGATGAAAATAGACTCTGCTTCATAGTGGACTTGAACAAATTACTCGTGGTTGCTTAGACCACCTCCTGACTAACACAAACCAGGACCGGAGCACCTGCTTCGACCTGCTGAGAACCAGCTCTGAAATTGGCATTTTCCCGGCTCTCCGAAGTAAAGCATAGGGACACTGGAAGCGAAGAGCTCCCTGCACTGCCCTGTTGCTCATTTCAGCTCTGATACACAAGACTTCGTCCAAATAGCTACATTATAGTTCAGAGCACTGTCATCTTAGTTCAATATTGGATTTTTCCCAACTGCTGTATGAATGTCTCCAAGTGCAGAAGGGGGAGCGGTAGAAAGGTCCTGCTAAGAGCAGTTTTGGCTGGGCTAACTATTAGTTAGCATCAGCTGGTGGCTTTTATGTGAGTAACAATTATTTTGTACACAAAGGCAGCTTCTAGACCTTGCCAAACTTCAGCTTTCCCCAGTAGTCTTGGGGGTAAAAGCACTGAGAGCCAAGGCACTGAGGAAAGCGTCAGCATTTAACAAACAATGAGGGATAAGAATCAGCAGGGAACATTTCAAAAATGCTGAAAGGATTTTAGGTGATCAAGGCCCTTAAGCTTTCAGTGGGAGGGACCTCGCAGCTCTCGGGTATTTCTCAGATTCCTGCGTTGCTCTGTTACGCCGTCTGATCCACTCCACCAGAGGAATTTTGCCCCTGCATTGTCAGATTCTCTCTGTCCAAAAGCTTTCCACCCTGAAGGCCAGCACACAGGAATTTCCAACTGTCTGTCATGATGCTGAAGATTCTTTCTTTCTCCACATCTTCCTTCAGCTGCCTTTTCTGCTTTCTACTCAGGTTGGTTATGACTTTTTTACTCCGAGTAAGATAGTCTTAACCTTTAGATAGATCTCTTCTCCGGTCACTGAGGCACTGGTTTCCATCGTCTACCTTGCTGGAATGCCCAGGGAAGTCAGTCAGACAGATTTCAACAAACTTCTGGTAGGGTTTTAACAGCAATGTTGCATAAGGGGCCATATCATACCCCTGTATCTGATTATCTGGCACCGATTATAGTATGTATCCTCCTCCTGTAACATGGCGCTTTGGAGCAGCGTGTGTTTTGTGAATACCATGGTCTGAGAGGTGATGGGCTTTGCAACAACCAGAACGCCTGGTTCCAGAATATCCTCTAGGATGAAGGCATGGCTTGCCTCTGCGGTCTGGTTTGCTTTCTTCCTTCTGCACCATGCTGGAAACTGCCTGCTTGTTTCCTTCTCCCTCCGGAGAGCTGTTTGTGAGTGTGGGTATCCAGCAGCGCGTGAATGTTGTTGGTACCTGCTCCAGTGAAATGCACAGCAGAAAAGACAACGCAAGGCAGATTTTTCAAAAGGAAATAATGCACGAAAGAGGGACATTGACTGTATTAATTGGAAACACTTTAGTGCTCAGAGCAAGGACAGTAAAGGGAAATAGCTTGTAGTATAAGGATGCCTTGGAGCATTGCACGATTGAGCTTTTGTCCCAGTGTCAGTCTGGTGGGGACTCCACCCAAAGAGCTGAACTCCTCTGTTTCCTCCTGACTTGCAGTCCTTTCATGATTTACTACCTTGCATTTTACATTACCACACTGAGTCTTAAAATACTTGAAGATATAATCAGCATATGTTAGATGCCTGGCACATTTCATCTTCTAGAAACTGACCGGAACTCTTGAGGTTGGTCTGTTTCCTCTCTTTTCCTGGTCATCAAATTAATTTGCAAAGTAATACTGTAACTCTTGCATTAGCCGAATAAGAGTTCCTTTACCATCTAAGTAAGCATAAGGCGCAAAGAAATGGCTTGTGCTGGCACTGGTTCTGTGCCATTATGTTAATCCTCCTCTTTAATTGCTACCTTTAACAATTATATTTTCCTGTATTTACAGCACAACTCCTAAATAAACTTAGGCCTGCTGGACCGGCATTGGTAGGCGGGAATAGGTTTTATCTGGGGAAGTTAGTCCTTGTAGCTGGCTGAGAAGATTTCTCAGCAGGCAGTGTGTTTCTAGCTGGGTGACTTATGAGCTGTGCTATTTCTTATTACTTTCTGTTTGTTTTTCCAGGCTGCAGACTCTTGGCTGTGGAACTGACATCCAGCAACACCAAGCCCGTGGTGCAGGAATTCCAGAGTGAGTGCTGCGGGGGCCCGCTGGCTGCCTGACACGATGGCTACACTGCCCTCTGCCTGGGGATTTGCATCAGTCTGAACAATTGAGAAAAATTGTGCTTATTGCTCATGGCGTCTGGTTTCTTGGGGAGGCAGGACTACTGAGAGTCTGAGATCCAGAAAAGCGCTTAAGAATATGTCTGTATCTCTCCCTGTTTAGCAAAGCACTTGATTGAAATGGTTTATTGAAGTCCCCTGCAAGCCATTGGCATTGCAAAGTGTCTGCCTAAGTGCTTTTTTGAACTGGATCCCAAAAGGAGGAAAGCCAGTCGCCTTGTAATTAATATACTGAAAAGGGGGTCAAGAAATTTATATTTTAACTTGGCCCTACTACAGACGCGCAAATGCGATACTGAGTAAGCCACCTCTCAACCCTGCTGCGATGCCTTCTTCTGTAGAAGAGATGGACATGACAATGCCTACTTCAAAGGGGAGTGGGTTTGCTGAATTTACCCCCAGGCAGCATGGTCCTCAGTACATTACCAGACACCACCCAGGGAGATTCTGCATCCCTGACTCACACTGTAGGCTCTGATTAGCAGCAAGACAGTGCTGTGGACTCACCCTGTCATAAGGTCTTGTTTGCCATAAGTTAGAGCCTGTAGAGAACAGTGTGTTCATTTCTCTCCGTAGTTGATATCTGTTCGGCTATTATTTTTGCTGGCCAAAATCCATCTTCCCCAATAGCTCCTGGAACCCAGCAGTGTTTCTGTTTGTGAGGCAGATGAAAGAGAAGGCTTTGCTTTGTGGGCAGCATCTCCTAATAAAACACTGTGCAAGACTGCTTAAAGCAGAGCAAAAATACAGCTGCTTCCTATTAATCTGTATTTCCCTTATTTCTCCTGCTAGGTGTTGAGCTGTCCTGCATCATTAAATCCACCGTAACACCAGATCCCAGAATCGAGTGGAAGAAAATCCGAGATGGCGAAACCTCTTATGTATTTTTTGACAATAAAATGCAGGGTATGAAGATTCATTGTTCTTAGACTTCCAAAACAGCCTCAGAAACAATACAACAAACAACAAACAACTCTGTAAAAGGCAGGACCTCTGGCATTCTTGCTGCTTTCTTCTGGAACTAGAGTTCAGCAGTCGAAGCGCAAGATGGAGAGCGAGCTGGATGTTCTTTGCTCTCTGCCCTCATTATTGACAGTTCACAGTAGGGAACCACAAAGAGCTGGAGTAAGAGCCTATGTAGGAGATACTTCTTGGGTAAGAAAGTAAACGCTACAGCTTCCCTTCTCCAGCACCTGTTGGTCCTTGCATGGTCATGGGGTGTCTGAGCTCTCAGGACCAGGCACTGACCTCTCCTGTCTTTCCGTATGACATCTGAGGGCTCCACCTGCACTGCAGAAGGGATCTCTGGCTTGAGCTGTCAGTGCTTACTGCTGAGGGAGCACAGGGATTCGCAGCATCCTGGGAGCATGTGATGAGAAGCAGACTCTTTGGCTTGATGGTGAAGCTCAAACACAGGACTGCCAGTAGGGCTGGACTCCATCCGGAGTTACTCCAGCACTTTAGATGGGACCAACAGCCACATCCAAATGAATCTTCCAAAGGAGACAAACCTGAGGCTGTCTTGGAAGTAAAATTTTGCCATAATTTTTGAGATTTGGGGTGGTGCTTTCCAGTTCATCCTCTTACATGGTTAGCGGCATTGATTTCCTTTGTGGCCACTGGTGAAAGGAAGGCTCTTAACTCTCAAGCATCAAGTTTCTTTTAGATGGTTCTCTTGACTCCAGAAAGGGTGCAAGATCAACCACTTAATTCAGACGCTTAAAATTAGTCTGTGTGACTACCCTTTATTTTTTCTCTCTCTTTCCTCTGTATCAGGAGACTTTGTGACTCGTGCAGAAATTCTGAGCCGGACATCGCTGGTGATTAAAAACACCACCCGGATGGACACTGCCACATACCGCTGTGAAGTGGCAGCACCTTCTGATACTAAAACCATAGATGAGATTAATATCCAGCTCACAGTCCAAGGTATTGCTTCAAACCCAGATACCTCTGTGAGCCCTGCTAGCTAATAGAAGAGGCTGTGGATCTCTACAGAGTCGAAACAGTGGCACTCTGGAAGTTGTTTAAAACCAGCTGGAAATAACAGAAAGTTTTGATACCTTTGTAGCACAGCCATCTTCAAAAGTGTGTCAGAAATTATTTAGTTCTACTCAGCAGTGCCATTCACATGGTTTGTGTCTTTCCCACAGTGAAACCTATGACTCCTAGATGCACTGTGCCTAAAGCTGTACCTGTTGGCAAGACAGCCTCTCTTCACTGCCACGAGAATGAAGGTTACCCAAAATCCACATACAGCTGGTACCGCAACAGTGAACCTTTATCACCAGACACGAAATCGAATGCCAAATTCCAGAATTCCTCCTACACGTTGAACCCCACCACAGGCACTCTGGTAACGCCATTACAGACATAACCAAGACTTGTTTCGCCGGACAGGTCATTTTTAAGGTCACTTGTAAAAGAAAAAAGCCATTGCATGGCTTTCAAGGAAGGTATAATTTGAAGAAGGTTAGGTATTCTAAGATCAGGGTGACTTGGGAAAGGGAAGATTGATGGTGGACGAAGATATTACCCTAGCTTTTGGTTTTGATTGCTGCCGATACCACTTGGCTTTTTAGAAAGAGGGAAGGAAGATGTCTCACAGCCCACCATGAGGCCTGGGAGAGTGGCTTATACATGCTTATACCCTCACAGTACCTTCTGCCTCACGTCCTGCTCCTCTCCCTTTTCTCCTCACCAGGTTTTCCATGCCGTGCACAAAGGCGACACAGGCCGTTACTCCTGCATAGCAACAAATGATGCTGGCTTTGCCAAGTGTGAGGAGCAGGAGATGGAAGTCTGTGAGTGGCTCTACATACTTTTTGTCAATGCTGATTAATATATCACCGTAAATAAACTGTCATCACCATATGATGGAAAGAAGGGGGACATCCTAGAGCATTAAGTCTTTCCTGCTTTCTCATAGCCCCAAACATAGGAAGCAAAAAAAAAATCTAAAAATTCAAGGAAACACTAAAACACTGTTTGGATTCATGAACAGTTTTAGTCTTGGAACCAGGAACTCACTACTTCCCAATGAAATATTGCAGTTTGCTTAAAATGTTCGAGAAATGTCATTTTAGTGTATGTAAAGCTAGAATATTGCTACTGCCTTAAAGAAATACTGGATGATGGCTTCTCTCTTTGCCAGATGACCTCAATATTGGCGGGATAATTGGTGGAGTCCTGGTGGTCCTGGCAGTTTTGGTGCTCATTACTCTTGGCATCTGCTGCGCCTACAGAAGGGGTTACTTTGCAAACAGCAAAGAGAGTGGGGAAAGGTAAGCTGGGATTCAAAGCGTTCTTATACAAGTCCCTGTGCCCACAGCTAGCATGAAGTAGCCTGAAGGGCACCAAAATTGGTGGCTAAAATGTATTTCAGTGCCTGACTTGTACATATTTCTTCCTAGTTCCCTACCAAAGACTTCAGGCCAACCCAGTTCTTGAAGTATCCAGTTCCCTTCTGCAAACCCTGCACCATGCCAAAGGTTTATTTGCCTAAGGGAGAATTTTGGTATGGCTCCTCTTGTGCTTGCTACCAAGACCAGACAGAGGAACGATAGCCGAGCTCGAAAATCCTCATACTTTACACAGGAAGGGGGGACCAGCACAGTTAAATGCCTACAGGTGTTTATCCAATAGGTTGTGTCCTGTTGGCATAATGTGGTCTCCAAATTAATGAACAGAGCTCGCTGTACAATTAGTTTAAAGCATCAGGACATGCATAGAAAATATATGCAGAAGAGTAGGCTCTCTGCAGGAAATCTTACTAGTTACAAGAACCTAAATTTGGGATTAAAACCAACCATTTTAGAATGCACATTAAACCGTTAAAAACAACAGCATTAGCATCAGAAACAAGCCTTGATGTCCTTACAGAATCTGTAGAAGAGATAATATATGTAAAACCAAGATTCTCACCAGATAGATTTGTTCCATGTTAAATGTTGCCTTTCAGCAGAAGTCCTGTCTTTTTTGGTTTGGTTTGGTTTGGTTTTCAGAAAAAGCTCCAAATACCCTATTTAAATGCAGCTGAGGGTTGGCATACGCTGGACTTGACAGTCGTATATAAATTCTGAATTCCTATGAGACTGCAAACAAGTGGCGCACTGTTATAACTAAGGAAAGTGCTGAAGGCATCTGGCAGTGAAGGTTTAAAATGAACTTTATAATTGCCCCAGGAAACAATCTAGGAGGCACACAGAAAGGTAGTGCAGAGGGGCCAGAGCAGGAAAGCCCAGAAAGGAATCAGTTAATCTCTTTGCAGAGGTAGTCTTGTGGAAGCATACAGCAATTTTTTTACCCTGTGCTGAAGGGGAATTTAGAAAAAATCCCAGTCATGACAAATGATGGAATAAGCACAGGTCTATCATTTGAGCAATTAACTGGGTTTCTCTCTGCTTGCACCTCCCCTCCAAAATCCTGCAGTCTTCTTGTCCCAGAAATGAGCTGTTTTCCTTTATTTCAGCTACAAGACTCCAGCAAAACCTGATGGCGTTAACTATATCCGGACAGATGATGAGGTAACAAATGATTTGCATTTAACATCTCTCTGTTTAGGAGAGGAAGAGGGTGGGCAGAGGACTACTAGCTTTTTTAGGGCCTACAGACTTTCTTGAGAGTGGGCACCACTCATAAGCAAGGATGTAGAACAGAGGGAAAACAGAAGGGTGAAGGCTGAGTCATTTCCTTAGAAATGATGAACAGTTTAAGTTGCCTTGAGTGACTGATGCCAAGAGCTATCAAAAGCAGCTCTGCTCTGTCTCAGTTATCTTATGGCTTGACCCCCTTAGGATGAGTTTCATTGGATTAAGTGCACAGGCCACGACGCTTTTACAAGAGAACTTACATTTTGGGATTTGAATAAATCGCTAAGCTTAAGATCCGAAAAAGCCTCTCCCTATTAGCAGAGATACTGAAGAGGGAATGAGAAAGTCCCCTGCCTTGTCCTACTATGTGAGGAGGACAGCAGAAGGAGCACCTGGCCAGTATGACTGGAGTCTCCCTCTCCTTACCAGCTGGAAGGGGGTGCTACCTAGACCAAATGCTAGAAGTTACACAGATCAGGTTTACCTTTCACGGGCACGCTGCAGCTGGGGGCAGCAGGAACAGAGAGATGCCTGGAAAGCCACTAAATCCTTCATACATCCAGAACTGTTTTGTTGCAGGGTGACTTCAGACACAAGTCTTCATTTGTCATATAAGACGCCAAAAGGATATTGCAAACCAGCAAAAGCAAGTGTGAAAATACCTCCTCCAGGAACTCAAAGCAAGAGCAAAAGATGAATTAAGTGCGCTTGGAAGAGTTTGGAACACACAAGAACTTGATAGCTAGCTATCTGTATATCTTTTTTTTCTTTGCCAAAGTTTAAAGTAACTCCTCACTGCCCGACTTGAATCTCCCCTGCCTCCGGAGATACCAACAGGATCACCTAAACCTGTCCTTGGACTAAGGAAGCTTTTTAATACTTCCCAAGAGACTGGGCTGTGGAAGTTTGTGGAATTGCCTTCTATTTGTGCTGCAGGGACACAGCCACAATGTGCAAACCAACCAGGGGAACAGCGTTAGGTAAACGTGTAGTAGACATTACTAGTACAGATTACTAGTAGACAAAAAAAGTGCTGATACAGCAATAGACGGACTTCAAAGAATAAGTTTTATCCGTGCAAGGGGGAGTCTTCCTCTCAGCAGCTTGTTGCCCAGGCCTGGCTGGTGACTTTTACACATTTGTGATTGTCTTGTGCTTTTGACTCTGACTGCTCAGGTGCAGAATGGGGTATCTGAACAGCCTCCAGTGACAGATACCGATACAGTAAATGCAACTAATGTTCTCAGCCCTTTTGTAAACTTACTGAATTCTTGTTACTCCATTTAACGTGAAACATGGGCAGCACCAAGCCAGAAGGATTGCTTCTGTTCACTGCTTCATAGAAAACTCATTGCACGCAGGTAACCCTCATTCTAATCTGCACAAAGCAGGCTTGCCTCTTGCGTCTTTTGGTGTTTTAAAGAGGCTTATAGTGGAGGCAGAGAACCTAGTGCTAAGTCATCCCTTTCAGGAAAATTAAAGCCAAATACTTTCATGGGCTAAGATTGCCATAAAAGGTACTGAGATATCTTCAAGCTTTTTTACCTTCTCCATTTATTTTGTAAAATCCCACATTCTAAATTTTTTGCAAAGATATATTTTGATTACTTCAGAAAAGGTAACATTTCTATTTAAAGTGTAAATATGTGATGCCAGCAGTGTTTAAGTAATGTAGCTATTTTTTTACTTTTTAAGCTACAGAGAGGAGCTCAAATGTTGCTCTAGAACAGCACTGTCAAAGCATATCAGTATTATTGAAAAGTGTAATAAAAAACTGCAGGTGGAACATCATCTCTTTCCTCGTAAGCTAGCTTCGGCTATTTCCTTGTCACAAGAGGTCTTACCAGACACAGAACAGAGTCACTCAGGGATAGTTTTTGTAAATTTATGGCAGGAGCTATCAACTTTTTTATATATAAAACTTACTTTTCTTGCCAGTGACCAACACTTTGTTTTTGTTGTTGCAAGAAATATCCAGGGAGGGCTTTTGGATTCAGTTCCAACAAGATGACAGAGTGACTTCAATGTTTGCTACCCCTCTGCAAGTTCCCTAAAGCACTAACACAGTGTGACAGCTACAGCAACTTTACAGGTTTAAACTGCATAGCCAAGGCAACTGTGTCTGGAGTTGGGAAAGCAAAAGCTTAATACAAAAGCACTTTTGTAGTGTCAGTTGCAACTTTTTCTCTAGATGGTAAAAGAAAAAAGAAAATAAAACAAATCTAGTTCTCTTGGCTTTAAAGAGAGTAATTGGAAACACGCGTTTCCCAGAAACATACATGTTGATAGTGTTGAACAGCATTGGGTAATTTAAGACTGCAAGATGTGGATGCAACACTAGAACTGTGCTGTGGTTTAAGATTTTTTTTTAATGTAGCATAATTTAGTGTTCTTGTACTTCCAATATGAATTGAGTTGTCTTAACTTTTCCTGTATACAGTATTTTGGATACTTGACGATTTGGACTGTCAGTGTTATTTTTTAGTGTTCTGCATTAATCTGCTTTGTTTCCTAGGGGCCTCGCTCGACATGCCATTGCTGCATTTGTTTTGCCTAAACAAAGTGTTACCACTTCTCTTTTCACTAATGAAAGTAAAAATAAGGATGGGGCAGCAATAACCATATGTTCTCTGTGTAACTCGGACATTACCACTGCTATCTCGCAAGTACATTACGGTTACCTTCTTAAGACATGCTCTTCAACCAAGCCACACAGTACTGTTCACTGGCTGCACGCTGCCTCTAATCGTTATGACAGTAGTGAGCGTAACATTCCTTTGCACTTTCTGTATATCCACTACTCCTTTCCTATGCTGCTTTTAGGATACCTATAATAAGGGAGAGAAAAAGGTTTGAATCAGGGTAGCTCTGGGCACTATGGGAGCACAATCTACAGTCTCACCAATGCCAAAGGCAGCCTTCGTGTGAAAAGCCAGCAAGCTAAGAATCAAGACTTACTTTTCAGTTCTAAAATGTGACAGTGGCATCTCTAACGAGAGAAGGGGAGATGATTCCCCTGATACAGCTCATGAGATCTGAGATCTGATTGATGGAATTCATTGTATCTTTGTGAATAATATTCAGGTTTGTACTAATGTATTACATTTAACTTTGCCAAGAATGTTTTACATAAATACCAAGCTATAAAGCATTCTTGTAGGTTTTTTTGTTTGGTTTTGGTTTTGTTTTTAAACAGCCATATTATTGGAGACATCTGTTTTCAGTTCAGTGAACTAAGGGAAAGTCTCTTCTGTCAGAGCACTCATTTTCTTGTATTGGGCTGAGGGTTACAGAGAGTCCAAGGTATGTTGCTGTTTATCAGTTTATTCTTGGACATCTGTCTATCCCTGGTTCTTCTCTAGAGAAGACAAAGTAATGCTCACAGGGCTTCTCTCGGTACTGCTCAAGAACAGGACAAAAACTAGAGAAGCACAAATTAGGAAACAAACTATTCCAATTTACCATTCAAAGTGGTTAAGTAATATTTTAAGGCAGAAGAGAAGGTACAAAATAAATGGATGTGGCCATGACTGACCATCGCTTAAGCCAAAGCCATTTCATATGTCCCCTGTTCCCAGGTTTTGACTTTGATTTTGAGAATAAAGCTTAACCTCACTTGAAGGTTTCTTTGACCTTCAAAACAAAATAGGGAAAGTGAGGCCAAATTATGGGTTTCCAGTGCAGGAGGTAAGTGTCTCTGGAAGGGCTGTGGCAAAAACGTGCTCAGCCTCTTTGCTTCCACTTGTGAAGAAAAGCTACTCCGTTTCTGTTGTTCATGCCTGAATAAGACAAACCAGCATGAATAAAACCGATTCCATTTTCAACTTTCAATGGTATCTAGGGCAAGAGCTCTGGAATAGAAGTTAACAATGGAAAAACTTCAGTTAGCTTCACATGGCATCAGAGGGACTCAGGAATGGTCAGATTCCAGCATTTACACAGCGCGTTTATCATAAACAAGTTGTCTGCACAGAGCACAAAGCTATGTATATGATTTACCAACCTTGATTTTAGTGAGTTACTCATATCCTGCTTGTAGTCAAATAAGAGTCTATATTTAAAAGCTGCTGGGTCCAACATTAATTGAACTGAGTGCCTAAGATACCAGCGACGTAGTAGAAGAGACTTTGAGGCTGTAGAAATCTATAGAAAAAGATAATTTCTCTGTCAGATCAAGAAGAGGGGAGAAGCTGTGGGTGGAATTAATTCTGTAACCATTTATTTTCATAAAATGTTAATAGTTGGAAATAACATAGTTCAAGAACGGAAATATTCCATATAAAAACATTAAGGCTGTTCATACACACAGGAGATTGCACAACAAATAAGAGGTGATGTAGCATGCAATTACCAGATTTAGGGGTGTGGCAGTGACAAGCTGGTTTACCTTTGTTCAAATTAAAGCAACTTGAGTATGTAACCAAGAGGGACAATGATGGATTGAGTGAATAAGCTAAGCCACTCACTTCCCTGCAAGCTGTGATAAATGCATTTATTGCTAAGCTTGTGGCAACATTATGCTCTTACTTTTCCAAATGGACAAATTATACATCCTGTGAGTGAAGAGCAAGCCTCCCTTTATACTGCAGCTTTCTAGCACTCCAGCAAGCTTTGTCAACAGCAGCAGCTTATAATACATACATATGTTAATGCAGGCTTTGTATGCCCATATTCTAGACAGTTTCATGTAAAAACCAAATAAGAACAGATAAGGAAGGAAGGACATGTGCCTACAATGACTTATAATTACAGAGGAAAAGGACAGATTTCAGGCAACATGATGATTCTGTACAGAAGTTCAATGAAAGGATCAGTTGTCTGGTTTTAGTGGAGTTCTCCGCTGGGATCGTCTCAGAGGGGCACACTGGCTGCTTTTTTTCCTTGCTGGGGATTGTACTTTCCACTCCTGTGGCAGGGACAGGCTAGAAGAAGGAAACAGAATGACCATTTATTTGAAAACACTTTACCAGTCTTTCTCACTGCGATCGCTGTTTCAAGCCTGTGTTGAACTTACGGTTTCTCTGGTGATGTCAAACAGATAATATCTCTTGGCTCATCCTCAGCCTCTTTCTTCTCTGCAAATAATGCATATATTTTCATATTTTAAAAAATGCCACAGATTCAATCACTTGGGGTTGTCCCCCCCCAAGTCAGAATCACAAAGATAACTTGCCTGCAGCTGAATCGGGTGTCTGCGTCAAGCTAATGTAACTGACCCCAGCACCAAAAGTCAATTCATTAATGGTCTCTGAAAGAAAAAACACATAGCATTAGCAATCAGCTTATGACATAGCCAGAGGGCAAGGCATGCTGTAGTACAACACTTAAGTGTCACGGAATAAGCACATCCAGTTAATTGCAAGCACATACACATCTCTCTTTTCCAGCCCAGCAGATCTCAGTGCCTCCCGTCCAGCCTCAAAACTACGTGCTGAACCTGATGGGCCATCTGTGCACATCAGCTTCATCCTCCAGACTTACAGCTGTCCTTGTATATGGAGGAAATTAATTTAAATACGGGACCTCAGTCACGCGCCACCTTGTCCTACCTAGGTGGGAGGACCACACCTTCCATTGAAGCTTTGCCATCCTTCACAACACGTTAGGTTCAGACCAGTTGCTTTGCCTAGTCAAGGCAGAATACGGGGCACCTGAAGACTGACAAAGGACCTGAACAGCCCTTCCGTAAGGAACTGCCTGCAGCCAGAAGAGAGGAATCACTTGACAAGAAAGCTAGGTAGAATTTAGCTTGCCTGAATAAGCCATAGTTGTCAGCTGTCTCTTTCCTGTCATTTACCTCAGGAGAGATGTCACAATATTCAGATTTTACTTTATTCAACACTGTTTTATGCTCATGTTCCCCAGAACCTTTCACAAGGAATTAAGGTAGAAAGTGCTTTATAGGGCAGGAGTTGGAAACTCTGCTAAAAGGACTTCTCTCCACAGACTAACTGGGTTTGCTCTTTAGCTACTCTCCTGTTCTGGAAGGGAATCACTGAAGCTTGTAGTGGAAATCCAACTAAATCTATCTGCCTTAGTTGGCCTCTGCATCTCTCAGGACCGACCTGCAAGTGTCCTGACTTTGTGCAGTGTGTGCCTTAACGAGTTCCCTTGATTAATGAGAAGTTTATGTGAAATGGTAAAGAACTGCCATCAGGTAGGGCTTCCCATGCAATCAAGGTGGTATCTTCACAACATGAGTTTATGTACCACAGTGAAGCAATCCACCCTTGCCCAGTCCCGCTCGGCCATTCTCAAAGTAACCAGCAGGAGCCGAGAAGGAGACCCAAAGACAGCAGGGGAGAGAGTGACAGCCAGAACAGTCGTATAAGGTAAAGAGAAGAGACAGCTGTTCTTAACTTCTCAAGTACAAAACGGTTTGCAAAGAACTGCAGCTCCAGTAGTTTTAGAATGATATACCAGAGAAATAAAGATGTTTTATTTTGATTGTCTATCAGCCTGCAAGACCCAGTGCCACCATACAGATGGCTCAACACACGCTAACTGAAGTGATGATACTGCTCTGTACAGTTTGTCTCCCTGCTGAAGGACACATGCTGCCTCGAAGCAAAGTAGGAATTCAGCCCTAGTACCACTGCAGATTAACGTTCTTCCTCCTTTTTCACCATATGCTGCTTAAGAGAAACAGCCGTGCAAGCTTCCAGACAGAGATATGGTGCTTAAAGATTTCTGCTCTCTAAAAACATGCTCCCGTTTTTTTTGCACAAAGATCACGGCTTGTTGCTCAAGCAGCAAAGAGGAACATTGAGGCAGACAAATCTAGCCAAACAGTGGAGCATACAGGGAAGGGAAGGGTCAGATTTTCCAGTGGATGCACATCACTGCCGCTGGTTTGCTCCTGCCTGCTCGCAGATGTCAGGTATTTGCAGACTGCTGCATAGCTGACTGCCTTATTGGCTACATGTCGTTGGCTCTCCTGTGTGCGTGCAGGTCAGGTGTTCGCACAGATACAGGCAAAGAGTGCAGTGATACCTGTGCTTCTGGAAGATTGACCCCTCCCCGCAACAATTCATAACTAATGAGAGATGACCTGTCAGACACTCACCTATACCGCCAGCTTAACTGGAGCTCTCCCCACAGTGCGTGAGGGTGTTCATCACATTCACAATTCACACTACAACAGAGATGCCCTAAAGGAGTTCAGCAGCGAATTGACATAAGGGAAGGGAATCTGCTGCTGGAATTCAGCTCCATTTGTCTTTTACTGTAACTGCCTCTCGCGCTTGCAGAAAACTTGCAGAAATGCTGCAGGGCTGTCAGAAAGCATTCCAATAACACCTAACTTTTGAAGGTCAGGTTTTGTGAGATGGCAGTTCAGCTGCAATGGACATAAGCACAGCAGACTCACAATTTGTGTATTAGAGATTCCTCTCTGTGTATTTTTACTTTAATTTCCACAGCAGAGTAAAAAACCCAAATAATTCCTTCTCCCACGCTCAGGTCAATTCTTTTTTAGGGTAGAACACGCAGACACACTCAGAAATGACTGTGCAGGTTATTAATCCTGAGATCTCTATGTTCTCTTGCAATTGTCACAGCTCACTGCCTGCTCTAGCAGGTCATAGCTCACCTGAGATCCTTTGTTTGGACATCAGAAACGCCTATCTTAGAGCTGAAAAGGACCAGACCTTGAGTATTTCTGTCTGCGGCAGGGTTCTGTAATTCAGTCTAAAAATGCTAAGCTATGCTTCCAGAGCTAACAAGAGCAAGCGTCTCAATGTAAAAGAATCTTGCACACTTCGGGCAATGCACGCTACTAAGGAACCACGACAACATGCCTCCTCTGCACCCCGGAGCTGATGAAGGAAGAAAGGGCAGTAGCTCTGTTACTTCAGCAGCCCAAAATAAATGCTCTCCTGCACTGACTCCATACTATAATACCCCATGACATGTAAATGGAGACGGTATTGGAGTGTCCTTTCCTATGTACATAGTTCATCTGAGACCTTCAATTTCAGAACGGTTCTTATTTACTACAACCATTTAGATAAATAAATAATCTACAGCTATCAATGACTGATTTTCTCTGCTCTTTAGGGGAGCCATGCATTGCTACCTCTCTCAGAGAATGAGTGCTCAGCCCAATTTGGAAAGGGTTCCTTTGGGTTATACTTACGTTCTGGTGTGCTGATTGCGCGGCCCAACACAGAAACATTCCCTCCAGTAGACTGTTGATTCAGGCTTTGAAAGGATACTAGAAATAACAAGGAAGTAATTAATTAAGAATAAAAATGTATTCACTCACCCCTCAAGGGTCTGACAATCAGGCTGTGTCAACTAGATCTAGTCCAATGCCAGATCAGTTTGCAGCAAGCTTCCTACCTTGCTTGCTGCCAGCTGTGCTTGATGGAACCGATACAGCCGATAAACTTCCTCCAACACTCTTGCTACGTTGCTTACTTCTGGCTTCCATTGCTTTCCTGGCAGAGTTCAGGATGGCAAGCGTGCTCAAGGATGCTGGCCTACAGAGCAAAAAACATGACAGAAACAGTGATTTCCTTCTGCAAGCCCAGATGAGATGCACATAATGAGGAGAGAGACCTGTCCCCTCCCAATCCCTTATGATCTTAAACACCAAATGTAAGGAAGAAGATTATGCTGCAACACTGGTGACTTTCATACAACTAAGTAAGAAGTGGATAAACAAAGCAATAGCCCTGTGGAATATAACTGCTAATATACACAGAAATCCATACCTGCGACCAAATAACGGCGGTCTCTGAACATCAGCACTAGGTGTAGTAAACTCAGAAGGCACAGAGGAAGGATTTGATCCAGTTGGCGAGGACTGTCTCCCACTTACAGGAGACTGAGCATTATTATTCCAGACACCAGAAGGTACAGCTTTCTCCAAAGATGGAGGTTGCTACAGAAAACAGGAGAAAAGATCATATGTCTAACAATGAACGCAAGTGTAGAAAACGCTAGATACAAGATGCTTAGACCTACATGCTGTGTGATTAAGAACTGCCCTTTGTGTGATGGATGTAGAGGGGTGCTAGGGAGAACAAATTTATTGGCCAAAATTTTAACAAGAAGCGAACAGGAAGTTTTGATGGGATACATATGTCCTAGTTTAGAGGTCTATATACAGGTGCTCTTTTAAAGTCAGCAGAGAGAGAAAGGTACTTCTAGGGTAGAAGTCATCTCATCTTAAGGCAGGTATCTAAAATAGTTCAGGACAGTTGACCCAAGCACATACGTATTTCTTTACATTGACTTTCAAAGAGGATCTGCATGACTGGAACAGATATTTCCACTCTGTATACACTGAAAGTCAGACAAAATGAACCCTTTTCTTTTTGACCTGTTCATCATCTTTATCACTCTGGGAACAGAGAGCAATACAACATGTAAGCACAGCCAGTGGCTAATTAGACTTGGTTTTCCCTTTAAATTGAATTCTTTCTATGTTAATTGTTTGCGGCTCTTCTTTGGCTAACGTGTGTTATTAAATGACTCTGAAACCAAAACTTCTGTCAGCAAATGCAAAGAGGTATGAGAACATTACACAACCATTCTGTTGAAAGTGCTGTAACAAGGTCCACAGACATATAGAGCCTGGGTGTTATGCGTACACAAACTTTAGCAGAGGAGACAGTACGTGTACAGAGTTAATGGCACCAACAACCTCTGCCTGCGCTGCCGAGACCTGCTCTTGGTCTGACTCCTTCTCCCTGGCCAGCTGCTCTTCATATTTCTTCATATCATACTCCAGCTCGGCTGCCAGCTGCTTGTCCACAGCAAAGAAGTCTTTGATTTCATTTCGGTAATCTTGCATCATTTCCTGGAGCAATAAGGAATGTTTAAACTCTTTCAGAAATCAATCTTGACTACTGATTCATGTCTCCATTCAGATCACAGCTGCTTAAGTGCAAAAGGAAATACCAGTTGGTAGAGCAGAGGTGTTTTTAACAGACTAAGAGTTTCGATTCCAATTTGTACTTCAGAACATGAAAAAGCTTTCCAGCATTCAAGCTTTCTGCCCACGTTCCACTGAGGAACCTCACACGTAACACACTGAGATCCTTATCTAAAATCCCTCCACCTCCCACATTATTTAACACAGTGGCAGTGTCACAACATCATATGCCTTCTAAATTCCTTCTAAGAAGGCTGTTCGTTCCATTACTAGTTGCACATCTAACACATTAACTGAGGAGAGGAAAAAAAAACCCCAGGAAAACACTTCCCCTTACCCGTAGGTAGTTCATAAGGTCCCTAAGAGCTGGAATCCTCTTCTGCTCCATCAAACACTTAAGTGACGTGATTATTGGGATGATATTTTCCACAAAGTTCTTCTTTTGAACCTTTGTTTGAACAAGGCATGAACAGTTAGACAATGCAATAAAGGAGAAGCCACTCTGTGGTTAGATGAATGGCCTAAGTGAGAGGAGTTACAATTCCATAGCAAGGGAATTACTGCAATTAAGCCTGCTCTTATGCCACATGCATTTACATAGGCTTTTAACCTAAGTGGAGTCTTTTAGGATACATCACTAATTCAGCCAGTTCTCACATTGAAGGCAAATTGCCAAAAGGTGCACCAAAAACATCATTATACTCAAATGTTTTACCGATAAGAGATCTGTGGAACAAACTGAGCCTAGCATAGCTTCACTGACTTCAAAGGAAATGCATTTCTGATCACTACAACTGACCCCTCAAGTACAAGCACCCTCCACAAATTTAGCCTCAATGTTTTGTTTTTACAACACATAGTGCTTCCACAGGTGCCCTCAGACCAGAGCGGGCTTACAGACAGAGCCTGAATAACAGCCTACAGGCACAGTATGTCATTGGCATCACTATGTTACTTGCATGATTTTTGCACAAGTTCCTCCGTCTCAGAAAGGCAAAATTCCTCCCAGTATGGTGGCCAGCCCTCCTCCTACACCAGATCAAGTGCCATTCACCTGTGAGATGAGCTTTTTTTGTGCCACCTGCATGACAGCATTGGCCATTGCCATTTCATCTTCATCAGGCTGAATGTCTTCATCAGGTTTTGATCTCATAGTCGATAGTTTGATTTCTTTGCAGCTAAGGACTGCAAACGTATCTGAGAGCAGCTCACTGGCTTCCAGGTCCAATGGAAGTACCTTATCCACAAAGCATGCTGGAACACACAAGGAAGAAATAAGTGGTATTTTACTGCAAACAGCAGTGCCAGTAAAGACAGGAAGATAACACGGCTGGATTGAGAGCCTAATGGCTTTATATAGACACCCATTCTTTGTTTGCCAGATTTTTAAAGACAGACCCTTACCTAGGATGCTGTGGCTGATCTTTGTTGTAATGCTGAACCTCTGCTCATCTGTAAAGTGTTCCAGCAGGAACCTGTAGATACGCATCCTTTTTTCTCTGTTATCTTTTCCCTTCAGAGAGAAGAGATTCTTTGCCCTGTGGTACAGCAAGAATTTTTACAAGGGCCAAATTACATTATGCGAACTCATAGAAATAACAAGACTTTAAATCAGCAAGGAATATTTGAATGTCACTTTCAAGACTCATAAACCTGTTAGGATACCACACACTCCCACAAATTACATGCAGAAGTCCTCCCAGAAGTGTCACAGGGAAGGCAGGACACTCTTAACGCTGTTTCCCTTAGCTGTTTCCCCCCTACTGCATACATAATTAGAAAACGCCATGAGCACTTTGCTGCAACTAAAAGCTGCATGGCCAGACAGCCCGTCACTTGGCAATAAGGAGATAAAATGTGTTCAGCTGACCGCGCACTCTGGGGGAACCTGTTGTACTTCTCATGTTTCTCATAGCTATTGAAATGGAAGATGCACTCAATGAAGTGTTGGGAGAACATTCCTGGATTCGTCTTCAGCAAGAGATGCACCAGACAGAACTCTCCAAACCTGGAAAGGAGGAAAAGAAAGAACTTATCATCAGGTAGCTTCTAAAAGCCACCCCTGAAACACAGTGTCAGGTTCACAAGCCCTAAAGCAGGAGGATGGTTTTCCTCTGCCAGGTCTCCCCCCATACCACATTTAATTCTTGTCCAGCTCCATCTGGGCTTGACCAAGGATATCAGCTTGTTGACTTTAAGCCTTTTTTCATCCAGAAAGACAGAGACAGATGTTTTCAGCATGCACAATACTACATTTTTTTGCCAATAAAGTAAACAGAGACAGAAATAAATTTGAACTTGAATCCAGGCACAATGCCTTCATTATTTAAATAACTTAAGTTCCACTGTGGCTGACACCCCTACGGGTACTTCGCAAGAAGTTTATTGACAAAAGTCCTGCAAAAGCTGCAAGTCAATCCCAGACTTGAAGAACGTGGTTTTGTCTGGATGCAGTCACTGACTGCAGATGCAAAGACAAAGGCTCCCAAAGAGCCTTTAGCTACAGCTGTAGAAACTTAATGTTGCAATGTCACCATCTACTGGAAAGACATTTTTACATATTAAAAACTCACTGAAGAGAAAAGAAAGTGTGAATATGCACTAGTAAACAATGATAGGTTGATGGCCCTGGAAAGACCAATCTTCAGATGGACTGTTCCAGGTAGAAGTAAGCAGCAAGGTGTTCAAGCCTCCTCTGCATCCAGCATCCCTGCACGACCTACCACCCTTAGAGAAACCTGCCCCACTCCCATTTCTCACATAACAGAGCAGCTTGAGACTTTGAAACCTAGAAAAACTTCATAAACGTGCACTTAAAGCCAGTGTGCATAATTCTACTTTGTCAAAGTATTAAAAAACGTGGTAGAAGGCACAAAAAGACAAGGCATGCCATATAAGAAAAAAGAGAATAATTAATCTTATTCTTAAAACAAAACCAGCACTCAAGACAGAGCCTGTTAGAAAACCATGAGGAAGATTTCATAAAGGCTTGTCTCAAAAATTCCTTTTTTCTGGATAACTGAGAGTCAAAAATAGAGCAGAGCTGCATGTTTTGAAGACAGCCAAGAACACACAACTTCCTACTTTGGGACCTTCAAATGACTTAGAGGTTCTCCACTCCTTTGCTACCATTGCAGACCCTAACTTATGAAGAACTGTGGGACTGAAGAGGTTAATGGGATAATCATCTGCTCTCTCACTGAAATTTTTCTCCGCATGCTGAAGGTGCAAGACTGGTTTTGAATACATCTCTGATCTCCAACTCCTTCATTGTTTTACAGATGAGTATTTTACCTGGCAATATCTGGATTTGGATCCACCAAGACACTGATGAAACGGAAGAAGAGAGAGTCTTTCCATTTCACAAACTCCTCCTGTAAGAAATTGGCAGACAATAAATTATCAACCTGAATCAGGAAAAATCTAGTGTGAACCTACAGACTGCAGTCAGGGCGATATCTGATGAAGCCTAGCAGAACGTACTGCAGGCAAAGGGGGAAGCTGTACAACTTCAGCTGGAGGTACACAAAATAAATCTGCCTTGGTTGGTTTCATATGAACATTGGGAGGGTAAACATCTTCAGCCTTTCAACATTTATGTCTTCAGAACAACAAGCAGAGACAGTAGGAGAAAAAAGTGCTGTGATGCTTGTTATATTCATTCACATAGGAGTGAAAGTGAAGGGAGTTCAAAGAAACAAAGAGAAGACAAGAAAAGAAGTAACCATTGACTAAAAATAATCTCATTATCCAACTGTGTTAAGTGTCCTCAACATGATTTTTGCCTAGCTAGCAAAAAAAAGCAGTAACAAAATACACAGTTTAAAGTCCTCTTGATTAAGCGTAGATTAATCAAGGTACAAGTAATACACCCACTGGACAGGTTGCTGATATTCAGCACAACAGAGGTACTTAAAGCGAGTTGTCAAACACATGCGTAGGACTTTATTTACCTGCAGAAGGTTGGTAAGCAGGATCAGCGTCTGCTTACGGATGAAGGGATTTGGGTCCTTCAGACACAACGCAATGTTGGGAATATATCTGTCCACCATGGATGTGTAGCGGATACATAGATCACACATAACGATGACAACATTATTGCAAACAGCCACATCACGCGACACCTCCAGTTCTCGAGCTAGAGCTGCAATGCATTTCTTTGCTAGATCCTCATGCTGTAAACACAATTTACCTGTGAAACAGGGACCAGACTGTCAGTGCTGTGAATATATTCTTCTTCCTAACCACCACAGCCCAGCTGACTGCCTCCTTTGAGTCCAATATGAGCCAAGAAAGGAATCAGGAAGTAAACAGGGGAATAAACAAGAAACACATGCTGAAACTTGATGAGCAATCTGCACGATCTCTTAAAGAAATGATACTTCAAGGAGTTCTTCCAAACTCCACTTAGACCTATACTGTGGGTCTCTATGCCAAATTCCCTCCTTCAGAGAACTATTTCTGTGTACAGGGTATTATTCAAAGCAGCTAAAAAGAACAGCCCCAGCTGTCATAGGGAGACACCCACCTCTAAAAGTATCACTAAACCAACTTAATATAACATAGCCTGCATTCTAACATTACTTCTCCCTAACTGTTTCTAAGCTCTGTACAAAAGTATTAAGCTTCCCAAAGCAGTTAAGGAAAGAATAATACTATCTATCCGCAGGAGAACTGTTCCTAACCACAGAGGTACTACAAAACCAGAACTTTCACTTAGTACTCTTCATAATACTGGAGATGCAGATTGACCAGGCTTCTCTCAAAGCTTCTCTTTGTAACTTATGTGCAGTCACTCTGCTCTAAACTGCACCAAAACCACCAAGTTTTCTTCATCCTCTGTTGAGCACCTTACTACACGTAAGATGATCCTTCAGCCAGACAGCAACCAATTTCGAGTAGAGGGACAGTACAATTCTGAAGGATGTTGCTAATTATTGATCGCTATTAATGCATTAACCACCTCGAGAAGCAGTCATATAGATGGCAGTATTTTTGTGGTTTGTGCAACTTGTTACCATGGATATTTGCATTGCTAAAAGCTATGGGCTGAGGCAACGCAAACATGGAGCACTGTGGCTATCCATTACAACTGACACAGCTTTTGAGCAGAACTTTAACCAGAAAGGGTGGGAATTGGATACACGAGGGCACGCTTCTACTGCAGGACGGCACTTACCTAGAGTAATGAATGCATGAGCTCTGACCACTGGAGGCATGGCTGATCCTCTGAACTGGGACAGTGGCTGAGATGCTGGAATTTCCTCACCATCTGGAGCACTAGACACTAGGAAAGAACAGGTCAGGAATGAAAACATGCTTTTCCGGTAAACAGCGTTGTCTGTAAATTCAAAATTAGAGGCAGTAAGGAGAGAGCCTCACATTGGTCCTCGTTGACAGAAGCCAGAATGGACTGAATCAAAAGAAAGGTGCGTTTCTCTACTTTGGCTGGACACAGCTGTGCAGCCTCACCCAAGATGAAGAGGTGTCTCACCTACAGAGAAAAAACAACACTGCAGTCAAAAGGCAATGGCTGAGCTGCAAATTAAATCAGCAGGAGTCGGCATGGTACTTCTCCAGAAACAACTTAAAATTCTCTCAGTCCTTTCAAGAAGACAGTGGCTAGAGAACAGGAGGTGAAGCTTTGAAACAGAAATGGGGAGTGTGTTTAATACGCTATAACCCCCCCCATCTACTAATAATATTGAAATACTCCTCAAAGCATTCTACACGTTTTACAGACTTATTTCCCAAGCAGCTCATCTAAGAAGTATGATTGGAAAAGCAAAGAAAAAACATATAATTTTATTAAACAATACATGGGGTATCATATCCTTAAAGCAACTGCTGACGTATAAAACTGTTGTATGCTCCCAGGCCCATCAATACCAGATTTCATTACGAGCTTACACACAAAGTGTGCACATCAGTATTTTCTCGCATAACACAGTTATTGGTATGAACTTTAAAGAACACCAATTTCAAGCACACCTACATCCTTTGACCAATCTGTGAAGGGGAACCAAACTTACCAAGAGATCTTCTTGCAGCTGCTCTGCTCCGTTCTCTTTGAGGACTATATTCGAAATATAGGTTTCACAGGTGGATACTAAATCTCCACACACCTGGTTGAGCAGCTCCTGTTCCATAATTAAACAAAATTAATTCCACAATTTATTAATTAAACAAAACGTAGCTGTAATATCTCTCCACACATGAATCCCTAATCTGAAAGTCCTTATATGCTTTTAATAATCTAGGTCCTATTGAAATCAATTAGAAAGTGCCTCAGAGCTTTAAAATTCTTGCTGCACATCAAAGGATGTGTGCAAGTGTCAAAACACGTTGGGGAATCTGGCTTTTAATGATCCACAGGCCTAAGTTTACTTCGTTATAGAAATCACACAGATTTAAACAAAAAGGATTTAGGTGACTGTTCCGTGTACATCCAACACATTTGAAGTTGTCTGTATGAATTTTTAAATGTTGTTTGGAAAATGCAATTCCATTCAAATGAAAACACCATGCGAGTTCCAAGGGGTGGAGAGGAAACAAAAAAATCTATCAGACTGTGAGGAAAATAAAGCATCATTTCTCTTTTTCTGCCATCTACAATGGGTTGCATAAGAAAACAAATACATATATGTATGGCAGCTAAGCTGTTAGAACTGCTAGTGACCAACGCACAGGAACACCTGCATTTGGTTTTAAGCCAACATACTGTGATGACTATACCTACAAGGAAGGATTTTCTGACTGTCAATTTAACAAACCAGAAACCACCAATCCACCCTGGCTTCTGAAGCTCAGAGTGTGCAGTTCTGTATACTATTTACTAAACTTAATTGGCATGGCTATTATAAAATAGCTGTTATCAATATCGAAAGACAAATATAATACATACACAAAAAGAAATTATTAGCAAGACAGACCTGCATCAGTTTTAGCTTCTATGAGACTGTGCCCTGGCTGAGATCTCTATTTTACCAGCAAAAGATAGCCCGCCTTCTCACTACAGAAGTGGAACAAAGATATGGCATAAAACAAATGGGGCCAGAAAAGAGAAATGTGCAAATAATGTGTTATTGACTCCCTATTTGGTTCCATGAAAGAGGTCTAGAAAATATGCGTATCTGCAGCAGCTCCAATATAGAATAATCAGAGCTTATAGTATATACCTACAGCTTTCAACTGGACCAAGCCTGAAAAATAGCTGGTATCATAAAGGCACAGCAATATGTCTCCTTTAGGAATTCCGTACACTTTGACAGAAGGCAAATGCAAGGCATTTCAGGTGGGGGAAAAGAAATATCCTTCTGAAGAAAGAAGATTCTTTACAATCCACCCTTAGCTACAGGATGCTGTGCAGCACAACTGCAGTAAAGCAAGTAAGACAGCTGAGCAGAACAGACTCAAGTTGCTGGAATCAGATCCTCTTTGGTTAGTGGGCTAATCAACCAACAGACTGGAGACTGAAGCTGCCTTCAAGAGACAGCCCTCCTAAGTGTGAAACATGCTATTTTAGAAGATGTATTTTAAGTCACACCTGTGCCTCCTCCAGCACATCTGCATATGCATGGCAGAGCTTCTGCAGAGTTTCTACAGCTGGGCTAATCACCTCCAGGGGACACCATGAGCCCCTCAGCCAGCACTTGATATTATCTGAAAAGGAGATCACACACACAAAACAGGCATTTTCTAAGTTTATCAACCGCTCATGGAGAAGAAACAACTGTTAAGATGGGAGGCACGAACATGCCTCCCCCTCTGCAGTTTCTCAGGGCCACTCACCAATCAGCCTCTCACTGGTGCTTTTAGGGAGGTGCTTTGCAACATGACCGATGACACACAGTATATATCCTGTAGTATCAACCCGTATGTTCTGCTGCCTGAAAAACAGTAGAGCAGACAAACTAACATCAACGCTAAAGAACAATACCAAATTACAGTAGAAAAGTCCTTTCATCTGGGATATGCATTCTTAAGGTAGACCTGTCTAACCAAATGAAAACTCAAAAAGCTTAAGGTAAGAGTTGGTAACTACACAAATCTGCGGGTCGTTCCTTGCCTCCTAGCTGCAGAACCGGTTGCCTGAATAAAGAACTGTGATCTAAGCAGCTAAACAGCACTCTGCCTGTGGAAGGACAGAAAGCGCTCACTTGCTTTGTTCCTCCTCTTTACCCCCGTATCTTTCCTGCAGAATGGAGGATGGTGTTCAAAGCACACAGATACCTTCTGACATCGTCCCAGGCTTCAATGACCTTGGAATAATCCAGCTTGGGTGAAGAAACTGCCACCTTAGCAAGCAACATCCAAGCTGGTACAGCATGCTCTGTTTCCACATGAGACATGACATTCCTGATGAAAGTGGAGGTGAACTTATTCTGTCTGGACCACACATGAAAAGCTTTGTTCAAGTAACGGCTACAAGGAAGAAAGAAAAGTAAGTTAAAGAAGGAGTAAATAAAACACTTGGTCTTACACACTGGCTGTAAAATCCAACATCCCTGTCCAGGATACACTGGGCAACATAACAAAGCTGCTACCACTTGGCGTTCCCACTACTCAGAATGTCAGGATTTCTACTACATATTTTACTAGAAATACTTTCAGTCTTTTAGTTCATAATTGTGATACACTACAGATGTGGCATAGGAGCATGGATGTAGTGCTGTGTGTCAGCAAGACAGAAGGTCCAACTGATATCGTGACACATCAAGAAAATATTTCAGCAATTTGTAACAGACTTTCTAGTAGTTGTTATTTAATACCCATAATGGGACAGGATACAGAAATGTTAAGGCACCATACTTTGCTCATTTTTCTATTTAGCTCTAGTTACCTACTTTCATGCTGAAAGACTTCTGAGATTTATCGCGCTGCAAGGTACCCTAAGGTCATGAAGAAGAAGGTGCCATGAATCTGCAAACTGTGTTCTAAAATAGCCCAAATTAGAACACTGACAGTTTCACAGATTGGCAAGGCAGCACAACCAGTATCTCATTTTCTATTTCTAAGCTATTATGCCCTGTTGACTAATAAACATACAGCTGTCTTCAATCAATGTTGTGTCCTTGTCATACTGTGTGTCATCCCATATCTTCTGCTTCTTCCCACAGCATTCCACAAAAGGCAGAATAATTCTATTTGTCATAAGACAAGTAACATATTGTACATCAGAATTAATAAAAAGCTATGTTCTCCTTTCTTTATATATACCTTCTTACTTGTGTCATCAGAACACCTCCATTTGACTAAAATATTCATGCTGCTATCAACACATCAAGAGCAGCACGCAACATTCCTGTATATGAACGCTCCAGTTCAGGGAGAGAGCACAGGTAAAGACACAAAGGAAAACTGCACTCTTCTCACCAACTGCCAGCTTGTCCATGTTTGACAGCTCTGCTGTCCCAGGCAGAGCAACACAAGCCCCTCACAGCATGACAGTTTCCATCTCTAGCAGTAATATGCACTTATACTGACTGTTTCAAGTAGGGAATTCAAATAGCTTAAAAAAATAACCCACAATAAATTTAGTTTCTTGTCCTTGCACAACGTGCATTTAAACAATACGTAAACTATGATAACTGATGGTCTATGGCCAGACAGTGAAGGAGAGCACTGAGAGTATAAACTCGTACTCTCATCTTAGTCCTCCAGTCAATAGGCAATTTCCTTCAGTAAAGGAAAAGTTGTGTATTCTAACATGATTAAAAGTAGAAAAAAAAAAATCAGGATTCAAACCCTGTTAACATAATAAAGGCAATAAAAACATACAATGCATCGGGGGCTGTTACGGAAGAGCCATCAGAGCCTACAATGAAGAGAAAAATGCACTTACTTCAGCTCCTGGCTTTCTGAAGTCAAAAGGGTAAGGAGATCCCATGCTAGAGCCTGCTTTCCATCTTCACTCCTGAACTTATTATAATATTTTATATGTTGCAGCAAGAGCTGATCAAGGCAATCCAAAGCCTTTTCTTGGACAGAACTTTCAGCGTCCATCACAACAGGCACCACTCCATTTAACCAGGCCTTCTGCACTAGAACGTTATTGTGCTGGGACTGAGAGAAACACACGTTGTATTAGAAACATTTTAAAGTCATTATAGGATCCTTATATGCATGGATAAGATCAGCAAAGGACTAGAAACCTCCAGATTCAGCTACTAACTTTGAAAATAAATTTTAATAAACCCCAGCATACTGCTCGACTAGCACTGCGATGTGGCAGCAAGGGAACTTGTATCTCCTTGACACCACAAGGTATTTGATCATACCAATGATCAAGCTAGCCAGTGCTTCTGCTAAAGTACTGTAATGCTTTGTTTTGAAAGCCTATAAATAATTATAACAGTATCGCAATAAAGCTGTACAGCAGATGATTTAACACTAAAAAAAAAATAAAAATGAGCTTTGCTTAATATAAACCCTATGCTCCAAGCATAAGTTACTAACCCTTTGTGAATAAATAGAAAAGAAGGAAAAATATTGCAGTGCTATCATCAACACATTACATCTTAGTACAGTGATTCAGACTTTTTTTTTAACTTGAGAAGGCCAGCAACATAAACATTTTCTCCATGACAGATAAATCAACAGCCAGGAAAATAAATGTTTCCAACAGTTGGAAGCATCCTACATAAATCACAAGTATGTATAAGAATGAGTCATGACTTACAAGTCAAAAGGTAATAAAAAAAAATTAAAACACAGTCATAAAATGAAATCCATTGAATGAACAACTGATTTGTCTGTTTCCTCCTTCTTTTAACTCACAGTTCGCTCATTTCAGGTCTGAGTAAGCATTCATGATATTTTTTTCTCACCATAAGGAGATCTGTTAGAGACTGCAAGGCCTGCTTCCGCACAGAAACAGCAGGGTCCCGGCAGCGATCTTGAAGAGTGGACAAGTCTTCTGCAGAACAAGGGATCACTTTGTGCTTCAGGATGTTCATAAAAACCTGGAAGTCAAATACCAGCATAACTTTCTTGGGAATACAGGCCACGTGCATCGGGTAGCAAATCAAAAATACAATCTACCCCCTACCAACTTTAACTAGAGATTAATTCATCTCACCGAGAGTGAAATATCTTATTAACAATTTGTGAGTACTGAGCACAACCAGAGATGTAAAATGAAACAGAAAGCATCTTTTCAGTCATTCTGATTTTATAACAGCATTTGGGTAGAGTGAATGTCACAATTTCCCCTTGAAAATAATGTGTTTCTTGTTTGAATCACGTCTTTTACCTGGTAATAAGGAAGAGAGATTTTTTTTTTTTTTTAAATAAAAAGCATCAAAACAGCAATTGTAAAGCCTCAACTTGAGAAGCTCAAATCAGTGTGTGAACTGAGGAGGAAGAGTTGAAGTGAAGAGGACTAACAGAGGAAGGGAGCCAACAGCAGGTGCGTATTTTTGAAAACGATGAAATTTTCATTGAAGCCTTATCTCTTTAAAAGCTAATGATTTCATTAAAAAAAAAAGAGCAACAAGCAAAGCAACGCATACCTCAAAAAGAAGCCGCATATAACCTAATCTCTTTGTTAACAAGGTCAAAACAAACTAAGCTGCTAATATGCTTCAGTTTATAAGGAAGTCGCTTAATTGAAATGCCTATTGACATTTGAAAAGAGCCTCTCTTTCTAAATGATGCAATAAGAGAACGCCAGCAAGAGTACTAGAAAAATTTTCCATCATCATGAATGCATTATTTACTTATCAGGAATTAGGAAGCAGGACCTCTTTAAGGCCTGTAGGCACTCTGCAGGAATAGCAGGAAGCTACAGGTGGGCAAAGTTACATACAGTTCACTACAGTACTATGGTCTAATTATTTATTTTAACAGCATTCTGGGTAATCTCTGAGAACAGGGAACCACGCAAAAAACACCGTACCTGGAGAGCAGATTTCCTCACATTGGTTTTCTCATCTCCGGCTCTCAGTCTCAGCATGGCCATGACTTCTTTTCCTATCCGAAACCATGATAAAAAGTAATTACCCACACCACTATTTAGCAGCACTAACACACTGAACACCGTGCAGCAGCCAGGAGGAATACAGCTCTGAACTCAACTGAGCAACAATTTGTTGCCCGAGGTGTTCAGAGGGCGAGAGAGGAGGACTGAAGGAAGCACAATAAAACACCCAGAATATTCCAGAATAAGGTATAAGCCAGAGGAAAAAAACCAACAAAACATTTTTCCAAGTTCTTTCATTTGAAAATATATCTTAGGACATATCACAAAAGAAAGCGATCTACAAAATCATTTGATACATGCAGCAAAAAGAAAAAAAAAATCCGTAATTTCTGACCTATTTATTTGTCTACATAAGAGATGTTAGGCTACCTTCACAGTTTGAAAGCTTATCAGATGAATCACGCACAGTTCTAACAAAAGTCTGTAGCACAGGTAACCCTGCCATCTGTGGGAAAAGCACGTTGAGGGCAAACCACAGACACATGGATCCAAAGCAGACCCAAGATAGGTTTACAGACTTGGATGTGGAGAGCTTAGAATGCCTACAGCCTTTTGTGAGTCATGCCTCAGAGCTCCACACAGTATAACGTACTAATATATGAACTGTTATGTTTTATAGAGGGAAAATTACTCCATTTATGAACTGACTGCATTTCATGAGGCTGCAGTACGGCAGCTGAAAAGAAGAACCCAAGAGTCTACAAGGAAACCAGAACACGTCCCCACCCTGAATGAAAAGCTAGGCCTCAGATTTTAGTTTCCATAGCCATTTTCATACTTACTTCTGCATGTTCTCAGGAAAAATACATAATCGAGATGACAGTTTATTAAACAACACACGATTTCTCACCTTTTGAATCACTCAGATGGACTACTGACAAGCTGACAATACTGTTTTCAAGCATTTTACCATTGCCTTTAACGTTTCTATTTATTGCTGTTTCTTAGATTTCTTACAGCATTAAATAATATTTCCCAAATACATGCCGAATTTGGAGATCTGTTACTTAGAGAGATTCATGTGGAGATCCACTCTGCTGCCATTAAGAAATAGGATTAGTCACAGGGAGCTAGTTTGAAAATAAGTTTTTACTAAAGGCAGTAAAGGGACTTTCATCTGCGCTTTCTTAATGGGCAGCTGACTGCGATTGCATCTTTCTCCTGACAACAGCTTAACAGAAAAAGCATAGAACATATTTTATTGCAAGATTTTGCCATTAAAATAGTCCAGCTCTTGTGAAGGTGATCAAATCTGCTAAAATAATCACACTTTGCCAACTGACATTGATTTTACTCACAGTGACATACAAAAGAAAAAAAAGCCCAACCAAACCACCAAACAAAAAAACTGAGTTCTAAATGGCTGAGAACTATCAGGGGAACATACTGGTTTTATACTGTTGGGCAGTGGTAATTCTGCAGCGCATACTTCACCCTGCAGATTATCCCTACCCTTCTTATCTTTGCCCTTGTGCCTTTAGCACGTTCTGACTATCCTTGGCTAAGATTTATTTCGCTTCTAAAATATGAGCTGTTTGGTCTTCATAGAAGTGCAAAATTAGCACAGGCATAAGCCAAACACAGGCGCGTGCCAGACAGCTTTGCTAATGCACCTTGACTGACTCGGAGAGCCCTGTATTTCAGCTATCCTCTTGAGCTCCAGACAGTCCTTTTTCATCCAATCCTTTTCTTAATTTGTTTTGCCAAGTGCCAACTCTATGCTCAGCTGGGTATCAGATACAAAAGCAGCCATCCTCTGCCACAAGGAGTCTGCAACTAAACAGGGAATACACAATACCTTAAGTGGCCTGGAGAACATTTCTATCTGAGAGAGCAGATTAACGAAATATATCAGCAAAATGTTTTAAAAGAAAGCTTTCAATGGAGAAGATTGGAGCCTGGCTCATGGAGATAGGGAGAGAGATCCCATGTGAAGAGCAGCATGAGACGTGTAACAAAGACACAAACGCAGGATGTGAACCAAGCAGAGAATTGAATTGTCAGCAGTTCAAGAGAGGTGAACAGCAAGAACTGAGAGCAAAGATACTGGCAGCGGCCTAAAGGTTAGGAAGAAAAGCTTTTACACGAAGAGGAAAAGAAAGGAAGAGATTCAAAGAAGGAACATCATGGCTACAAAAGCCAACTTACATGCTGATTTCATGCTATCAACAAATTAGAACTAGCTGCTTGCCACTCTGCATCAGACCATTTAACCTCACACTTCGCTTTCAACTTCAGCCAGTAGCTGATGCTGCAGAGAAGTGAGTTCTTCGCTACGTAATAGCGCTAATCAAAGGTGCTGTGGTTTATGTAGCAAAAATATATTAGTTCTTTGTGCACTGGAGCAAGAGATTTAATTACCCTTAAATATATGGCGTTACAAGTATTATATCCTACATCAATTACCGTCCTTTTTGCAAAGAATAAATTACCTGCTTTTCAACAAGTGTTGCCACCACATTAGTACAAACGAATATCAGTATTTCAAGATTAAATGTATTTTTCAGACTTGAGTGGAAGTAGTACTACTTTATGGCTGGCACTTCCACCCCCTTCATCACCCATAAGTGTTTTTTAACAGCTCTACAGAAAGCTCTCTCCAATTTCTTTGAAAAATGGACAATGAATACACTTCAGAAAGTCTAATTTCAATTAAGGTTTTGAAAAGTTATCTGAAAAGGCTACTATAATTTTGACGTACCGTCAAGCACAGCATTATCGCTGCTGTCTGTCAACTCAATAGTTTTGAAAGTTGGTAACGTCTTCAGTGGGTGGTTGGACACAGCTGAAAGAAAAGTTAAAAGGTTAAGACTAAAAAAAGGCATATGTTCACCCAGCAAGATGGTTCGCTGTTAAACAGAGTGCCTCATGCATGCCCTCGGTTTTACAGATATGCATAGCATATTTTTAGAAAATGGCATGCCAAGAAAAGCCTGAGACTTACTATAAAAGAATGACTCTATACCTTCTGCACTGACTATCAAACTCGAAGTGTTTGTGTTTGCTTCCAAGACTGTACGGTCAGAGGCTGCCAAAAAGAAATAAAAAAAGAAATTAAATGAAGTATTTTAATTCTGGATATTCTGTCATTCCAAATTTTTTCAGGCAAGTAATCTAACTGTAGGATGCTATGTGCATACTTCTGAATTGTGCCATCTGGCCTTTACCACACCTGAGGGAGTTCAGAATGCCAATCACGATAAAAACAACTTAGCAGAAGCAAAAGGCAACTCAAGATTTAATCAACTGTCAGGCAAGAATAAAATATTTTTTTTTCAATGAGCAATTTCAGTTGTCTGTAAATATCCTTCAAAGGTATCTCATGGAGGAATCTATTTAGAATCGATAGACGAGAATAAATCCCTTCCAAATGTAAGGCTTCACGAGTAACAGGACTCATCTATTACTTCTCATTATGACACAATATACAAGGACACTATGTGCAGATTTCTAAGTTCCTGACAATTAGTTCTCCTACGTCCCAGTAATTATTCCCCAGAAAGCTCAGGAAATATTTTTACTATCTAACTTATCCATAATACTTACAGCTTTGTAGTAAGTCCTGTATACTCTCCAAGGTAGCAGCAGCTTTCATTTCAAGACAGTGGGCAAAGCTGCTTAAAGCTTTGCTACGGACTACGGGTGCTTTGTCCGAACACCGGCCAAACACCATGACCTGTACTATAAACTTATGCTTTAGAAACTTCTGAAGATCCAGGGACAAGGAGCTGTCCAAGTTCCTCTCAGGCACATCCAACAAAGCTAACGCTACATCAAGAGCAAACACTCTGTAGGCAATCTGTTTGGAAGAAAAAGCACACAAGGTGCTGTGTTAATGTAAGCAGACACAGGCATTGCCTACTCAGTTTACGCGCTTTTAGACACCAGCTAGTCAGTACTGATATTGCTAGTCAGTACTGATACTGAACCCTTCATCTTCAAAATACTGTTGTATCTGAACCCTGGAACATCAAGGGGATGTACTTACTTTAGTGTTGCATGAGTATTTATAAAGCCAAGCGATGAAGTCAGCAAACTCTGTACAAGGGAGTTTATTCAGCAAATTCACCAAGGCCTGTGCAGCATATGTGCGATAATCAGCCTTATCTGGGACCTGAAAAACAAGGGCAATTGCATGGTATGATATTTCAGTGCTCTGCTTTAGAGGCCAGAATGGCATTGCAGAGGTTAAGGTAAGGATTTTTGTATTTAATGAGGCAATACAATCACAACCAGCAAGGACTGGGAGAACAATCACAGCTTCCTTGGTCACTACTTCAGTGCTCACCCACAATCACACAGCAAATTCACCAAGGCAAAGGTGGAGCTTCGATTAAATCCAGAGGCAGTATTTCTACACGGCAGTCTTCAGATAGTTAGCTAGGCAAAGAACTCTCACAATCCTCATTTTCCTCTACCAAGACAGCAGTAAAAGCAACGGCAAATTTTGGAAAAGTCAAAAGTAGGCTACAATAAATTGTGAATGAGGGGGGAAGCATTCACCCTCAGTATTCTCCTAGAGTGTGACACTATATTTAAGATGCCTGTAAACTCTGATAAATATCAGCACAAAACACAATCAGGCTGTCAAGAAATTTACAAACTATTAAAATCTTTCAGTTCCTTACAAACCATTGTGAAAAAGCATTTTGTGACTATTACAGATACTGCAATGTATCCACACATGAGTTCTTCAGCTTAAGATGCAACAAAGCTTGGCATACCTTGGTACAGATATGTTGCAGTAATATTCGAAGAACAGGAAAAACAACTTCTTTCAGCTCGTCTACTATAGAACTGCACAGAAGAAAAACAAGCAGATTTTAATAAGGCTGGTTTTATAACAGAGCAAAAATCAAGTCAAGGACATTCCTTTTGGAATGTATTTCAAAAGTCAGGAAAAGCGCACGCTCTGGAATCACAAGCACTAGTGCAACAGGATATGGTCAGAGAGCAGACCTACTTACTTTCTACATTAACCTGGCTTTGCAGGCAGAAAACATTTCTTCCAATACCTTTCTACAAGTAGAAGAACAATATGAAAAGCATCTTTATTCTCAATCAACTTGCTATATGTTGTCTGGGGATCTCGGCACAAATTACACTTTTCAATAACATGGATCCCCACACAGGGGGAATAATAAACATAGGCAAAATATATCTTTAAGCAGGAGCAGGCAAAGAACTAAGGAGAAATGAGCTCCATATTAATCTTTTATCTTCTTTACAATACTTTGTAGTAAACTACAAAACCTGAAAAACTGACATAAAGCAAAATACAGAAGGTAGGTCCCTTCCCCTCCCTGCCACTTTTCTGTCAAACAGAACCCTCTTTCCCCTCCACCAGCAAGTTCAGTAAATTCCCATTACAGACATTTTAATTAAACCTCATTTGTACAAACAACTTCAAAAATCAGTGCCAGTTTGTCTCATCCCTTTATCAACTAAACAGTAACGCGAAGGCATGCCAGAAGAAAGAGCAGACATACCCAGGAAGGGTAGTGCCAGAGCTCTGTACTTCACCTGATGAATTTTATAGCCTGATTCCTGGCACTGATCACAGATGATGTGATTGCAAGGACTGCGTGTCTGGAACCCACACTACTGTCCAGCATAAGAATGACATTGAGGATTCGCTGGAAAATACAACGAAGGATCTGGAAAGAAAAAGGTTATTTTCAGGTTCACTTCAGTAGCAACTGGAGCCCATGGATAAGCATTCTGACCAGGTCTGTGAAATAATTCGGAACTAAACAAACTTAGATCCAAGTAACAGCACCTGTCAAAACGTGACTCCTAGCAGAATAATGCAAAGAGGACCCACTAATACAAACAGTATCTTTCCTAGCTGTGATGTTCTCATACATGTCCCTTAAGGCCTAAGAAGGGCTTCTTGACAACATCAACAGATCCCCTCCAAAGCAGTGGACTTCACTTCACCAGACATCTGGAATTCGAGTAAATGCATTGGGTTTTGCACAGAAGACAGCTTAAACTAAATGCATGTTTTTACTACCATGTGCACTTGAACTTTTGGAGCTTCCTCCCTACTGCACTTTTGGGACCAGAGAACGCTTCATTATCCTGACATTGGCTGAGCAGTCAAGCAGGAGAGGCGGAGGCGGGTCTGAGAAGGGGAGCTACTACATCTTCCTGATACCACAAATGTCAACAATTCTGAAAAGCTTGTGCTGCACTGAGAAACCAAGGAGGCTGAAACACACCGGTCCTAAGGCTGCTAAAGTTGGGCAGACACTCAGGTATATGTCAGGTTAGTGCGTACTAAGCTCCAGGCTCTCCTGACTAGACAGCCACTAGTACCCTGGCTTGCTAGCTCAGAACTCGTTCGGATGGGTTTACAGAGACTTGCAAACACAGCAGCACGGTCACACCCAAAATTCAAAAGCCCCATCCATAGAAGCAGCACACAGATAAGTGGGAGATGACACATTGTGCTTGACGATTTAAAAAAAATAAAAACGTAAAGCTGCAGACACACTTCTGGTAGAACTGGATGTTCCATGATGACAGACTATTCTCTGAATAAGAATCAAATCTGCTTACCATCATCTGCGCATAACACTTCCCCATCATGCTTCACTGCTGCACAACCCAATGCTACAGCACGATACCAAGCAGTGCTGGAGCTCCATCTAGCAGGAAACAACAAAATCCCAGGCAAACGCAGTAACCCGGAATTCTCTTTTTTAAGATACAGAGATCTAATGCCAATGTAGCTAGCCTCCGATTTTGATTCATTTGCCACAAGAGTCACTAGAGCACAGAATTCAATGCACACAAAATGCATGATCATACAAGTCAAAGGAAGAAAGGACTAGCGTGGAAAAAAGCATCTTGCCTCTGACCCAGCAAACGTGCACATGCACAAAAGTAAAAATAATGTAACAAGTAAAATATGTCCAAGCAAAAATGACGTGCAGAGAAGGAAAGAAACAACTACTCCTTTTCAATACTGCAGTGAGCATTTTAAAGATTTTGTACAACTTTTACCTTATCTTCTGTACCATGTAGAGGGGAACACAGTAATCGCAGTCCATGATAGGCCAGCTCAGGAACATACTTGGCTTCATTAATATTCCTAAACAAAAAAGGCAAAGAGATGTCTTCATCTCTCATCAGAGAAACATTTACTACAGCTATTACAACTAAACGTGCTCATCGAATGGAAAACATTCAATATTCACTAGCTGTTGTTTACTGTTAGCTAGGTGGAACACGTTCTAATTATCTTTAGGGAAAGAAATCACTGGTTTCATTTCATATAAACAGGATAATAACACAAGCATTGAGCGCTTTACTTGTTCAAAGTACCGTATAAACATTAAGAATTATTTGCTCACATTGCTGCTGAAAACGTGAACTCATGTACCACTGGCTCAAAGTTTGCCATTTCAACAAAGGTCTGTAAGGAAACAAATCCAAGCTTAGTTAATTCACGCGAGGGGACGATATGCAGGTCTGCTTGGATTCTTGGGGGTCAGACCACAGAGAACTTTTTGAACTAAATTTCAAACCACAGTACCTCCCTTGAAGCAGAATATAAGCAGACCCCAAAGCCCACAAGCTCAATAGCATTTGCCTTCCCCCGGGTACAGTGAGGGTTAAGCACCTCAGAGCAAAACATGAACTGCCCACGGGCACTAGGCAGCAAGTGCGAAGCATAGAGGGAGACGTGGAGCAGGCACCCCACTCCAAGATTTACACTGAGGACAGTCTAATCAGGGGACTGGTTTAGGAAAACCAGGGCTGCCATCACTCCCGTAGCTGCAGAGCGTTCTGCATCCACCAAAAGTTTGTGTTAGGAAACATAAGGTTCCTTGAGTTGAATCTTACTACCTGCAGGCAGTTCTGCACACATTGAGGTTTTTCCTTTAGGGAGAACTTAGGTAGAAGTCTTAAAAAGTTCTTCAAAAGAAGGAAGATTGAGTTGCGAACTTGAAGAAGATCATCCGTTGAAAAGTAAACATTTTCACAATCCTCTTCCTCCTCTTCCTCCTCTTCCAACATCCTTTCCATCTATATTGGTAGAAAAGAGAAACAGCACCACCCTGTCACTCAGCACTGGTTGATCTCTTTTGCACATTTTAGTGCTTCACAGTGTTCTCAGGATAGGTCCTACACCATTTCACATCCAAAATTCTAAATCTTTTCTTTCAGATTAATTAGCGCAATTAACAGTGGGGAAAAAACCCAAACAAACAGACAGAAAGATGAAAGCTGGAGAGAAAAAACGAAAGCTCCAACACAGCCTATTCTTGATTTAAACGAGCAAGTCCATCAGAACTGAGGGCAATTATCCAAATTCTAATCCGACACTTGGAGATTCATCTCAAGTAATCCCCATTGTGCCTATGCACTTCTTCCCTTGCTTGTCATGACCCTGCAGTATCCGTGTTCTCTCAGGATTTCTCATGCGTAATCCTCAGTTCCATTAAAAAAACCCACACACATAAATGTTAGAACGAGCAGCTGATCACAGCTAACCAAAGCATTTAGCCCTTAACTTCCCATCAGTAAGTTGGCAAGGAAACTCAAATGTCATTTGCAAGCTGGTTACATACTAACTTGAAGGTCTCTTGAAAAAGCTGATATAAATTAGTTTCTCCCTCTGCTACTGAGCCTTCTAACAATATGCCACAGACAAAAAGCTGTATTTTTTCTATTAGTCAGCAGCCAGGAAACTGCAGCTAACGTTGAATCATCAGACCTCTGAAATTCCTAATAATAGGTAGAGGCTCAAGAGCAGAGCTGAACTGCTGAATAAAAGGTGAAGAATTAAAAAAGGGGTGAAAAAGAAGAGTATCACACTGACCTAGAAGTGAAATAGCTTGCCAACAATTTCCTTATTAATAGAGATTTATATCTGAAGAGGTTACACAAACATCTTACATTGACATTCCTGCACGGCTTTCCTTTCTTCCTGTTTCTTCTTGCATTGGTCTCAGAACTTTGAGGATGCATCTTCTTTCTTTTCCTCATCAGATCTGGTTGTCGAGGCCAACATTTTGTCAGGGTGTGAAAACATTTATCAAACATCACTTGATGGAACAGCTGGTTAGCTACGCTGCCTGCCCAAAAAAAGACAACATCAGCCATCTTCCAGACAAAATACAAGAGAGAGAAACAAATCATTTGGCCATCTCTCCATTTGCTTTGACAGCCAAATAGATGGCCAGGACAAAGTCCTTGGCCTGGGAGCATAGGAGAGTTCAGGAGAAGAAAAAAAGAATTGTCTGAACAAAGCCAAACTGCATCAGGATGACATGTCATCAGTGATGACATTCTCCAGTAGGATCACCAGCTGATAGACCCCTTCTCACTGATAACACGCTGCACACCAAAAGATCAGCAAAACTTTAGAGCATGTATTGGCCTTGAATACCAAAGGATGCTGCTGTGAATCAACCTGCCAGAAAACTGCAACTGCTCGTTATTTTAAACAAATACTTTTATTTTCACAAATGAACCTGTCCAAAAGCACTGCACAGTGAAATTCTCTCTAGTTACAGAGCAGAAACAGAAATAAGCTTCTGCCTTCACTGTGTTTTATTGTCAAACCGGAGGGATATGTGTGATTTCAGCTCGTGTACTGTTCAGACTCCTCTGTTGATCCTGTCACAGAGCTACTGAGAAGACGCATGGCAATGCAGACCCGGACTGAGACATCAAGCCACGTTATGACAGGAGATCAAGCTGCCATCAGACCATAACAGCCGTTCAGCACTCAACACCATGGCTGAGTTTGATCCCCAGGGATTTCAGGGAGATCAAGTGAACAGTTCAAAAGCCATCACTTGTTCCACTTGGAATTCTTATAAACGAGAGAAAGCTGATTTTGCCTGAACGATGTTTTATCGAACAATGAAGAGGGACATCCCTTCACTCACCTGGGATTTCCAGCAGTAAGAAGTACAACCCAGCCGCGTGAAGAGCATAGATCCTCTGCTGTGCATTAGCTCTTTTATGATGGCCTGCTTGGACAAAGTGGTGCAACACAGCCACGAGAGCGTTATGAGAGAAGTTGTTTTCAGCAAACAAGGTCCAGACATTCTGAGGCAAAATATGCAAGTAATAGTGAGAAACCAAGTAATAACATAGCTCTCTGCAAGTAGATGCTTTTAACAGTTGCCACTGCAACCAAACCCCTATATACATAAATATGTTTTTAATAATTATGTTATAGTGTATAATGTTATATTACATGGAGCTGTTGGAGCGGGGCCAGAGGAGGCCACGGAGGTGCTGGGAGGGCTGGAGCCCCTCTGCTGGGAGGACAGGACGAGAGAGTTGGGGGTGTTCAGCCCGGAGAAGGCTCCGGAGAGACCTTAGAGCCCCTTCCAGTACTTAAAGGGGGCTTATAAGAAAGATGGGGCCATACTTTTTAGCAGGGGCTGTTGAAACAGGACAAGGGGTAATGGTTTTGAGCTAAAAGAAGGGAGATTTAGACTAGATGTAAGGAAGGAATGTTTTGCAATGAGGGCAGTAAGACACGGGCCCAGGTTGCCCAGAGAGGTGGCTGATGCCCCATCCCTGGAGGTGTCCAAGGCCAGGTTGGACGGGGCTCTGAGCAACCTGGTCTAGTGGAAGATGTCCCTGCCCATGGCAGGGGGGTCAGACTAGATGGCCTTCACAGGTCCCGGTGCAGCTGGCCTTACCTCTCTGTTCTGGTGGTCCGCCCCAGCGAACGGCGACAGGGCGTGGTAGAGGCAGGTGAAGGCATCGAGTCCGTTCCCAGCGATCTCCTCGGCTATCCTGGAATCCAGAGGTTCTGTCTCTGTGAAGTCCAGATCCCAGACCGTGTTCACCCAGACTGAAACAGAAACAGCGCATAAGCGTCAGACGCGAAGCTCCTCCGACACACACACTTCAGCCTAAATAACACCTGAAAACAAACAGGGAATAGAGCGATTTGAGGGCAAACATCAGGCCCCCGAGGCCGGCGGCTGGCCGTTTCGGAGGCGGGTGCCCCCCCACCGCCCGCTGTTCCCCTCCCGGGCTGCACCCGCGGGTGCCCCGCACCGTCCCCGCACCGTCCCCGCAC
>VZSZ01010462.1:98600-114721 GCA_013398815.1 Ibidorhyncha struthersii
CGGCGGCGGGTGGAGCACAAGACGGAGGAAGGCAAGAAGGAGAAATACTTCCTCTTCTACGACGGGGAGACCGTCTCCGGGCGGGTGGTCCTCACCCTCAAGTACCCCAACAAGCGGCTGGAGCATCAGGGCATCAAAGTGGAGTTCATCGGGCAGATCGGTGAGAGAGCTCGTCCCCCCGCGCCGGTCCCCGGACCCGGTGGCCTCCCGTCTGGGTCGCGTTGCACGTTCCTCCTCTCTCGCCGTCGATGTTGGGTTTGCACGCAGGCCGGCGCAAGCCGCTGCGCCCTACGGTAGGGAAATCCTCGCCGGTGCGAAGTAGGTTACGCGCGCTGGCGAGCAGAGCTGTGTTGCACGGAGAATTCCCACGGCCGCCCGGAATTATTCCAGCCTCCGTTTGAGCTGGGTAAGCCAGTCTGTGCCCTGGGCTCGAGCCCCGGCGGAAGGGAGGGCACTCCGGTCCCTTTTCCAGGTCATTGTTCTCCCATCCTATTTTCTCATTCCTGCTCGGCCACTCATTTCAGCTCTGACGCCCAGAGGTAGGGTAGAATTTGGTTTCTGTCCCGCAGATGCAGGTCTGAGCCCGGACATCCTAGCGATGGCAGCTCTCGGGGGGAATTCTACAGGCTGTCTTTATTCACAGCTCTACGAGCTGTCTGTTTGCGTTTCTCGTGTGCTTATTGATTCGGTTAGGGAAGCAACGGCTCTGCCGAGAACGGTGGATCAGGTGGGTTTTGCCCATACATCTCAAATCAGCAGGAGCACCTCCCCAGCCCCTGCCCCACAAACGTGTTTTACCCTGGCAGATCAGCTTTCTTGAGGCCTAGGGGCTCCGCTCGGCTGATTCCATCTTTTATTCTCTTATTCTTTGAGTGGGTGACCACACATCCCTGCACGGTTAGTTGGGTGACTTCAAGTTGTTCAAAACTCGTGATTATCTGTGCGTGTAACCAATTTAGATTTAATATTTCCTGCTTTCTTAGAGGAAAGGTAGCTGCCACACCCACTCTTCGATCGGAGTGGAGGCGTCTGTGTTTCACGGACGTGCCCGAGACCCACGAGCCAAAATAAGTTCACGTTCCCAGTGGTGCGGCCGTGCTCGGCGTGTGCCGTGCCTCATGTCTGTGACCTTCCGTACTCGGGTTTAACCCTCAAAATCACTGCGCGAGCCGTGGGCCTGCAACCTTTGCAATGCAAATCATGCGGTGTAGGAAAGCAAACGAGAGGTTTTCCCACCCAGCCCTGATGCTGCTGTTTAATGTTTTTGCCGGCCTCGCTCGTGCACAAAACTGCTTTTTTGGAAAGGAAGGGGAGGCCGGGCAGAGAGAGCCTGTGAATGATGGAGTGTCAGGGAGCCCCTTCATCAGGAGCTAGCTTATGACCTCCTGATAGTTGATTATGATCGTCAGTGGAAATTAAGCATGAATTTCGCTTCCTGCTCCGCTCTGCTGCCTCGCCCGCTTCTGAATCCCCCTTTTGGAAGACTTTTGAGCTGTACATCTTTGGAATAAAAGTACTGAATTCACATTATTGCCCAAGCAGGGTGTGTTAGGAGCTGCTGTGGCTGCACATTAGCCCTTTCTTTTCGCCCATCAGGCCACTTTAATGAAGCGCTGAAGTTTGTACTGCTGATGGCACTTCCTTAATGCTTTCCATCTCAAACCAGCTTGCCTTATATTCCAACTCCTCGCTGCCGTGAGGTCAGTATCTATGTGAGACAATTTAACAGGTAAGGAGACTGAGACGTAAAGGAGTGATGTGTCACAGGGAAGATGGCTGTTCCCGATCGGGTACCAGAGGCCAGACTGTGAACACTGTGTCCTGCACAGTCTTTGGTGAGACCATTTAAGATTTTGGTTCACCTGTGGTTACTGTGTCCTGAGCACGCCACCAAAACATTGCCAGGTTATTTTTTTTCAATCTGGAAACCTTAAAGCTCTGAAAAGCTGAAATTACAGCTTATACCTGTTTGACATGCTAATCTCTTCTCAGGTGTGGGAAACATCAATCCTTCCTATTCTTAAGGCTGCAGAGCACCAATCTGTGCCCTTCCGAGGTAGCAGAGAACTTAGTACCTTGACATTTTCCTCCCAGTGCTTTAAATTTGATCGTTGCCTTTTGCATCATGTGGGAAGATGACCTATTCCTCTTTTTATGTGGTACATGGCTTCTCCCTGTCACATCAACAAGCACTTTCCTCTCAGTGGACATGTATTCCGTGCAGAGAGAGTTGGTTTATTTATGTCACCTGCCTGCCCAGCCTGAAGGGGTTGATGGTACTCGCTGTTCTGCCTAAGTGAAGGGTGTTCAAGTGCCAATATTTCCATTACAGTGGTAAGGTGAGCAAAGGGGCGTAAGAAGCAGACATTACTTAAAAGCTGAAATCTCACTGTGCGTCTCAAGGAGCGGAGAACTGAGTCTCGCTGCAGCTCCTGAACTCTGCTAATACCTCTCAGAAGCCTCTTCTGCACAGTTTAGTGCTGACAGTGAACTTGTGTGTGTATGATTGTCTGATGACTTTGGTTTTTCTTTCCTCATCTAAACGTATCAGATTGGCTAAGGCTTCACCTTTTAGAAGGACTGTGTGGGTGTCTTGTAGTCACACAGCTCACACGCAGGGTTGGGAAGGGCAGATTGCATTGATGGTTATGTGTAATACAGAGCCGTTAGGGCAAATTGCAGAGTTTTAAGTTTCTGTTGCTTTGTCTGAAGGGAGGAAACTTTGTGGAAGTGTAGAGAGGATTGCTTTCATTAAATGAGGAAACCTGTAGTCGTTTCCTGCTGACGCAAGAAGGTTGTGGGGAAAACTGAAGCAATGTGACCACGTTGGTTACTTGAGCTGGTTTGAGCAGTGCTTCCAAAGGTGAATGCCCTTCCCTCATCGGTGTTCACATGTTCATTAATGTGTTATCCAGGGACTGGTGGAGCAGTTGACTCACCTGCCTCCCCGCGTACTTGGTAGCCATGCAGCATACACTGGCTTTGTGCAGAATCAGTGAGGATCTCCACTGTTACTTATTCCCTGGCATGAATCGAGACCACTCAAACTGTGCTGTCAAAGGATAAGCAGGAACAGTTGGAAGCCTCCTAGCCCTTCGTTTTTGCTTTGTTGCTGTTTGCTGTTCCAGAGAAGCGGTGGTGTTTTTTCCTCTCTTTACAGTGGCAATGTCTTTGGCCTGGAATATTGTGTAGAAAATTATTGGCAGAGATTGCATGAGCTGCTGGCTCCTCTTCTCAGTCTGAACATAACTAATATTGATAATAGGTGACCTGTGTCAGTCTAAGGCAAGCAGTGTTCCTGATTCATTGTAGCAGGTGAGGCTATGTGGACCTCTTCCTTCCTGTTTCAGGGAGGAAAGTTCTGGCCTGCACCTGGCTCTGATGGAGAGCAGTGAACAAGTGCAGGACGTTGCAGCCACAGGCTCCCCTGGTAGGTTCTCTGAACAGTGGTGAAGGAAGCAGTGATCTGGACAAGGGAGTTGCTCATAGCTGTGAAATCTCCTGCCTTTCCTCACTGTGTCACGTGGAATTAAGCATCACTGCTTAACCTGGACTTCTGTCTTCCTAGAACTCTACTATGACCGAGGAAACCACCATGAGTTCGTGTCTTTGGTGAAAGACCTGGCCCGCCCTGGTGAATTCACTCAATCGCAGACATTTGACTTCGAATTCACACATGTGGAAAAACCTTACGAGTCCTACACAGGGCAGAATGTGAAGTTACGGTGAGTCTCCTCCCCTTGCTGACCGCGGTTCTTGGTTCTGTGCAGTGTGCAAGTATTGATATTTACCGTGATGATACTGGAGTGCAGCATCCCTTCCCAGACATCCTTGCAAGTTTGTAATGTAACTCCAAATGAACTTGGGTGGGCTGAGTTGTAAAAGGCTGTCTTTGAGGGCTCTACTTTTCTAAGCATGCATCAGGCTTTATGGAACTTGTTTTGCACCATTTAAGTGACAAGAGAAGTCAACCCCTCTGAATCAATGAAATACTTTCTAATTTATTTGGTAATTCAAAAAGCGAAAGAAATTGTTTGTCTCCAAGGGGGACATTTTTGCTGCCTTGTAATCAGTCTTGTCAACTTTAATTGTGCACTCTATGCAAACAGATGCCTAGCTTGTATCCTGTTCATGCGTTGCAAACTGTATTTCACATCTAGGCACTCCAGTTGACTTGAAATCCGGTCACCGGCTTCGAAGGGGGGGTTGGAAGATTCTGAGATCTGCAGAAAGAGGTGTGCCTGTGGAGACCGGTGTGATCTAATCTCTTGCAAAAGGGCAGTGGTTTTAACATGTGCAAGCTGTTACTCAGATCCCCAAAATGGTGCTTAGGTAACTCAGGCTCACAAATGCATGAAAGCTTAGAGAAGTCCTAGAAGAGTCTGCTTTTCCATTTGAAAATTCCCTTCTTTCTTTTCCAACATGGGGTATTGCCTGCTCCAGAAGCCAGGGTACCAGCAAGAGTGCTTGGGTAGTGCAGTGCAATCCACTCAGCCCCAGGTCCCTCCCTGCTTTGTGTCTGTTGCTACCTGTACAACCCTAACAGGAGGGGGACTCTCCTTGCAGGTATTTCCTCCGAGCAACTGTCAGCCGCAGACTGAATGATGTGGTGAAGGAGATGGACATAGTTGTGCACACTCTGAGCACCTACCCAGAGCTCAACTCCTCTATTAAGATGGAGGTGGGGATTGAGGATTGCCTGCACATTGAGTTCGAGTATAACAAGTCCAAGTAAGTGTCTCAAGAGCAGCCAGTGGCTGTGGGGCACCATCTGCTACAGGGGTCAGCTTGGTTTGGAAGCCCGAGGCACGTGTCTTGCATGTGATCCTTAAAGGGATTCCTTGTTCATGCGCTCCAGCAAGGCTGGCAGACAGTTCAGATCCTGGTTGAGGATCTTCAGGTGCCTCTCCTTGCCCATAAGTGTGCTCCCGGGACCAAGGAGTGGGAAGCAATGGCTGTGGCACGCTGAGCTGGGAGCACAGTGTGAGGCTGTTGAAGTAACTTTGCATTCCCTGTATCCTCGGCAAGATCAGTATTTCCAAGTGTCTTGGAAGTATAACATCTGTTCTTTACCAGACAATACAGCTGAAGTGGGACCTTAATTCAGGCACAGAAGTTGGAAACAACTCTTTCAAACTACTTTAATGCATCTTTCCCAGCTGATGCTAGCAAATCTTCCTGCAGTGTAACCTAATTGACCTAAAAAATTGGTTTTGGAGGCTTTGCTGTCACAGGGGTTTCTTGCAGATATTCAGCCTGAAATTCTGTTTTTAATTTATCTGATCATGCTAAATGTTCTTGTCGATTTCCAAAAGACCGAAAGATCAAAGATGAAGGGCTGTTTATGGCAGCCTAGTGGGGGTGGTTGATGTGCCATCTGAAATTTACAGCTGGGGCCGCAGGTGAGAGCAAAGTGCCTGACGAGCAAGTTCCCGCTCTTCAGTCTGTGTCCTGGTCTGGTGCACAGTGTTTGACTGTGGTGCTTTCTTCCTCCATGTGCTAGGTATCATTTAAAAGATGTGATTGTTGGAAAGATCTACTTCCTGCTGGTGCGAATCAAGATCAAACACATGGAGATAGATATCATCAAGAGAGAAACAACAGGGACTGGACCCAACGTATATCATGAGAATGACACAATAGCTAAATATGAAATCATGGATGGGGCACCTGTGAGAGGTGAGAAGGCAGATGAATCCTTCAGAATTCCTCTTCTGAAGTCTCTTGGGGCGGGAATACAAGTCCTGCAGTATCTTCAGCTGAGTCTGTGTGTTCAGTAGTAGTATGCATCCTATTTCACTAGTGGACTCACGGCAGTTTACGTAGGTGATTAAATATGATTCCCTTCCTTCTTTGGTATGATGAGGGGGAACTGAGGCATAATGACTTAATTCTTTTGATGAAGCAGTGGCCAAACCAGGAATAGATGTAAATTCACTGTTGGCGTGGGCCACCAGCTGGCATTGCTGCAACTTGGAGCAGAAAGATGTGATGTTCTAGCTCTGTGCCAGTCTCCTGTGCCACTTGTTTTCCAGTTTCATTGCCCAGCAGAGTCACCTGCCAGAGAATATGTCACCTTACTCATTTTTTCCTGCAGTGCTGTCTTGATGCAGGCCACAAATGAGTCCTATGCTGTTAAAGTGGAGATGGAATAGCTGTCAGCAAGGGCAGGATCTGGCTACGGACTATGCATGCTGATTTTTGAAAGGTGCTGAGGTCTTTTAGATCATCTTACTCCACTTGTGGAAATGGTCACAAAGTTAGTGGCCTAGTGAGATTTTACAAACTCTCCTATTTTGTATGTGTGTTCTGTCTGTGCTGATGGTTCTGTGCACTTTGTAGGGGAGTCCATTCCCATCAGACTTTTTCTGGCTGGCTACGAGCTGACTCCAACGATGAGGGACATCAATAAAAAGTTCTCGGTGCGCTATTACCTCAATCTGGTGCTGATCGATGAGGAAGAGAGACGCTACTTTAAACAGCAGGTGAGAAACAGAGCTGTTATTTCTTCTTGGACCTGTAGACTGTCGCTTGGGATGCTATGTTTTAAGGACCTTCTGGGAATTTGGGATTCCCGTGGGGGAGAATCAAGTTCTTGACTGAGTATCTGTAAGGACTAGACAAATTGGAGTGTGGAAAGAGGGTCTAGAAGGAATGGTCCGTGCAGGTCAGATGTGAGCGGTGGTGGGGATGCATGTAGAAGGTGCCCACCTGGGATTTCTTTTCCACTCTGTTTGCCCTGTGGTGGAGCTTCTGTGCTTCACCTTATGAATTCCAATGTGGTAGCCAACGGCAACAGGACAGAGCTGCCCTAGACGTCCAGTGAGTTGCCTCTTGTGTGCTCAGATCCTGGGGCGGAGCGCTCTACCCACGTTTTCAGGAAGGCTGCATTGCGAGGCCTCTGCTTGCCACTGCAAGTGGCCTCATGCGCACGGCTGTGGGTGGAACATGCCAGCATGGGCTGAGTTCTCACTGGGTGCGAGCTGCTCTCCTGACAGCTTGGTTCAGCCTTTGGGTCTGGGTGGGGCCAGGAGAAGGTCTCACGAGCCCTGACAAGCCCTGCTGGCTGTGTTACTACAGGAGGTGGTGCTTTGGCGGAAAGGAGACATAGTGAGGAAGAGCATGTCCCACCAAGCAGCCATCGCCTCCCAGAGGTTTGAGGGGACATCCTCACACGCCGAGGCCAAGACCCCCAGCCAGCCTGCAGAGAACAACGGCCGGCAGTGAGAGGCCACGCAGAGGAAGGCTGCTGTGGAGCCAGTGGGGACAGCAGCAAGGAGGAAGAAAAAACACTTCAGAGACTTCATGAAAATAAATACCCGTTTTTGACTTAATTCCTTTCTTCAAAGGACTCGTAGGGTGCGAAGGGGATGGGAAGGCAAGGCAAGGCAAGCTGGAGTGCTGGTGGTGCAGAGTTGAAGGTACCTCAGTGCTTCCCAATCAACTACATTCTTCTGGGGTCGGCTGCTTTGAGGCATGTGTCCGGAGGCTGCGGAGCTGCCTGATCTCCTCTTTGCCCCGAGACCCTTTCAGTGTGGCAACGGGGAGGGAGAGAGCAAGTGAAGGCCAAATCTGCTGCTTCTTCCCAGCGGTGTGGAGGTTGCTTTAAGGCTGTGTAGGATGGATTTTTTTCTTGCCTTTCTGAAATCTTCACGAGGGAAAATGACACAGCGATTAGCTGGAAGGTAGCGGAGGGAGTCAGAGACGGAGGTGCGGCCTACTTGAAATTGCTTAGCGTTATCCCCTCGCTGCCTCCCTTTCTTCTTCATGCTGGTGTTGGATTCCTTGTCACAAACAGTTATATCACATAGTTGACTCAGCCCTGGGACTGCCACACAGCCACGCGGAGCACGGGCAGCCAGCGTGCTGTTGTGTTCTTGCTGTGGAGCTCCTGACTGCTGTGTTGCATCGAGGGGGAGCTGTGGCTGGTAGGAGGTAGTGAGGCATGCGAATGCAGGAGGAGGTGGCACAGGTTGGGCAGAGCGGTGAAGGTCCCAGTGCTGCTGGGTGGGCAAGAAGAGAGGGCAGGAAGGCTCCTGGCCGAGAGCAGTGCCTTCCTAGTCTTGTCCCGGCAGCTGCCTGAGTGCCCCTGAGATTCAGTCTCTCTGGTTGCTGCACTCATACAGGTCCCAGTTGCTGCTGTGGAACAGGGGCAGACCATCCTTGAGAGGTCTGGAGAAAAGTTTTGGAATGTGAGAAATAAACAGTGGCTCTCTTGGGAGCGGGTTTACGCTGCACATGCTGCCCTGCTCATGTCTGTGTCCTTGTGACAGAGCAGGCTTTGTAGTAGGGACAGACGGCAGTATAGGAGACACGTGTATTGTTTTGTTTGCTCCCTCAGGCCTGCGGGATGAGGATTAGTAAGGACAGAAAGTGGATGCAATTGTTTGAAGAAGCTCCTGGCATGTGTGTGCTGCTAGATGAAGCCAAGCAGCAACTGGAAGGATGGTAGAACTCTCTGGTTCCAGAGACACATTCCTGAGGCCTGAGCTGAAGTCACCAGTGAGGTCTGAGGGTATGCCATGAACTGAGAACCTGAACGTGGGTTTTCTCTTTTCTAAAATAAGCTTCTTTTAGTCTTCAGCTAAGTAGAGTCATGAGAACATTCCCAGAAGGGAGTCACTCCATTAAAAATTAGATGTGGCTTAGTAGACTTGATTAACCGAGTCTGGAGAATATCCATCCTGTTTAGATGCCCTTCAAAGAAGCAGGTGGTTAGACCTCCAAGCAGATGGAGAGACAAGCCTGCACTAAATGCTGGGATATGAGCTCTATCAAGTGGGATTTGTCTGGATTTCCCTGTGAGTTTGTGGCTCGCTAGGGTTTTGTCCAGCTTCCTTTTGACTCTGGAATGAATCTTGTCTGTCTCTGTCCTACAGCTGAATGTAGAACAGTTGTCTTGCAGCTGGGAAATGGAAGTATCTTCTGCTTTGTTTAGTGGAACAGTGCTGGTGGAGGGAGTGGGGCCTGGGTGGGAAGGGGAGCTTTTTATGTAATAAGACAGCTACTGTATTTCAGTGATAAATGTGTGTTTCTGCTTGCCAAAGTAAGTTATCTTTTACTCACCACGTGTAAGGTTGTGGTTTTTAGTAGAGCTGGACAGTCTCGCTCTGTTGTAGAGGACACTAATGATCTCATCCCTGCTGAATGCTCGTGTCACACTATGTTTCTGCTCTGTAATAGTGAAGACGTGGCTTGCTTTTCTTTACATGAGAAGTCTGTGCCATGGGCTGGAGCCGTGTCTTCCTAAGACTGAAGCAAAAGCTTACTTTAGACAACTACCTTGTTATGCCAGGGCGAGAGGCTCACATGGCAAAGGAATCTGGATGTTACTTTTGACACTCACTCTACTCCCCGCTCTGTGTAGGGGGAACCACCTGTGCTGTGGCAATACACAATCTTTTAGAGATAACTGAAGCTCCCATTGGGAGCCTCTGGGGATAGCAGACTATCTTTCCGTGGCTATGCTGAGCACAGCAGCACCCTAACTGCCCTCTAGCTTTCCCTCAACTCCCATCCCGCCCAGCGTTTTTTTCCTTGCCTATTCCTCTTGACTATAGGCCATGAGGTACTAAAGAAACCCCATGGATGAAAATGTCTCTGCATTCCAGGAGTGTTTTGTTTACTGGCTGAACAGCATCAGTACTGGATGTAAGATAATTGTCTGACAAGACAACGCACTGTAAGGAGACTTCTATTAAACATCTGTTTATCGCTTCCGGAGGGATTACTTGGAAAAGGTGCATGAGCCTATACATTGGGTTGGTTTGTTTTTGTTTTTTCTACTTTGTGCCCTTCCCTCCTGCATCCCTACTTGTGGAACCAGAATTCAGAAAGATCCCCATTTTTACTTAAATCTAAACGGACCCTTCAACTTGTTACCCACTAGGCCCTCTGTTTGTCTGGGGTGGAACAGATGTGCTGAGCATCTTTAGAGAGAAGTTGAAGCATAAGGTCACTCCAGGACAAGGTACTTTAGAAAAGCATTTCATTAGCACGGTAAGGGGCAGACAGTAGTCGAGCAGTTGTGTCCCCCTGAGCTGGGTGGTTCCGTTCAGTACTTGGGTCATTCCCTCTCCCCAGCCGAGTCAGGCAGGGGGCAGTGCGCAAGTACTAAACCAAGCAGTGCAACCTGTAATTAAGCCTCTGCTGTGTTTACATGTTTCTTAATTCGTCGTCTTTTCAATGGCTGTATTTTAAAACTTGTTTTTTTTGTCTCTCCAATTAAAAAAAGCCAGCCCTGGCTGTCCAATGCTGTCCATGAGTTTGTCTGATATGGTTTATATTGCCTGGCCTGGGTCTGGGTGTTGTTTCTTTTCATGGTATCAAGACATTTTTCTTTAGTGCCATACTGTGTAGACTTCCAAAAATGCTTAAGGAGTTTGTCCTTTGTTATCTTTATAAATTCATGGTCTTTCTTTAGGCTATGTCACTGCTTAGAAGCTATGCTGGTGGAGGACCCACGTAGCTTAAAAATGAGCAGGCGAGCTTTATTTTTTTTCTATTTCCCTGATGTCAGTACTGAAATAACATGGGAGGTTTTGTACCTGCACGAAGTTAACTGTGATCTGCTCTGCAGCAATCAGGCTGGGTATGTATATACATCTACGTTTTCTTGTTCTAGACAGAAGCTTAGTGATACCTTTCTGCAGAAAAATGTTCCTCTGCAGTACGTGGAACTGCACTAGATACTGTAGTAAACATCCTCAAGGAGGATGTACCTGTTTCATCCTTCAAGAGATAAATTGCAGATTTTTCCATTATTAAGAACTGAGTAGCTGCAATTGATTCTAAATGGCTTTATTTAAAAATAAGCAAAAATAACAGTGTGTCAGAATAAGGGACATGTAGCTGCGAATCATGTGCAGGCATGTTCTTGTTGCTGCAATTGAGCAAGTAAACTTGAGAATTACGCTGGTTTAGGAGGAGGCATCAGCGGGCTGGGTAGAAGCTGTGCTGCTGTCAGGTTCTTAATGTGGCTTTTCCTCTTCCAGGCTCAAGACAAAATCAAATTCCTCTGTGTTGAAAAGGTAAGGAAGAAAAAGCCATCAGTGGAACTTCCAAGTTCTGTGAGTGAGGGCTGCCTCTCAGAGGGAATGGCACCAAGAGTGCAAGGAAGATTCTTACCTTGTGTCAGTGGTTGGATGGAAAGACGTTGTCTTGTGAAGAGCATCATGTTCTTTAGGGGGCCTCCGTCTGCTTTATGTGCCAGGTGGTGAGCCTTGATTTCAGAAAGGGGGATGAAACGTTTTGTCATCCGCACAAACTGGACATCCACCTGGGAAGCGATGGGCAGCAAAGGAGCATGGTTGGAGAAGGATATAGCCTCCAGATGTCACATAAGATCTTTGTGGGGATAAAGATTTTAAACAGAAGCAAATGGCTGATGCATACTGTCTTACAACGGTATGGAAGCTTTTCCTTGCTCAAGGCTAAAATAACTTTCAGATACTTCTGGCAGGTGATTTGTTTACACAAATCTTAGCACTGTGCACTAGCAACATTCGTTCATGTTGTCACAGACAGTACAAAATTAAGATGCGGGATGCAGCCAGCCTGTGAACAGTCACTTCCCTAGAATTTAGCATGCCTCAAAACTACAGCTTTGTTTGCTGTAGGCTGAGAGTGGTACTTAAAGATGTTCCTTCTCTTTCCTAACCCAGAATTCTGCCATGCATGGAGGTCAGGTCTGCATCCAAGTAAGATTTGAAAATTTAGGGAGATACATTTGGCAGCCTTCTGGAAGAGATAGGGGAAAAGGTACATAAAACAATCAGGATTGGATTTTCCCTTGAGAGAGAAAAAGGTAGCTAGGCTAGGACAGAAGCTTAAGATGATGTAGAGAGTCTTCTACCTTCACTTGACTTGCCCACAGAGCTTGAAACAGCTGTATTTAGTTTGCTACATTACCATGGACCATTTGGGGTTCTCTTTTCTGCTGGAGGAATCATAATGAGGATCCTTCTGATCAAACTGTGTGTGATCAGGGTATGCCTCCTTTACGATCTGAAGCAGAAGGGGAGAAGAATGCGAGACAAGTTCCCATCGGTTAAAAACTGTTGTCAGCAAAGGGTATGAAATGCCCTTGAGCAAGCTGTGACTAGACACAAAGAATAATCCTGGTGCAAAAAATCAGCCTTGCTTTCCCTGAGCTCCACTGTAATGGTGGGATATATTTCGTTCCTTTACATTTCTTGGGTCGAAGCACTGTGGAACAGTATGGCCTTCCATGAAGCATCATCACTTCTTTGGAGAGCAATGGGGAAGGAGCACACACAACAGAGGAAAACTGGGTAGATGACGATAGTCTTTGTGACAAGTTCTTCTCTTAAAGAAAAAGGTTTTCTGTGCCCTAGGTTTTACACTACTGCCTTGCTGGCTCAGCTGACTAGAATTTAGTGAATCAGACTTTAATCAGAGTGTGGAGCAACACTTGACTTGGCTGGAAGCCCTCCGAAATGTCAGCAGGAAAACAGCAGTTTGGTTCCATTTCTCTGGGGAAAGATGCCTGAGTCAGCCCTGCAGTGATATGTACCGTTGAGCCTAGATGCCCTAGGCTCATTCGCTGCTCTGACTGGACAACTTTTGTATTCCTTTGGTGCTGAGACAGAAGTAGGGCTAATGAGCTGTTTGATAACCCACCGATTATTACTTTTTTCCCCTCCCTGAAACACATAACAAGAAAGAGGCACTCACCTTGACAATTCCAACAATGCCAGGCTCTTTACAGTTACTGTGGTAGAAGAAGGCCTGCTGCCCAAGTTTCATGGCTCTCAAGAAATTCCTTGCCTGTTAGGTGGAAACGAGAGAGTTTGAGCTCTCAGGGTTTCATTATAAGCAGCTAGGAACAAGAACTAACAACAAGGGAGGTATACTGCTTCAGAGCTACTGAGATAAGGTTTCCTACAGTTGTCATACAGATGTTTTATGCTGCAATGAAATGAAGTAAAACCAAGGCTAAAGAACAAGATCCTGTTGGCTAAAAAGTACATGGGAATTTAACAGCTCCTCGTTCAGTGACAGCGGAAGACTTAAGTTAGCTGTCAGCAAACAAGCAGCAGAGCAGGTCACATACAGGGGGAAAGCATACATAGTAGTGAGATCATATGTGGATTTCCTTTGCAGAGCGGCCTGCAACAGAAAGCTGTACACTGACAAGGCATAATTTGGGTAGTACAGACTTGCTAAAAGGTGTCAAGGGAATAAAGGCTGGTCTAAGCTAAAGACCAAGCTAAAGAAAAACTGGATGATTTGACAGAATATTACCTGAACCTACTTTTGACCTAGAGGCAATTAAGCAGGTGTTTTGAATTCTGACAAAATACAGCTGTAAAAGCAAGCAGAGTGCCTCAAAAGGAAATATTTCAGGCAAAGGGAACAAATTATCTGTGGGAAGAGCCACCTTTTTTCTAGTGCTATTTCAGTGATTCCATCTTTGACACATGCTTCTTACCTGGTAGTTTCTTACTCCATCCCAAAAGGTTGTCTGATTGGGCTGAGCTTTCAAGTCGTCAATGCTGAACTGCCAAATGGAATGAAAATACAGGTTAAGTTCAGGAGGCAATCTGATCTTTATTGTCTCATGGTCTACATCGTGCCTAAACATTTGTTTGTAGTAGCTACTTCAACTATTTTTTTGGTTCCCACAGCGGCTAAAGAAAAGCCTTCATAAAAGAGGAATACTGCAGCAGTGTAAACGCAGCAGCTGAAATACATGCTGCCCCTGCTACCAACAGCTAAACATCCTGAGGACCTGATTTCCTCTTTTATTACAAGTATCAAACCCCAAGATTGTCACACTGGAAGAGAACAGCATTATGTCTTTCTGTTTACAGGAAGACGGATGGTTTTTGAGAACTAAAAGCACAATAGTGTTAATATTGCAATCAATCTGAATTGTTTGATCCTGTAACTTAGCGTTCAGGCACTAATGCTCTGGACAGATTGAAACTGCTTCTATGCTTTGCTGAGCAAGGATGGGTGTCAGTGCTTACTTTCACATCCACTCCCTTCTCAAGTCTGCTCTCTGGTTCTGATTTTAGAAGCCAATGGCAGTATGTTATCTTGCTTTCCTCCCCACCAGAGTCGGATTCTTTTGTCTTCTTCCAGTTTTTCCATCCTGACTTGGAACTCCCAGCTGGAGGTTTTGTGGACTTCTCCTCTTCCTCCTTATCCGGAGTCTCCTCCTTGGTTTTGGCAATTTTAGCATCAGGTTCCTTTTTATCTTCAAAGAAGCAACAAAAAGAGATCATTCAGATAAAACACGTTTTGTTTCTGATAAGGACTAGTGCTGAAACATTTTTAGTCATCCAAGCTAGTTTCACATACTGGCATTTGACTGCAGCAGAAGTTTGGTGCACCCCAGATGCAGCAAGTAAGTGTTTCTGAGTATTTCTATTTTGCATCTGAAATAAGGATTATTTTGTTTGTGTGTGTGGTGTGCACAAACCATAGTCATAGTCTATCCTGGCTTTTTTATTATTAACTATGTTGCTCACATGAAATGTAGTTGAATTTTTAAAATTAATTGCTGAGAAATCAGTGGCAGGCAACAAAGTTGATTTAGGTGAGCCTGGTGAGTAACAGGAAAATGAGCAGCAAAGCAAGCTATTTCAATTACTGCAGTAGCTGGAAACCTTAGATTAAGCCTCCACTGTGCTACCTGTTCAGAGGAGATCCATATCCCTACTTGTCCAGGACCCAGACAGCAAAAAACAATTAAGAAGCAGTGATTAAAGGGTAAGAAGGTGGTTATTTGCTGGAGTCGATTACGCAGATGAGTTGCACTGATGAGCCAACTCTGCAATTTTTTCATCTTACACCTGAAACACCACATATTGTTGCCTCAAGTGCAAGGTATTTGCTTTTTGTTTTTTTTGCAGATGGTACCACATCAGCTTCCTGCCACTACACTGGGTATACTTTGACTGACCATCTCTAACACGTAGGATCTGAAAGCTCTTCTTAAGTGGGCATAAGTTACATTTCTTAACCACCTTGTGCTGAGAATACATCATTGTCCCTATTGTATATATAGCAGACTTGTCTCAGTCACACATGGATGCTCAGCCCATTTTTACAGAGGAAATGCTGTCTGAAAGACATGTGGCTTTGAAAGACAGACGGTTAAGATGACGGTCTGTAGTTTCACTATAGCTTGGTACCTCAAGCGAGAGATGCTAAATTAGTTCGGATGTCAGCACAGACCTGCTACTGCTCCTTTGTCTCTCTTTCTGCTCGGCCAAGGCATCTCTGGTCTCTTTGAATTATCTTCTCTTCACCGAGAAGCACCTGCTGAATGAGAGAAGGAGGAATTACTGCTATTCAGGCAAGCTGAAAAAAGTAGAGATATCTCAGACAGAGAACAGTAAAAGCTGTACAGTAAGTGGAGAGAGTAAATAAATTCCCTTCCTTGAGCTCAGCCATTTCCTCTATCAGTGCAAACGCTGGCACTGGTTGAGGACCACACCCTTGGCGTGTTCAAGGCAGGCAGGCCCTCCACAGCAGTGCTCTGATGGACATTAGCAGAAGGGCTGCTTTTCTCCACAGTGGCGCAGCTGTTGGAGACAAGTCCCGAAGGTGCTTGACTAAGCGGCGCCCCTCTCTGCCATCCATGAGGAGCTGTGATTTTAGAAATGGAAGAACAGCTTGCCTCCAGCTCAGTCCAACCTCGCACCAGGGGTGTCTGGCTAAGCTTGTTGCTTACAGAGATCATGCACGCAAAGTCCCTTCGGTTAAGGGAGCAAGCGGGCTGGTCCAACCCCAGCCCCCTTCTGCCAGCAGCCCATTAGAAGTTACTTGGCTCTGAGCTGGCCTCCTCCTGCCAGAGCGGGTGGCATCAACTTTTCCACCTTCTATGCCAAGCTTCTCCCCTCCCTCCCTGCCACCCACCCCAGGCTCCCCCTCACCGGCTCTGGCCGCAGCAGCCCCCTCGCCTCGGACTGGGGAGAAGGATGCTCTCGCCTTGCCCGAGCCTCGGCGCAGGAGGAGGAGGAAACACGCCGCCCCCCGCCCCGGCAGGAGTCGGAAACGGGTGACCGTTATGCAAAAAATAAGGCATGGCCTGTGGGCTTGCCTCCTTCCCCGCAGCCACCCCGCGGGCGGGAGGCGCCGAGGGCAGG
>VZSZ01010462.1:123216-331941 GCA_013398815.1 Ibidorhyncha struthersii
CTGCCGCCGTCACCCGCGTTTGCGGTGGAGAGCGACTGCGCTGGAAGGGAAATCAGGGGAAATATGGAAAAAAAAAGGATGATGAGGTTTGCGGTTGCCTCCCGCCGCCTGGACAGTTAATTTACGGCCACCCAGGCTCGATGCAATCAAAACACCTTCTCTTGTCAGGCTGCCCGGGGAAAGAGTGCGCCGCTCCCCATGGGTGGGTGACGGAGAGCGGGTCTCCAGCAGGACGGGAGCGTGGGAAGGACCGGAGAGAGTAACGCAGCCCCCATGCAGAAATGATTTAAAAGCTTTAAATAAATGTTACACGTAATATACACAACTTCTTGCTTGTCATAGAAAGTAATGGATAAGGAAAGACCCATTGCCAGCACAATAAATCAGATTCTGTGTTGGGCTAATGCTATCCCTGCCGACCTTGGCTCTGGTGAGGCTTTACATCATCCCAGCTCTGATGGACGGTGTACGTTCGCAAATCAATCCGGCAGATCTAACCCGTCTCAGGAGCTGCCCCGGTTGTCTCCAATGCTCTCACACCAGAGCGTCGTTTCCCTCTCGCCGTAGCCTGCTCGGGGTCTGGTTCTCTCTGTTCTGCGTCCCCGTGCTGTTGGTGGCAGCGGGGACGGAGCGGTGTGGTACCCGGGCAGCGGGCAGTGGTGTCCACCTGCCCTTTCACAACCGTGTTAACTGTCGTCTTCTGGTCCCGTTTGTACACTCCAGGCCAATAGCCCATCCTCTGTAGCCCACCTGCAGTAACAAGAAGTTATTGAAGGCTCTAGCTTAAACCTCGTGTGGTTTAGATCACGTTCATTTTGGGGGCGATGCTCTTTGCTGGATGAGTGTGTCTTGTGTTACAGCCAGAGGTATTTGTACAATAGCTTCTCCGCGCCAAGTGACAGCCACTCTTCAGTCCCTGACAGCAAAGTGCTGGAGATGATACTCAGGCAAGGGAAGATGTAGTTAGTTATTACTGCTCAGATCTTTTTTATAACTTGGATATTTTGTAATGGGTTCTTAAATTCATAGTAGGAAGTTACTTGATCCTCAAAGCTATAGAAAAGCCTTGATAAATTTTTGCTTAATTAGAAGCAAAATTCTTTTATAGCTGGTCTTGGGTTTGTGCCACATGTATTCCCAGCAGAGGATTATTGCAAACCGATACCCGATAAAAGCATAGCAGTCTGTCTCCTGTAAGAATGTATCTGTAAAACACCGTGTCCGTTGGTACCCAGTGTTTTTCTCCGTGGCCTGGGTCACCTGAGAATAAACTGAAGATGCCGCAGTCGTTATCCCAGTTGTACTGAATGTGCACCTGGGGCTTGCCTGACCGACACAGGGCCTCGGTGGCCGCAAGAGAGCGAGTCGTGAGTGAAGGCAACTCAAAGCTTTCACTTTTCTCTGGCCAGAGGAAGCCCAGAATAAACAGCAAAGCCCTCTGAGGCAGGTCTAAGCAGGGCTTAGGGATTAACTGTAAAGTCCCTCTGAAGCGCGTCCTTCAGTATTGGCAAAGCAAGCTAATGGTCTCCACGCTGCTTCCCCTATTTTGACTTTCTTTTTCTTTTCCATTAGCTTTTTCTCCCAGCTGTTCTGGGTGTCTGGGAGACCAATACCAAAGCTAAATCTCTTGTCTCACGCCGAGAGGACTTCAGCTAGGTTTGTGTTTTACGGGCACGAATGCCTTACTATAGCTGTCAGTTTAGCAGTTAACGGCAACTTTCCTGTTCCGCTTGGAGCATCTTGCACTTCAACTTACATCTTATAAAGGCAGGTCATTTCATTAAGGACTAAGTTGTCCAACCCAATTTTGAAGCTTCTGTTCTGGGCGAACTTGATAATCTAATGCTGTGTTTTTGCAAAAAAGGAGACTTCCCTGAAGCAGGGGGGAAATGGCTACAGAGGGACAAAGTAGGGCAGTAACCGTTAGCAGAAGGACAAACAAACATTCTTTGCAATTTGTGCTGTCATTATAGAAGTGAGAAGAAATCTACTGGGAGCTATACATTGCTCTCAAGAGGAAGCACAGAGCCCAGGTGGGCTTTGAGCTGTGGAAATCCAGCTCAGGGTAACAGGATGAAACTCTGCTGAGTCACAGAAGGTTTTTTTCAGAAGCTGCTTGAAGAGATCCTCGTTGAGAGATGTGGGTTTCAGGATATCCTGGATAATATGTTGAAAACAGTGGGAGTCTGGGAACTTCCTACCAGTCCTTCTTGGTGAGAAAAAACACTGGAGCCAGGGAGTTCTAAGGTAGGAAGCTTGATGGAAACTCGCCAGCTAAGTTATGCCCAGGATTAAGATGAGCTTAAGTGATTTGTTTATTTTTATCTGGCTATGTATGCTTCCGGAGTACAGCCTTCATTCTGGCACCAGTGGCAGTTAGCAGTACTGTTGTACACAGGGGTAATTTAGAGCTTTACCTAGCTCAGAAACAGATTGGAAACGAGTATGTTCCAACCTAATCTTTAAAAATTGAAGTTTTGTGTCTCCAGACCTGTTTGAGGTGTGCCTCAGGTGTGCCACCGAGCAACAGAAGCAGATATAGCTGCTGTTTGGGGATCTGATGTGCAAAAGTTGCAATCTGTGTGAGGTGACATTCTAGCAGAATAGAGGGGCAGGTAGCCGTAGGACATCCTGCGTGTGGATTGAGAACCACCTCCCCTGCTGGTAAGATTTGTAGTCATTCCTTGGGAGCAATGCTTCTAGCCTCACGTCACCATTCTCTAGTTTCTTGCATAGATGAGCATTTTTGATCCTGTTCCTATTCAGGCAGTCACCCTTTAAATATGGCAGTTAGGTATTTTGTGCTTATTTCTCCTACTTTGAGCTGCGCTACCTTCATAAAACTGTGCTGTTACTGCACCACCTTCTGAACAGTGCTATCTCCTTGCTCAGCACTGGTTTTTGTAAATGGTTTGACAATAAACGCATGCAAGCGCTCGTTGACTGAAGGCAGTGAGTATCTAATCAAGGCTTCCTTTTCCAGGTATTACCCATGCCTGCTGCCGGTTGTTTCAGAGCCCTGTGAGAATGCTGTGCTATACAGGTACCCTCCGTGCTTGTCAGCCAGCCCGTGCAGTATCCTGGAAGTCTTAGATTTAGTTCCCTTGTAGTCTCCTTGTCTTGTGTCAGAAGACCGGTAACCGCTGCAGCCTCCTGGTTAGCAATCCCCGTAGGCCACGAGTTCTGAGAAGTCCTCACCCTCTGCTAATACCCGCTCTACATGTAGTCTAGAAAACAGCCAGAGGCTTAGGTATTGCCCTCTTCTCCGAATGTGACATTTCTCTCAAATGTGTGGGTCGCTTGCTTTCTTGAGATGGGAATTCATCCCTCGCATCTGGCTGCGATAACGTCTCCAGGGAACAAGCTGCTATTGTCTAACTCTTCTGTGTATTCAGAGTTGGAACTGGGATGGTCTGATGGAGGCAGCGTAACTGCTTTGGATCTGGACTAGTTGCTAAAATGTTTTCTTGGTTCAGCCAAAATGAACTGGGGAGCCATGTAAGGCAATGGGAAGTAGTTTCTTGCATGCAGGCACTGACCCAATTTGAGCTGTGATGGCACGAGTATTGAAGCTGGTAAGCACTTTGGAACCTGGTATCTCTTTTGCTCCGGTTCTTTTGGCAAATAACATATGAAGGAATTAATCTAGGCAGTCATACAGGCAGAGCTAAGTTTGTGCTGACAGCAGACCTCATCTTTCCTGACTGATCAATGTAGTCCAGGAGCTTTCTTTAAATTAAGGAAAAAGTGAGGGTTCTTTATTTTTCCCATGCATTGCGTTGGAAGGTATCAGAGACCACAAGACATTCAGGGTAGCAATACTGAAATGGAGCCACTGCTGGAGCGAGGATCTGGGAATCAGCCAGCGTATGTCATCCTACTGCAAAACAGGGAGATGTTACAATTTCATAAGTTATGAAAGCGTTTGCTAGTATCGTGAGTGAAAAGTTCCCCATCTTGTATTTTCGGCAAGGTAGTTTCATGATCTGTGCCAGAGCAGTGCTACGTTTCAGTTGTAGAGTATGGCAGAGTGGCTTGGGGCATTGAGGATGGAAGCTGCTAGTCAAATGAATATTAAATACACATCTTGGGCAGAACTTCCAGCTGTTTTATTGTCTTCTGAAAAATCTGTGTGCTCCATATGAAAAGAGCATGGTTCACTTAAGAAGTAGGAAGGTCAGAGCTGATCCTGCCAGGTAGGGTGCAATGAGGAGCCTCTCTTGGGGGGACAGATTTCATTACTATAGACTGGATGCTCATATTTCTCTCTTTCTCTTCTAGGTTTAACTGGAGTGAGCTGATCCCTCTGCAGTTATGGGGGAGGACCCTAGGCTTGCAGACAGAAAACTCACAGTTCCTCCTGGAAGGCATGCCTTTCCGCATATTTGGAGGTTCAATGCACTATTTCCGAGTCCCCAGGGAATACTGGGAAGACCGCATGCTTAAGATGAAAGCATGTGGCTTAAACACCCTCACGACGTAAGTGTCCCCGCTCCCTAGGCCCTGTCACATGTACCTTGCAGCCTCTCCCCTCTTCCATAGGAGTTGGTGGGACTTTGTTGTTAATTCCAGTGGGCTATAACAATGTCTTTCTGTACTTGTTATTATGAGAAAAGACACGGAAGAGAGTAGTGGGAACTCAGGTTTTCTTCAACCGTCATACACTGCAGTATCCTCAAATACGGACTGGAACAGATGTCTATCAGATGTACAGGGAAAGAGCCTTCTTAATGCTGACCCAATAAGGAAGGGTCAGGCTCTGAAACGGCCATTCAGCACGGCTCTGATTTAAAAATTGCTCTGGTTTGGAGAATGCAAGGTATACCTAGAGAGAGACCACATTTGGTGGTCTTGAGAAACTCAGGTATTGCAGAGTACAGGAAAAGAGTGCAACAAAGTAAGGACTTGTCAGAAAAATGAAACAAAGGCACAAATTACACGTAAATAGACGCTTGTAATGGGTACATGCAGTAGCCTCTGGATCTGTTACTGACTAACAAAGGGAACGCATAGGTTTTTTTCTGTGTTTTGCAAATGCAGTGCCCTTTTCAGCCCTTCACCTCCACTGCCCTAACTCTGCATTTCAGGTACGTGCCGTGGAACCTTCACGAACAAGAAAGAGGGAAGTTTGACTTCAGTCGAAACTTGGATCTAGAGTATGTGGTACTGACAGCTCTATTATTAAATACTGCTGTTTTGAGGGGAGGGTGTATGTGTCGGTTCTGGATGAAGATGTTGTTTCCAGCTTCTGAAGCGAAGCATGTACCTTGATCAGGCAGTGAAGAGACTCATTCCTTCCCCTCCTTTCTGGAGTCCTGGGAACTTACAGGTTTAGTACCAATCCAGTATAGTTGCTTCATGAAGCAATTTTCTTCTGGTTCTGGTCCCTAAATTTCATGGTGATTGGTGTATTAGGAGTGCATGGAGTAGGAATTCTGCAGTCAGACAATAATTATGCTGTCTGGATCTCTAGGGCCTTCCTTTCACTGGCAGCTAAAAATGGACTGTGGGTGATTCTGCGTCCTGGACCTTATATCTGCTCTGAATGGGACCTTGGTGGTCTGCCCAGGTAAGTGTGTAAATGGTTCAGTTGAGGCAAGCATTTGGGGCTGTGGAAAAAAAAAAAAACCAAACCCTTGATCATACAGTTGAGTCTCCTCCAAAGATTTAGAATGGCAGGCTGTTAGATGGGAAAATTTATTTCTTGTGTCCCCGAAGCAGGTAAAGACCCATTATGTTATTGAGCTCTCCTAAGCAGTGGAGATAGCAAGCCTGAAAACAGAGGGTCGGTTGTTTTTTTTGAGTGGTTATTCTTTAATAATTGTGTTATGGCATAATGGTTACAGCAAGGAAATAGAATTGGGGAAATCTATCTTCTATTGCTGTTGCAACTTGACTCTATGTATAATATGAATAGTACTATTTGCAGCTTGATGTAAGAATTTGCTTCATCTCAGGTCCATTTTAAAAGTTGTACTAGAATATATGTATTATATGGCTGGCAGTAATAAAGACCCGTAACTTTTCCAACCTCCTATTGTATTTTCTCCTAAAGCACACAGCTTGCTGGTAAGCGGCTTTGAGAGCCGAGTTGAATATGTCAGCACTGAGACTTGCCTGGTTACTAGATCCCAGTGGAACCAGTGCCAGGTTACATACCACTTGTTTTCCTTAACTTCACAGAGCATAAACCTCAGTGGAGACATCTGGGCATCATTTCTTTTAATCTTTTCATTTTTCAGGATGCCCTGCCTTTGGCATGGGAGAGTTCAGGTGCAGAACTGCAAAGGTGTGTCAGGGACTTACTCCCGAGAGTGTGGCTCCTTCTGACCAGAGGCAGTAGCTAGCTCTACGTTAGATTATGAGAAGTGCATATATTGTCAGCTGTTGCCGCATCACCCATGTATTTTTTTTAATCAGACTGATAAAAGATTCTGATAAAGAGCAACAGGACTATTCTCATTTTACAGATAAAGAGGCAATGATTGTGTAAGCCCACCGAGCTGCATATAGCATACAGGAGTTGAGTCTTTCAGACCTCTGGAAGCACTATTAATTAATGCCTCCTTTTGCAGAGACAAGGAAGGTACAAGCTCACACTGCTTAAATTGTTACAGCACTACATTGTTCTGCTCTTAAACAAATTGCCCTTTATGTGTTAACCCCAAACCAGTGAACTAAGTCTTGTAAATCAGCAGTAGAAACCATGGGAACAATTACCAGAAGCTTTGTTTTGAGCGATGACTGGGATTTTATGAGGGAGCACTTGGTTGTAGAGTGCCCTTGGGGATGCGGGGAACTCCAGAGTAACCTTTAGAGTGACAAGTTTAGCCCTTGAAATCTTATCAGGAAAGTTAATGAAATGAGTTTAGGCCCAAAATACACAACAAAAAGAAGGGGTACAGCTTGGCAGTTGCAGTGTGGACTCATTTAATTAAGTGTGAGTGGTAGGTAGCCTCACATGGTGTCATTCGCTGACTCACGATGTTCTCCATACCTGCACTGCGGCCTTAGCCGAGTGACACTGAAAGATCAACGATTCCTGCCCAAATGTGACTTAATGTCAGTGGGTGGTGTTACCTCTGACAGCCTTGACTGGACAGGAGACTCTAGGAGGTGCTCTTTGCTGCTTTTCTCATAGTTGGCTACTGCAAGACCCAGAGATGCAACTGAGGACAACGTACAAGGGCTTCACAGAAGCTGTGGATGCCTATTTTGATCATCTGATGCCTATTGTCGTCCCTCTTCAGGCAAGTACGATCCAATTACCCTCTCTGTCCACAAGTGGGAACTGTCTGCACAGATGAGTGTGTCATGTGTAGTGTAATGGCAGCAGTAACTGAAGCAATAACCAATCTACCAGCTTCGCTTTAGGAACCAGTGTGGACAGTAGTTATCTGTGTCAGCTCTCCAGATCCAGCCGTTTGATTATGCATAGACTTTGGGAGGATGAACTGAGTCCGTCTGAGATTCGTGCATCCTTCTTGCAAGCCAGTGCCACTGTGATTTCAGTCCCTCTGATTAGAAATCATGGTGAACAACTTCTCCCTTTTCTTCCCAACAGTACAAGAAAGGAGGTCCCATCATTGCAGTCCAAGTGGAGAATGAATATGGTTCCTATGCCAAAGACCCAAACTACATGACTTATGTCAAAATGGTAATGTTGGCACACTTAGTTGTTTCTGTGGTGAATCTCTCTCTACCTTATAGTATTTTCTTCCTTCTGAATAACTTTTGAGCATGGCTTCAGAAACCCTTGAAAGCATCAGTGCATAATCCAGCTGGATTTCCCTTGATGTTTCGGCCTGCAGTGGAAGAGATGGCATATGACTCTCTCAATACTGAGAAGCCTGTGTTCTTATGTCTTCCAGAGAAGATGGCGATAGGGAAATGGGGAAGTATCTTTAATAGCTGGCCTTGAAGAAGCTGTCTCCTGCTAGTCCTGTTTTGCTTCTCTTGGATGACATTAGAGAAAGGTTTCTTTTTGTCTCTTTTGACTTTCCGGGGAGGAAGGTTTATGTGAACAAGCCACCAGCACACTCCTAAACTTGCACAATCTGGAGTTCAGCATCAGGCAGGTTAATTTGCCTAATGCCTCTCTTACCCTCGTCAAATGGAGACTAGACTGTGCCTTGGCTCCTGCCTCTGAACTGAATGATAAAGAGCTGGCCAGTGCCCAAGGAGGCCAGGTTATCCTGGTGGATTTGAGTCTGACCTGTTCATTCGCCCCCAGTACAATTGCACGGCAGACAGTTAACAAGATCTGCAGTATGTCTCGCAAGGTTCGTTGTTTAATTTCTTCTCACTGAATGCTTAAAAGTGGTGCTGCACATGAGAGAGGTTACCCATCCAGTGGTGTGTATGTGCTGTAAATTGTATGTTCCCTGCTTTTCTGCTACAGCATTATCAGATCCTTCCGAAACCCTTTGGGTACCCCAGCTTTGCCCTGAGCACCCTGAGGTTAGCTCTGGCTCAGGTTGTCCTGTTGCTCGGGGTACACAGAGGCTCTTCAACCAAATAAATCGCATGGCAGGAGTCCTAATCTGCTTAGAGTGGTGCCTGTTCCTGCACTAACTCCACCTCGTGGAGTGATTTAACATTGCTTAGAAGGTTAAATATGAAGTGTACAGATGAACAAGTTAAAGAGTCAGTTGCCAATCTGAACTGATAACATCAAAATTGTGTGTTATATCTACATAGTTTCCCCCCCTATGTCCCACCAGTGGCAAACATATAAACAAATGGCTTTCAGAGCCCTAAATGAATGGGGCATAGAGACTCTGTTGTGTCTGAACAGCGTGCCGACTCGGTGCTTGCTTTTCCATATCTCGGTGATGAAAGACCTTGTGATGTTTTACAGACTTGCCAGAACAGATAATGTTTCCTTGCCAGGCCTGTGGGTGTATTTTTGGAGGGCTGTTTCGTCATATTCTGGTATTGTGTGCAACTTACATCTGAGGAAGTATATTACAGTGGTTAAAGACGAAAATGTGGGAAAGCAGGATTTGCAGGGCTTAACTTGTTGGTTGAAGTGGGATCTAATGTGAGGTGGAGCTCCTGGTCTTTGTTCTGGTTTGGGCCTTGAGCTTTGAGTGTGGCAAGTTGATTAATTTACATCTGCATCTGGCATATATGACGATGTTGCAATCTTCCTGGAATTAATATATCCATTAAAAGAAAAAAGCACAACTCACACAAAACCTGAAATCCCTGTCCTTATTTCACTCTCCTGGGAGCAGTGCCTTTGCCTTCCGAAACGCCTCAGCCATGAAAGGGTGTATCGACACCTCCCTCCCCACGCTGTACATGAGCTAGGATTAGCTGAGCGCACACCTGTGTCGGCCTCAGATGCTGTTTCTATTCCTGGTTTCTCTGCTGCACCCGAAATCCTGTAATGCATTTCAATGTGTGGCAGCTGTCTGACGTTCCTCCATTTTGCACTTATATTCAAAAGGAGGGGAAGAAACTTAGTATCGATGCAGTGCTCCAAGAATTATCTTAGTAAAATTTGTTAGAAATTCTGGTTACCTCAGTAGCTGAATTTTGTCAGATACCAGCATCTGTTCAGGTATAGATTTAGTGATAAATTGATAAATAACCAGGTTGTCTTAACTCTGAATTGGGTTTGTCTTTAAACTCCGTGTTGTGATGCTTCTCTTATGTAGACCGTGTGTAATGCTCAATGCTCTTTATGTCTAGGCATGTGCAATATGCAAAGGTTTCTTTAAACACACAGCAGACATTAACCAGTTGGTGCACATGATGTGGATAACACCTGTGTGAGCTGATGTGTCTTTATCACCATTTTACAGTTAGTAATTTAGAATTAAGAGACTGAGGCTTGTTTTCAAAGCGCCTTGAAGCTGAAGGAGTAACTTCCAATGCAGGTACAGTGAGAAGAGGGGTTAATTTGCAACTAAGATTTCCTAATCTCTCCTTCAAACATCAGCCGCTGTTCTGTAAAAAATCATCTGTAAGAGAAGAATCCTAATGGGAAGAACCTTGTGTGTGCATATGCATTTTAAAAACCTTCGAGTGCTATGTCATACACTGCTGCGATATTGAAGAGCCAGTAAATTCATTCAGACTTGACTATTCAAGAACATAGGTACGTGAGCCTGTGATGGCCTTCACTGGCAAACCAGCTATTTTCTCCTTTCAGCTTCCATTGTTAGACAGTCAGGAAGGGTGAGCTGCTTTTTTTTTTTTTGTTCTTCTACCTGAAGCCGCCTTTTGATGGAAAGCAATGAAGCTATTTATTAAACTGATGTCGGAAGAAGAAGATAAAAATCTTGAAGCTTGATGCATCAGTGAGAAACCGATCCAGCTTTCTAAAACAAAATAAGATTTTCTGAGTTGTCTTTAAGCTGGAAAAAGTAGGCAGGGAAGCTTCAGGAGGAATGGGAGATGTCACAGGAATAATATTTCTTACCAAGCCACTACCAGTTTTAAGCTATCCCCAGAGAAGGTGGTAATGTACTTCAGTGCTTTAATATCCTGATGAATACTATACTCGGGCTGTTAACACAATGGCTTTTCCTCTTTTTAATTTAGGCCCTGTTAAACAGAGGGATTGTGGAACTCTTAATGACCTCAGACAACAAGAACGGGCTGTCATTTGGCTTAGTGGAAGGAGGTATGTGCTTGTAGGAGAGCAATTTAAGACTATGTTCTTTGTCTGGGACAGCTGATGAAATGTAGCCTTTGAACGAGAGCAGTAGGCTTCATTTGCTAAGCTGCACCCATTAACTGTGTTCTGTTTGTGGTAGGAGCTCCAGCTGCAGAGGAGGGACCCCCTTAGCTAGATGGTACACACACAGAACAAACCCAGTCCCTTCCCAGAAACGTTTAGAGTGGGTTTTTTCAACATAAGGTGTAACACAGTGATAGCAGGATTGCTCCGTGGGGAGGCAGCCTCTCTGCTTTCAAGGACATTAAGCACGTGCAGACTAAATACTGGTCTGCCTTCTGTCTAGTGTCGGGCATCTGTACTTCCCAATGAGCTTAGTCAAGAGATGGCAGCACCTAGCATTTCTTGATGATGTTTCCACCAGACTAAAAGGCTGAAAATACTACTCCTTATTGCTTCACTTGAATATATATTAAAGTACCTCACCAATCACTAATAGTAATAACTTATCCTTAAGATACCTGCTTTGGAATTGAAAAGGGAAGAAAAAAGTCCATGAAAACCTAGATTCTGAAATCTAACATCCTGTAAGTTTAGCAGTAATTTGCAGGGCAACCCTGTCTTCTCATTGAGCTTAGGTAAAGAATCATAGAATCACAGAATCCCAGGTTGGAGGGGATCTCAGGGATCATCTGGTCCAAGCTTTCTTGGCAAAAGCACAGTCTAGACAAGATTGCCCAGCACCCTGTCCAGCTGAAAAGAGGGTGTCAGATGTGCATAATGCCAAAGGATGTCCATTTTCCCTTTCCCTTATAAAAAAAATGTAATTCTATTAAGTGTTTAAAAATGCTGCTTAGCACCCCTCCAGCTTTTCACTGTGAAGAAATGGCGGTACAGCTGTTTGAGTTTCACTCTGCCCAAATCTGACTGTTTGGGGCATACTGCGATACTGATTTTCAGATTTCCACATCCAGTTCAGCTGAGATTTACTATGTACTTGGCCTCTGATCTCTCCTCTGTTTCTGCCACTTGCCTCCCTGAGTCGTAATTGCTTCCCTGAATGAAGTGTTTGCAGGGTGCAGTCTTTGAGTGCTCCTGTCATCTCTCAGTCGTAAATACTGTTAATTTTCTAATCTCAGGCACGGAGATGATTAAAAGGAAAGACTTTTGCCTCCTTTTTTTTTTCCTCCTCTTGTTTCTACATGACAGTATGAGAGGGACAAATTCAGTAACTCTGAAGTCCATGGGCCTTCGTCAGTACGGTGGTCTTCTCAATTGTATTTGGTTGGTGTGCAGCAGTTTCCAGCCTTGACCACACAGAGTCACTCTCTCCCTGCCAGCGAGCTGACATGCAGAAGGGCTGGTGTGGAAATCCCTGTCTAGCCCTCACCATCTTCTGTGGGAATGTTTACTGCCTCAGAGCTCGTTCTTGTTTAGAGTTCTCTTTTCCAGCGTGTTGCATGCTGAGAGCTCTTTGATACCAATTTGCCTTTTAGATGTCATAACAATCTGCTCGTTAGAGTCAACATGTCAAGTAGTCAGATGCGTGGAATAACTAGGGCTCAAAGCAGTATAGCAGTAAGCTGGTTATGAAAGCGCAAAAGGAGAGAGAACAAAATCTACTGTAGAAATGGCTAAGAAAATAGAGAGAAGACTCCATACTGGAGTTGAAAACTAATGCAGTGATTCTGTGATTTTGTTTATTCTGTTCATCAGCGGTGTACCAATTTCTTTGCAAGAAGCATTTGCAGGTTCCTGTTAGTGCCAGCAGCAGTCAGTCTGGTGCTCTGCAGAGAAAACTCTTGTAGGAGGACTTGAAACTACAGCGTTGTAGCTCTTGTTCAGTGGTTGTGGCACATTTTCAGGGGATGAGGAGGAACGCTTTTCTTGTCGTGGGTCCCTTCATGCTCATAGGTATAGTGGGATGTCCCATGCTGTAGGGAAAATATCTTGATCAGTCTCAGAGTACTTGTGCAGCTCCTGCAGTCCTCCTCCCTTCACGGACACAGTCAGTGGCAAGAATCCCAAGCTGGGTGGCTCTGGTCTGACCTGGTACAGCCATTCTGGGAGCTGATGGGTGACAAAATAAAAACTCTGGTTTCTCTCCTGGCCGTGGTTGAAGCACCATGGTGGACAGCTGTGTGTATGTGAGAACTATCTACTGTGGAAAGGGTGAATAAGGTTTTGGGGACTGGTTCTCCACACCTTTACACCGTTTTCAGTGGTGTGCTGTTAATCGGCATGAAGAGCAGAATTGTGCGTGTTTGCCTTCAGGATTGCCAAATAATGTCTTACATCAACGCTAAATCCACATTTTATTTTGTTCTCCCACCATGTTTGCCTGTGCCAAATTCTTCAGCTCAGCACACTACATAGGTCAGCCTATTAAAATCAAGGTATAAATAGGGAGAAGTGAGCTTTTGCTTCTGTGAATATTCTGTTTGAAGTGCTCTGTCTGACACAACTGGGGCTGGATTTGATACCAGCTCTCTTGTAGGAAGTCAGTTTTTAATACAGAATCATATCATTGCTCCTGCATTTTCAAAGTTTCTTGGGAGAAATATCATCAGCGTGACCGAGGGCTAGGAAAGTATGAAAATGGTTCAGACGTGTACCAGGGGCTGGGACACTGATACCAGATTAGTGTCTTCTAATGCATCAGCTCCTGCAGACAGGTCTTCCCGCTCTAGTGCTTGAAGATCATGCAGCGACTTTCGCTATACATGCAGTGCACACAAACTAGTTGCCGGTTCCCCCATGCTGCACAGGGCAGAAGCGCAGATAAGTCTTCCAATTACAATTTCTATCTGGTTCACTTGTACTGCGGTTTTTCTCACCCACCCCCACAGACATGACAAGCTGTAAGATATTGCCTGGGTAGTGATTCCTGCAGCTAAAGCCTGGGAGATCAGTGTGGCATCCAGATATGACTTTCTAATAATAAGTTTGCCTTTATGTGGTGCCTTTTATCTGAGGATCTCCAAGTGCTTTACAGCCTCTAATTAAAGCTTGTGACACCCCATGTGCTGCTCTGAAGCTCTCTCTTTCTAGTATCTCTGAATATTAGAGCTAAAAAGATGGCCTGCAAGTATTCCACTGTGTGCTGTGGTCCAGTTAGATTCTGCGTGCTAAGTGAAGACTTTGATGGGAAATTTCCAAGGAGGTTCCATTGGTGGTTCAAATGTTCCAGGTGCCCCTGAGCTTGTGCTCGGCTGAAGCCTAAGGAGATGGTCCCCTAGGCATTTTGTACATGTCTCAATTAATAAAACTTTTTCTTTTCCCAATAGCACTGGCCACTGTTAACTTTCAGAAACTGGAACCTGGGCTACTGAAATATCTGGACACAGTGCAGGTAAGATGCAGAAAAGTTCACCTAGATTTTTCAGGACAGCATTAGAAATGAACCACTGATAATCTGTTTTGGGTTTTTGTATTGGTTTGTTTTTTAGGTTTTTTTGAACAAATGATTGGGCTTCCTTCTCGTTTAGACCAGATCATTCTGGCGTCAGTACTTACGATGATTTCTCCGGAACGTGAAGGTTTTAAGTATGCTGTTATGCAGCACCTCCTTAAAGGCTTTCCATTCAGCTGTGCCCTGTGGCCTGTGCTTAGCCATTACGGATTAGATTTATTCACACTTTCAAGTGTTGATACCCAGTGGCATCCTACTTCGCAATTGTCAGACCTCTCTCTTGAAGTTCAGGTGTCGTTTTCCCAAATTCTCTTACCCTGATGCTGTGTATGCCATCAAGAGCATGTTTGAAAACTGTAGTCCTCAAATGATGGGTGCTGATCTACTGCACTTCTTTCAGGGTATGCTGTGACAGGTGTTTCAGTCATCTCAAATACCTCATATTTGGTGTAGATACGTAAAGTTGTATTAATGGCATGCTGTGCAGAAGAGCGTATTGGCCTCACTAGACATTTGGTCCTGTTTCTGCTAGGACCTGCAGCAGAACCAATCAGAGGAACACTTTGATTTCAGATCCGCTTCCACAACAGTTTCACAAAACACCTTCCACACAGCGCAGTCCCAGGCTCCTCCTGCCTGCCTGGCATTCAACAGTGCTCACTGTGGAAAAGCATTCAAATTTTGTGTGTCGCTTCAGTGTCTTTAACCCCCCGTGCTGTCAGAGATGTGAATCAGGGGTAGGGAATTGCTAATGACCACTTGATGAGAAAAGTATCTTGATTGTGTGATGAGGGAGTAGTGAAGGAATAACAAGTTTTGCTTTCTAGTGACAAGTTCTCTGTCTCTTTGCATCCTCTGTCCTCTTCTTTCCCTGTTGCTCTGCTTGCTCCAAATGTCCGCCTGGAAAGATGTGAACAACTGACATCTGCCCCCGGCCATGATTCTCTTCTGAGCTCTTCCCTTGGCTTTTGCGTGGACTATGTGAAAGGAAACCTTGCTGCTGGGATGCTGAACGTTGAATCCTACCACTTTAATTTGTTTTCTGTACAGGCAAAAGAGGCTCTGCTTCATGTGCTTTCATCTTCTTTAGGACTTAAAAAATTCTCCAAACCCTGCAAATGAACAGAAGGCGGCACCTTCCCCGCCAATGCGATACATAAAAGTAATATGGCCCAATAAAAGCAGCTCCTCCTTTGCCACACTTACTAATTACAAGATAGGAAGCCTGTCATTCATATTTGTAAGGATTATGAAGCTACGTTATCTTTGCCTTGTTATGGTCCCTTATTCCAGAGGGTGATAAAACTCCTTCTTTGACTAGTTTACTGGGGACAGGTTGATTAAACATATTTCCAAGAGCTGGTCTGAACCTGGAACAACTGGATTATTACAGGCATCTGCAGTTGTTTTCTCCTAATGAAACATGAGTTTCTTTAATGCCACTTACCTTGGCCATTTCACGTGGCATCACATAAAGCCCCTATCAAATAAAAGGCAAAATTGCCTTGACTAGAAATAAATACCATGAGGAGGGAGTGCCAGCTAGGCTGGGCACATGTTGTCCTGTCCGGTGTGATGGGGCCGGGTGGAATTCTACAGGAGCTAAGGGAGCTCGCAAGCAGTGACAAATGGGAAGCAATTGCTCTGTGTGTAGAGCCTTTTTAATGAAGACCTAATTCCTGCAAAGGCTAATTCTTTCCTGCCAGCACCATATGCAGCATTAAAAAGGCATTAAGCAGCTAAGGTCTGCTGTTCCTACCTTGGCAAGCATTGGCTGCAGTGCACCTGCAAACTCTCAGCTGGCAGTGGCGTAGCTGATAAGCAGACATTTATAAATGTGTATTTCTAGCAGAAGTTAAACAGTGACAGTTGGTTTGTCTTTTTGCTACAGCTCTACCAAACAACAATATCCAGAACTGTTTGGTATCACCTGATTGTGTGCCGTGGTTTTTGCTTTGTGCCTAGCAGAGTACTTCTCTGCTTTGCTTGCCTGTTTTGGGCATTGCTGGCCCACAGCATCTTGTTCCTCGCTTGTTCAGAGCTCCTTAGCTGCTTTTTTTTATGCCAACTTGAGAAGAAAACACTCTTGTAAACCATGTCGCCAAACTGCATTTGAACAATGCTTCTCTAGAAAATAGGGATGAGTGCAAGACTGTCCTGTCTCTATTTTAACTCTTTGTTTTTGTTTTGATACAGAGAGATCAGCCAAAGATGGTCATGGAGTATTGGACGGGATGGTTTGATAACTGGGGAGGCCCTCACTATGTCTTTGATGCAGATGGTGAGCACCATATACTGTTCTTGTAGACAGCGGTTTTATTGTTCGGCAAATAGGCATGGAAAAATGACATACAACTTTTTGAAATTTTCTGTCCTGCTGTAACCTTTGCTTTGTGTGAGTCTTTACAAATGAATAATCTCTCAGTCACATTGCTGTGTCTTGGATTTTCCTTAGTAGTGTTGGTAAACAGCAGCTCTTTTTAAAAAAATATATTGTTCTTTTTATTCCTTGAAGAGGGATTCTATGGGGTGTGCAGTGAGCCAAACATCTTAAGATATTAGTGTCAACGTGTCCTAAGTCCTCGTGCTACTTTATGTTGATTTTAAAAATGCAGCCCAGTCATTTAAATCATCTCTTTCACCTCCTGAGGTAGTCTAAATCCTGTGAAGACTTTATTTGTATTTTGTAAAAATGTCACAAGTTTGGTGAAACCTTCATCGTAACGACATTACTTGCCTAGTGAATAAACACTCCTCGTTAAGAGAGGATTATTTTACCTTTTGTGGGAACATGGTGAACTTAAGTCTTTTGCAAGTATAGCACCTTCTAAAAAGTATCTTTTTTTTTCTAGTTTAAAAGCTCATTAGGAAAGATGACTGTTACTAAAAAAAACCCAACAACCCCAGAACCTCCAGGGCACCTAAAGTACAGTGAAAACAGAGATATATAAGATGTTTTAATGATGCACTTATCCTCCTGAAATTGTCTGTGTAATTGGGTCATTGTTGTGTTGAGTTTAGGAGTCTGACTGAGTAGTCCTTACAACTCTTCTGCTTAACAGCAAAATTCCTTCTAAAGCACATGAGCTTTACCCTTTTTCACCTATAGTAGCGGTATATTTGAATGTATTAATATGTCCCGATATGTCAGCAGACGTGCTGCCCTCACTGGGGGCAAAATACAAATCACAATACGAACCGCTGTAATTACACAGCGTGACTGACTGACAAGGACCAGAATGTTTGTGTCTATTTTGAATTACTGGAAGGGTGTTAGCCTAGCTGCTTGGTCTGTGGCCTTCCTGGCACTGCTCTTCCTTTACAGAAATGGTGAATACTGTAGGAAGCATCCTCAAATTAGGAGCATCCATCAATCTCTACATGTTTCACGGAGGCACCAACTTTGGCTTCATGAACGGTGCTTTGGAGGCTGATGAATACAAGTCAGATGTCACCAGTTATGGTGAGTTTTCTTTCACTGCCTTGCCTGTGCACCTACTGTGAGAGTGCAGCTCAGACTACCCTTTGGGCTAGTTACAGTGGACAGAAGCATTGAGAAATGATCAGTACAACCAGTTTGTCATGGAGAGACAAGTTGGAACATAGCTCAGAGGCAAATGCCTGCCTAAAAGGGGACTTACATTAGTGTTTCCTATTTCCAGTCCTATTCCAGGATGTGGAGGATCCCCTCATTCTGAACAGAAGTCGCAGATGATGACTTTGCTTTTCATGTTATCTCCATGCTGGCTCTTGTTTCTAGGGAAAGAGGGTGATCCAAGATATAGTTCTGTTTTATAATTTTACCACACCAAATTGTACCATAAGCTCTCTTCATCCCAACAGCCCTTTTTAAAAATTGTTAATTGTTGACTTTATCCTGTGTGAAATTCTGGATATGTGCAAATTAGATGTCTGAAAGTATGCTGCTCCTTGGTGAGTGGCTCTTCTCCAAATTAAGCAACTCTATGCTTGTCTAGCTACATTCACATAGATAAAAGCGTACAGGTTTCCATAATATAGACAGTGCCAAGAAAATTGTGTCTTGGGCTTTTAGTTCTCTGATGACAGTGTACATGAAGGCTGTCCCAGAGCTGCTGTGTATTTTTTAAAACATAGGTGCTGCTTTTTCAGATTACGACGCTGTGCTGACAGAGGCTGGAGACTACACATCCAAATTTTTCAAGCTCCGACAACTCTTCAGCATGATCATTGGTAATTATAAACCCAAGAACCAAAGTACTGTTCTACCTACAGTGTTAAGCCAGAGACTTGTTTAAACTGGCCCTTCTGCTGGAGCCCTGAGACTCTGGTTGCTTTTTCTGAAAGATGGGAGGGAGAACCAAAGGAGGTCTGGAGGGACGTTAAATGTGTGTTGGCTTTTTGCATCTGAAATCGTTGCTCCATCTTTCTCTTTCTTTTTGCATCACAGGCCAGCCTCTTCCTCTCCCTCCCATGATTGAAAGCAAGGCATCATACGGTGCAATCCTGTTGCATCAATATATATCTCTCTGGGATGTGTTACCATCTCTTTTACAGGTAGTACTACCAATTTTAATGCACCTCAGTATTAAAAGGCATCACCTTTTAGGTGGAAAAGGCGATTAGTGCACTGGCTTGTTATCCCATGGGCATAAGGTTGGGGAATATTTTGTCAAGGATATGCAAAGGAGGCAGATCTTTGATCTCACCTTTTTTACTGCTACTTCTGTTCTCTTGGAATTCCAGTTTTGCAAGTCCTTGGCTCCCTTTTCTGGTACCTTGTCTTCACTGCTGTAGCTTTCGTAGAGTCATAAGGTAGTTCAGGTTGGAAGAGACCTCTGGACGCTTACAGGGAAAACGTAACCTGGGGCAGAGTGGAACACCTGTCTTAAGTGAATTGCCTCTATGTGGCCTGTCAATTGTGAGAGGTGACTTCTGCTGTTAAATTTGTTTCTCCTCTGCAGCCCATTAAGTCAGAGCTTCCTATTAACATGGAGAATCTGCATCTAAATGATAGCAGTGGGCAGTCTTATGGATATGTGCTCTACGAGACTGTCATATTTGGTGGTGGTCATCTGCACTCAAGGGACCATGTCCGTGACCGAGCACAGGTAAGGAGCAGAGGACAACTGTGACTAACTTTAGTCAGATGTAAATGCTTTGGCATTGGCAGCTAGGCAGGGAATGGGTCAACCATGAAGGAAAATGAGAAGTTTTAGATTAGAAGTGTGATTTGCTCTTTTCAGTTCTCAGCTAAGCCCCAACCCTTATCATCTGTAAATCAGCCTGAGGTTCCCATCTACTAAAACTTCTAATATCTTTGAACATCAGAATATTGAATGTTTGGAGAAGTGTTGTGATTTTTTTTTCCCCCCACCTAGACACGCAGTCCCACCCAGTGACACAGTTATGGGCGCTGAGTTAGTTCTAGTTTCAAGTAGAGACAATTTCCTCCCCAAATACAACTTCAGTAACCTATGCAACATATGATTATAATATAATTGATGAGAAGTTGCTCTCCTCCCTTGTGCTCTGTTCTGCAGGTGTTTGTTAACACCATGTATGTTGGTGAGCTGGACTACAACACAGTGGAGCTCTCCCTTCCTGAAGGACAGGTAACTAGTTGGAGATTGCTCGCAGCAATAGTATGTGGATAACAAAACCAAGACCGCTGAAGAGGCATAGGTCTCAAGAAGACACCTCCCACCTAATCTATTTAACTAGCTGGTACGGTAGCCTGACACAGGGAACAGTTATTGTACCCTAATTAGACACTATTTCGCTAGTGAAATACAGTGTGATTTCACTGCCAAGTTACTATTTGTGATTGAGAAGTGTTTTTTTTAATACTTTTCCATGGAGAAAATTCAAGTCAATAAAGTCCTTGCTGCACAAAATTTGCCAGCCTTTCTGCCATGCCCACAAACTGCAGCCATCAAGTACTGGTACCCTGTTTGTGCAGATTAAGTCCATGTAGGCTTCATCTTTCTTGGCACAAAGCAGGTTTTAAGGGGGCTTTTGCACCTTTTAGGTCTCAAATGAAATGAGGGGACTTTAGCTCTGAGAGTAGCTATACCCTGGCAGAAGTTGGCAATAAGAATAGTATATTGATTGAATGCATGTCAACAGAGCTGTGCGTGGCTCCTCTGAGTAGGTGAGTGGGTGGATGTACTAGTTGTTCTTATGAGTTGTGGGAGAGCTATATGACATAAGCCTGTACTATGTCAAACTCCATTTCTGGTTCTGTGGGTGATATCAAAATGGCACTTAAAAATTCAACAGAAAAAAAAAAAGAAAACTTTTACGAAGAGGCTGAGAGTTCCTCAGTGGCCATCACTATTTGCAGTAGCTGAAAGATATGGGGGCACTGTTCACAGAATTCAGAAGTTTAAAGAAAACAGATAAATTGCAACTGCTAAAGGTATTGGTGCCACCTCTCCTCTTAAACACCTTTACTGACCTCTGTTAACCAAACATTATGGCTGATACAGCACACGCTGCGCACTGGTCCAGCTGATGCTCCTCCTTTTTTTTCTCCCTACAGGGATTCAGGCAGCTAAGACTCCTGGTAGAGAACCGTGGTCGCGTCAATTATGGCCTGGCATTGAATGAACAGAGGAAAGGTAAGTAAAGTTCTTTGTTCTCAAACTGTCTTAGATAGTTGTCTGAATTTAAGCACTGTAGAACTCTGTCTTATGTGCTTTACACAGAACCAAACTGAAGACCCAATACAGCTATCGTAATGCTAGCCAAGACTACCATCTGGGAGTCAGTGGGAAACAGTATGATGGAGGGAACTTGTTAAAAAACACAGTTCATCACCCCCTGTCTGGAGTGGTGATAGATGAAAAGTAGTGGCTGCTTGATGGCTTGCATTAAGGCTTCTTATTTTATAGGGGTACGACTAAACCCAAGGCCATCAATGAATCTTATTCTGCTCTAGATTTGCTAGGTGATGTTAGGGTACCCGTTCTCTTGCTCTGTGAGCATGTTACTTTACAGGGAGAGAAGGAAAATACCTTTTTTAAATCTGTGTTTTCCCCTGGGGTTTGATAGTGGAGGATCACAACATTTAAAACTGCACACAATATCAGGAGGAATGAATTGCATCCTGTTCAGCAGGATTTACTAAAATGTACACAAACTGTACAAAAAAACTATACAAAATTGACTAATGGAGTTAGGCACCTGACTGTACTAATTTTATTTTACTGCAGAAGAGGTGCATAAAGCCTCTGCACTGCTTAGGCAGTCTCAACTGCAGTCCTGTAATTAGAAGGCTGGATTAGGACCCAGGCTTTGCCTGCAACGTGGAGAATAACTTTATCTAACAAGTCCTAAAGGTAAATTACTTATTAAGGTGTCTTAAGATCCTTGGATGAAAAGCAGTGGATCAGCACTGGCCATTAGTGCTTGCCCATGTTATATTTTGCTGTGCCTATTAGAGAAGTAACTGATCTACTGCTTTTAAAAAATCTATAAATAGACAGCTAACTAAAAAACAACGATAACAACAAACCCCCATCTGCTGCGTGTGCCAACAATGTTTTCTGCTTGGAGGGTGTTTAACGGCTTGGTGAGTTGAAGCAAAGAAGAGAGTGGAGAGGCCAGAGTATAATAATGTTCCCCACTCAATCTGGATGAGCAATGGGACCATATGGACTCTAATTCCATTGCAGAATGTGGCTGCTTTCCATCTCCTGCTGTTCCTCGCGTTCAAATAGGAAAATCTATCAGCTTTAGCTGTTTTTCAACTCTTCATTGCCCCCATTGCTCTTGCAGGCTTAATTGGTGACGTCTTCTTGAATAAAACCCCCTTGAGGAACTTCAAGATTTACAGTTTGGAGATGAAACCTGGCTTCATGAAAAGGTTTGTGGGATTTAAACATTTTTTCTTCCTCATTTGAAACCAACTGTTTACCAGCAGTACAAAATCTAATAGGTAGCAGTTAAACGTATCAGAAAAGCAACACAAGGTGAAAGTAGGTAGGTGGATTTTTGCACTGGTAAGTTCCTTGCTGATACCTTTGCTTGAAATAGTGCAGAAAATGGTGGCACTTTATCAATACCATTATGTAGGGGTGAAATGTATTCCCACTGTGAAGGATTTGAAGACTTCCTCACAGCCTGTACAGCAGGGTTAGATTGGGTAGGTAAAAGTATGGCTTACCCAAAGGGGTGGGTCCCAACACACCCACATGTTGGAGAAGTTTGTATCTTTCTTGAAATTAGCAATATGGCTGATATATTTAGTAATTCAAACTCGCAAGGGACAGATTAATTCTAGGAAGCTACTAATAGTACATTAACAAGTCCAGATGGCTTCCTCTGTTTTGAAGTTATTTTGCTTTAATTCAAGAAAGACTGAAAAAGAAATCTAGCAGGGGTAAGTCAAGGAGCCTCTGTTAGTAGATACAGAAAACCTAAGCAAACGATTAAGGCAACAGATGCCCTATGGACTCTGGCCACAATCCAGAGAGACTATTTTCAGTTATGTTGTTCATACCAGAAAGTAACACGTGCATCCCCCAAGATATCACAGCTCCCACATTTTATGTAGGAAGGAGAGAGAGGCCATGTTAGACTGAAATGGCTTTTAAAAGAAAAAAAGTCTACATTTTGAAATTTCTGAGGACAATCTTAACAGGTGCTGGGGGGCTACTTGAAGGATTCTTATTGATGGGGTAACTAGTATAACCTTTGACTGCAGGGTTTTAGAAGAATATTTCCAGTGAGGAACATTAAAGCAAGTGAACTGCCATGCCCAAACAAAAGCAAGATTAGTCAACACTACAATCAGTCACTGGCAATTGACCAGTAGCAATGAAACACAATCAGCTTACAGTCGCTGTGTAGGAGGATGGAGCGGATGGTATTGTGAAAGGAATTGTTGTAGGCTTTTAGTTGAATAATTCAGTAGCAGTCAAGCTGCACTGGATCAATAACTTCCCTGAATCCAAGAGATGCAGTTAGTAAGGGTCAGAAGGAATATGTTCTGACAGAAGCTCAAGGCTTCTGCGGCACTTTGACACTCCTTATTTTCTCTTCTGTTTGTCCCATGCTCCCAAATTGTTGCCAAAGGTAAGAAATAATGCCCGATTGCCCCTAGTTAATGGAAACTTGCAAGGATGTGTTCATGTTCCTCCACAGGAACACAGCCAGGAATGTCTCTTTTGAATCCTATCAATTCTGTAGGTTTTCCTTTAGCCTGTGCAAGCCACATGCTTGCACCATGGCACTGTCATATCTGAAGGAGGATGGGTACTTCAGCCCATCACCTATATATGGTGATAGCCCCATATATCCTTTTCTTGTACCAGAAATTGGCCTATCAGTGATGTGGCAAGCATAGGATGATGAAGACTGAGACATGTACCACCACTACACTTATCTTAAGGGGAGGAGAGAGATCAGCTAGGTGCTTGCCATGCGTGTTTACAGGAGATAAACACTTCGTCCCTTTGCAGCACAAAGAGTATTACCTTTAGGCCCTACCACTAGAAAGCAACTGCTTGACATTTCGGGCCTGCAAGGAAATAGCAACCTTGTTGTAACAACATCCACCCGCCACTGTAAGCAGTTGTTTGCAATGATCCTGAGACCAGGGTTGTGTCTCTCAGTGCTGCCTGGTGCTTCACTGCTGTTACCTGTGTTTGGTCATTCTCTTACAGCTTGCGACATATTGCTGGATGGAGTGCAGTCCCAGATTACTTTGTCGGTCCAGCTTTTTTTCGTGGAAGGCTGTGGATAGAGCATCAGCCACAAGACACTTTCCTGAAGCTACAGGCAAGTCCTTTTTTTCTTTCCCCCCTATTTTTTTCTTGATCGAGATTTTTAAAAAGCTGGTTAGACACTTGGGTAATAGCTCTGACGGACCTCTGTCTTATAGTCTGTAGTTTTGTAGTCTTCCTCTGATCTTAGAGAAAGAGAATTATTTTGAGGGTGTAGAAGTCCTCTCAAGCTGGCAGGTAATTCTGTTCAGTCTGTAGTGGTCCTGATGAGAAAACAAGTGCAATACTGATCCTGCAGAGCTGCTAATGAACAGTTAGTCTTTTTTATTGACATACACATGCTATTTCTTTTCTAGTTGCAGAGGAGTAATGGGCACAAAAATTAAAGGAGGCACAAGTTTTATCCCTACCTCCTCAACGTGATATGGAAAGAGTCACTTCTTTGTAGACACGGCATGAGAGTTAGCATTCACATCTTCCTTCTGTGGAAGATTGCTGCTCTTGCATAGAACTTAAGATGAGATATTAAGTATTATTAAACTTCCTCCTCCTATTTCAGTCCCTTAGAGCCAAGGTTCATGCCAGTCATGACTGTACTGCTCACTTTTCCATTTATGCTTTGTCATAGATTATGCTAGTCAGTAGCAATACAGTATTTCTGCCACCTGGGAAATAGGTGAGGGGAGATATTCTATGCTTGGGAAGAAATAAAGATATGTCTGTTCAAAAGGATGAACTTTCCTGTACAAGCATGAATCATGAATTGCACGTTTTTGAAAGCTTTATCCTTTTAATTAGTACATTAAGGATAACTCCTGTTCAACAGGACTTACTTAAATGTTCATGGCTTCAGGGAGCTGCACAGGCCAAGCAAGCAGAAAACCTGCAGAAAGTGGCTGAAAGAATGCAAGTGTGAAAGAAGACATAGTTTCCTGTGGGGGTGCTACCTAGGCAATGCAGCTGCATCAGTAAATCTGTGTACTGTCCTGATTCTAGGGCTGGGAAAAAGGAGTTGTGTTTGTCAATGGTCAGAACCTGGGCCGCTACTGGAAAATTGGACCTCAGGAAACGCTCTACCTTCCTGGCCCCTGGTTATGGAAAGGGAGCAATGAGGTGAGAGGCTTTGGTGGGATTTATCTTTGCTTGTTTGTATTATTAAAGATCCTGCTCTGAGCCGTGTCCCAAAGAGCTAGACTTACACAGTACATTAATTACCTATCTCTAGCTGAAAAACAGCACAATAGAGAGGGAGGCGGCTGTTATCTCCTAAGATCTGTGAAAATTTTGCTGCTCTAAAGCTGACTATGGCTCTGACAGCCATTAAGACATGATGAGGATGGCAGCTAAACTTCAAAGCATTGCATCAAGTTCAAAATCAAGACAAACCTGATTTGATGCTGGTTCATTTTCTGCATCATGTGGTGCTGAAGAAGAATCACAGCTACTATTCAGTCTCATATTGATTGATCTCTTTAAATTATGCTTCCCTCCCCTGCTGTGATCGTATTCCTTTTCGTCCCAAATATATTTAAAGTAACTCAGCCTTTGTATGAAGGAACTTTATATATCCCTCTCTTCTGCAGATTGTCATTTTTGAAGAACGCACTGCAGGACGCATAATACAATCTGTCGACATACCTTATTTAGGAAGGACCCAGTACGTGGACTGATGAGGGCTTCTTTCCCATGTTTGGTTCATCTTGAATATTCCTGGTTGCATGTCTGGGGACACGATGGCCCAGGCACTTGGGCACGTTAATTTCCACTAGACCCAGGTAAAGGATTTGCTCTTTGGCAGTAAGTTCCGAAGACAGAATGGGCCCTGAAGGAACCAGAGTCCATTGTTTCATAGACGGATGCGGAAGCTTATCTCCCTGCACTACTGAGGACCCACAGCTTGGATAGCTGCACATGATGTTATGGATCGTCTGGTGAATATGCGGGAGTAAAAAGTTGCTGGAGGCAGGAGAGAGAGAAAGAACTGAAGCCATCTGAACTGAAAGCTGAGCTCAGCTCTCCAGTGACTTTAAAAATGTGTTATTACTGGCCTCCTCGTTTTTATAATTAGATAGGGAGAAAATAGTTGGTGAACATGTGAGTAACCAGGTATGGAAAACCATTTTGTTGTGCCTCCAGGCAGAATTTAGCAACTCACTCTGCAGAGAGGCCATTACTTGTTCACTTGTTGGAAGCAGAGTTGGTTGTCAAATGACTTTAATTTGAGCTTTTTTTTTCCACAAAGTTTTACTATGGAGATTGTCTCTCTCTCAAAAACAAAAAAAAGTTTTAAAAAGTGAAATGTGTTTTGTCCTGTATCAAATAGATCTTTCTGTTTCAAGCCAGGCAGGAATGAGAATTTCCAAGGAGGAGGTGCAGGAAGAGAAAAGGACAAGTTAGTCTTTCAGTCATCCCTCCACCACTGCTGTCACTGTGAACAGCACCTAAAGATGAAATTCCCCCTTGTAAAATGAGCAGGGATCAGACTTTGGGGAAGAAGTAAAGGGGTTGCATATATAGTTGCAAAAGGGAAAGCACATCTCTACTTTCTAATTCAACCTGCTGTGAAGTTTTGGGCTCTTGGGTCCTGTTTTCTTTTTTCTTTTTGTCCCTCAAAACAGAAACACATGATTTAGGAAAATATGACATGTTTTTTTAACTCACCAGCTCCGCAGTCACTGAGGAGCTGCCATCTTTTTAGGCAGAGGAAGAGATCAAATTCAAGCTGCAAATCTGTTCAGAATCTCCGAGAAGTCACTCAGCCCCTGCTTTCTGTTCCAGTAACCACAGGATTCATGCTATGAGAGAAACACCAAACACGTGCACTGTCTCTGATAATGGAGTTGCAGGGCTCTTAGAAACCATAATTTTATTGAACTTAAATACAGTTTGTTTAAAACTGAGAGCAGACAGTGCAGCTGTAATACACTCCATCCTGGCCAGAGCTGGTCTTACTAAATATACGTATCTCTGCTCCTGAGGACCACAGTAACCTCTGTGCAAGTTGGAAGGCCCCAGGTTCGTGTGACCAACTTTGAGGAGAGTGGAGCGTATGTGTAGGGTTGTGTTCAGGACTTGATCCTTTTCATTTTTCTGAAAGTTATTTCCTTCCAAGGAGGGAAGGTTGTAACCCAGCAAGGACTCGAATTAGGATTAGTGAAACCAAACATGCAGCTAGGAGAGGACATCAGTTGGAAACTATTTAAACGGTATGAAAACTTGTAGTCCTTTAAAAATGTCTCTTCCCACTCTAGGGTTTGCAGACTGAAGTGAACTTGGAAGGCTTGTACAATAACAGAATAAATCTGCTTGAGTGCAGAGAGCTACTGTTTTAATACAAGATAACAATGCTCCCATAAAGCAGCCAGTGGCCAGTTGCGTCAAATACTTTCTATCCGAGTAGCGCTTCAGCCAATGCATCTAAAGGAACATTTTTGTAAAGGCTACGTAGCAAGGCTTCTGTGACTGGGAAGTAAGGAATGCAACTTTTCCCCAATGGTTTTGATATACAGTGGGAGAAAACAACTTACAAAAAATTATTTTTTTTTAAATATTAGGAAATACACAATGTCATTAGTCCAAGGGGAGACTTCTGCACTGTGAAGCTAACAATCAAATCTATAGCATTTTAATAGTTCTATGTGTTAGGGCTAAAAATAACCAAGTCTATTTCCAGGATTATATTTTCCCTCAATTCAAAGGTAAAATTGTGCTTCAGACCTTTTTGAAAGAATTGGGACAGTGGGGGTTGATCAAAGGTTTGACAGCTATGAAGGGGGAGGTAAGTTTGGAGTATTTTTAAAGGGGCTGCAGGTGGGGAGAAGGGGTATGTTGTACCTCAATTTCTTCCTCAGCAAGTTTGTCAATCTCAACTACAGCGTCAACCAAGGTAGGAGCACCCAGGTTCCTTTTCTGCATTGCTCAGTCCTGTGTCTCTCACTGAGAAGCAAAATACAGCTTCACCAGAGAACACCCTTTCATCGATGCTATCTCGGGTCCTTTGATGTTACAGAACAGGGAAGAGGCGACTAATGTTCTACATAGTTTTTCAACCTACCTCAAACCAGTTGCTGAAGAAACAGAACACTAAGCACAGGATCCCCTTTACAAGGGTGCTGCTCTATCCAACAGAAGTTAACTCTCGAACTGCTCCAGCATGGCTTTTCACGCCAGTATCTCTGCAGTAGTATGGCATGGCCCTGAAAAAGGGGCTAGGGCTGAAGGATACATTCCAGGAGAATGGTAAATGCATTAAAATCAGCTTTTATCATTCAATCCCTAGTTTTAAGCCGTTAACTTTATTTTTTAAGAGTAGAAATTTGGCTTTATGTAGGAGCACCCTTCAGAGAATCCCACACCTAATGCTCACGTGAACCAAATTAGAGCTGAATAGAACCAAGATCTGAGCCCGGATGAAGCATTACGTGGTGTCTGGCCACAACAATCTCAGTAAAACCCACTTCCAGTTATTGTAGCATGGATGAAAAGAGAACTACATGCTGTAAACATTACTCCATCCAGGAACATAGAGGTATGTCAGATTGCCCTCCAAACCGTGAAACTAATGAAGGGAAAGGAGAGGGAATACCAAGAGAAGAGATACTTAATGGTTTCGTTCTAACCTGCCTTGCTTTTCACCCTCCCCCAAAACCTTCCTGTCTTGTGCAGCGTAATAAACACTGATTAAAGTAAGTTTAAAATTAAGGGCTAAGGTGCCATCTCAGAAGGCAGCTGTCCCCTCCATGAACAGAGAGCTGCTTAGGCTGTTGCACACATAGCCACAAGGTACGTGTGTCTCAGGAAAAACAAGTCATCAGGGGCCAACACTCTCCTGTGGGCATTCTCACCCTTGCTTTCAGGTCCTGTAAAACAGCCCCCTCAGTCCAGACTACCATTCCACCTGGGCCGTGTCTTCAGTGCATTGTGCCCTGCGTGCACTTCTCCCAAACCGAGCATCTCGTGAGACAGCTGGTCTTGTACTGAAGTTGATGTCAGTCCTGTATTTTCTGTGCTTTTTTTCCACCTCCAGAGCATCTGGTTCTGCTCAGAGTCCAGGAGGAAGGGCAGGGGAATCCGGGTAGTTTATGTATGCAGTGTTGCTTGTTTTCAGTACACTAAAACTCTTGGAAGTCAGCAGAGGTCCTGGCTACTGCATGTCTGGCTGGTTGTATGCTGTGGAGAGGAACCTTGCAGGCTGTGCATGAAGAAATCTGCAACAGAGACACAACCAGCATGTATATTACCCTTCTGCCTCGCTGCAGTTAGCTGCCACCCCTTGGAACTATCCCAAAACCCCTCTCAGATTGCAGATCTGCAAGTACTGCTGCTAGGCAACTGGGTGTTGGTGAAAAGCAGTTGTGACAGCACTGAAGAGCTATGGCCTCTCTGCAAAGCCGCTATATATAGCGCAGATAATATGCAGTGCAGGCTTTCCTCTGCTGTCCTGCCAATGGGCGGCAAAGGCAGGCCACTGCAGCAGGCAGGGCTCCATCCAGTTAGCCCGAGGGAATGTGCTATAAGAGAGCTCATTACTGTTAAAAATATACCACTGCTGAGCAAATCTATCCCTTTCCTTTGCTGCTCTTACTTCTCTGTATTTGAGAGGAAAAGAGAACAAGCAGCAACCTCCTCCCCCCTCCAGGCCTGGTTCTACACTCCAGTTAAAGGGAATTGTGCATTTATATTTTTTCCCATAATAACGAAGAGCGGCAACAGAGTCTGGATGCAGATACAAGCTAATAGCCCATCATTCACTCTAGCAAACCAACTGCAGGGTGCACTCTGGAGATACAGAAGGCTAAATGCGCCAGGATGCTCAGGTAATTACAGGTGAGAATCCAGGGCACGAACAAATGAGCATAAAGTCAGCCATCAATGTGCATGTTCTTTCCTCCTTTCCATGGAAGAAAACACTACGTGCTCACCTTAGGCAAACAAATACCTCATCTGGGGTTTAATCCACATCCTCCCTTACTTGTCACTGACTTTGTGTGGCTTTGGTGTGGATATAAACTAAACTCTTCCCTCAGTGAAAGCTTCTGCCTGACTTAAAAATGCTTTCACTGGTATTGCCTTAGCTTTCCTCGGGTGTTTGCAGGTGGATGAATCCACATCCTGCACGCTGGTGCTTTAGCTATATTAGCACAGTTAATAAGGCAACCTTCTTGTTTAGACAAGGGTTTAGTTTTTTAACAATGTAACTTCTGCCTAAACTCTCACTCCCTGGATTTCTCTTCTTCCCCCCAGTCTCTCATCAGGTATTTCCTTGTTAGCAGCTTGTCTTAGAGATAAAAACGAGAGATTAACTAACGGTCTCTGGAAGTTTTGTAGTAAGGGAAGGTCAGAGATGTGAAAAATGGAAATAAAAAGCACATTTTAAAGAGCTCTTGGCTTTTTCCTGTCATTGTCTAGTATTTTCCTTTTGTACTGTTCTCGTCACAGTTCAAAAATGGGAGCTCTTACCTGGCGTTGGTCTCCATTCAGCCATGCACAGTCAGATTTCCACATTGGGATCTGTGAATCCTTTCTTCCCCTCATTCACCAGCACAGGCTTTTCTGTCCTTGTATGCCAGACTAAAATCTGAAGAAGCCAACAGAAGTCATTAGCTGCATCTCTTCACTGCACTAACAAATATTCTTGCACATTAAATCAATAGTGCAATTTAACCATCTACCCTGGAGCCTAATGGCGCATTCACAGCTGAAAGGAGGTTTGCATAAAACTTCATTTAGGCAGGCCTACCACTATCCAAAATGCACAGTGCACAGAAATTACCCATTTTACAGCGTACTGTCTTGGGACATTAACCTGCTCCTTCCATGTAGTTATCAACCATCTTCCTCGAAAAGCTCATCAACCTTTTCAATGATGCAAGGCAGTTCCTTCATAACCAGAGAATCACATGCGTGTTTCCCCATAGACCAAGTTCCTTACTCTGGTTCTTGGTTATCATGTTGCTACACCCTTGGCCAGTGTAAAGTTACTTGCTAGGCTTGGAGTAGAAATGCAAATTTTTGCCACTTCGGGTCACATCGTGACTCGTGCTTTAGAGGGAAGAGGCAGTTATACTGAGTACCACCAGCTGCTCCAATCACCACCATTGCCTTTGGATGTGTGAAATATTAAAACGAATTTTTCAGTGCATCTCTGAAAATCCGTTATTGGAGAGAAGACATTAAGTCTGCTCCCTAACCTCACTATCACTTCTTTTTCACTTTTAGATTCATTCAAGGCCCTAAAAAGATATGAGAGTGATGTGCGATCCAAGAAGTACTTACTGCTCCTCCAGTTCTCTGTTGCAACCTCTGCTGTCTCAGAGCTGCAAGATGCAGGAGCTAGTTACAGAACACTCCCTTCCTCTCACATGCTCTGGGCTGTACACAGCCCCTTCATAACCCAGCAAGCATTAGTCTACCATATCACCTCAAAAGCCCCATATGCATTTCCTTTGAAATGCTGGCCCCACGCTGCCACCCACTAGTCTGTACCAGGTACAATACATCGTGTATCACTTTAAAGCCCCGTTCCAACTTGCTTAAAACAGAACTGAAGCTTCTACTAAAAGCTTCCCTCAGTCTTAGCAGCAAAGTTTAATATAGATCAACATCTGTGGAGGAGAACAGGAAAAAATATAAATTGAAGAGGTGGTCTAACATTTTTGGAGGGGGGTAGTATTATAGGTAAATAATTTCTACTAGCTGTACTATACTGCTGGCACAGATGGTTCTGGAAACTGTTTAAAATACTCTCCTCTCCCTAGACTCAATTATAGCTTTGCTCCTAGAACCTGTATTGCTGGCAGCAGCTTTATCCCTTCAGAGCTACAGTTTCCTGCTTCCCTTCACCTGTTCGCATTGGTATTTCCTACCTTGCAGGGGTTTCCCTCTTGTTGCTATGACAATACTCTGCACATTTAATCCAAGTATCTGCAAACCATTTCATAGCCAGTCCCTGCTTTTCTGAAAAATGAGGGCACGTTCTGTTTCTAAAGGATGAACAAAGCATTTTTCAAACCCTTCTGGTTAAATAGGAGCACCCTCACCTTCCCAAGATGCTGTTTGACCAAATTTGTCTCTGATGTAAGCAGTCACCTCCTGTGCGGGGCTTAAATCTCGCCTGCTAATACTAAGGCAGTAGAGACCAACTGCTGTCTGGAGTGGGTCCAAAAAACCATTTCATCGCTCCCCCACAACCACTTCAGAGCCCGCTTATCAAAGTTAGCCTTTATTATAGTCCTGCTCACCCACTGCAGCAACGCTGATGCAATTACTGCGTTACTTTCCTTTGAAAAGGCAAAACCAAACAGGGCTGTAAAAGTAGCTCTCAGTGCTATGCAAGCATCAGTTATGGGCTCCTCATTCAACAAACAGAATGTAGAAACCTTAATGCAGTCCAGGTGCTAGAAAAATCTTGTAGCCAATTCTCCTTCCCAGCGGGAGCAGGTAAGAGCTCTTTCCACTTCTGAGACATAAACACTCAACCCTGCTGATGGGCAAGGGCTGCACTCTGTCAGGAATGGGACTCACACTTAAACAACTCTAACCACACACTCCATAAACAGACCACAACCACACATTAGTAGCTTTTCTTTAAACTGGATTCCACTTTTGCATTGTTAAAGCCAATTGCCAAAATAGACAGTTATATTAAATTAACCAAAATGGGCAAATTTTCAGAGTCTGCAACTTGATACAGCAGCTTCTACCGTTTTTCATGCTGTGCTCTTTAACGTGGGAGAGAGTACAGAAACACCTGCTTTTCCTCTCAGCCAATTGCTTGTTTTTTTTCCACAAGCCATGTGTTTTTTTTATGCCTCAGGCAAGCTTTGGCTTGTGCAAAAAGTACAGCTTGCAAGGGATAAACAGTGAGGGGAACCAAGTACCTGACTTCCCCTGAACAGCGGTTTTGTATAGGTCACTTGGGGGGGGGGTCCCCTTTAAAAATCTCTACTACTGCAAGACACTTCCAGGCATTTACAGCCTTGCCATTCAGAATCACAGGACTCAAAATAGATCTAAGAGATTACAAAGATTCCTCTCCATAGCAGACTTCTTCATTGTCTTCTAACAGGAAATTAAAAAGCAAATAGGCAAGTCGACCTACAGTTGGTGGGTGTCACAGGATTTCAAGCACACACACCCTCCGTGGAGGGTTTCAATAATTGTTATTTGAAACGGTCTCCACAACATGAAGGAAAAGAAACACCAAGCTGAGATGACGGATTTGCTTCCTCCCTGCTTGTGCTAAACCAAATTTCTGCAGGCTCTCTTAGGCATCGTGGAGGCCCTCTTCTCCCAGAAGCAAATCCATTGGTATAATAAATAAAGATGAGTTCTCTCTATAACTCTTGCTTTTCTTATATGTTGAGAGAATTGTGGCCACTGCTATTAAATGAGCTAGAGCTCAAATAATAATCTTCAACTAAAGATTTGTGCTTTGTGATGGGTATTATAGGCAAAATCTACAAGACCACAAAGGAGGAAAGGGTTACAGCAGTTTGGTCTGAGCTACTGCAGCTGCAGCACGGATCTGAAGGTCCACCATGGAGCAGTGCAGGCAAATGGTGCTGCAAAACCCAAACTACTCTGATGTAAATTACGGCTTTCAGCTGTGCTACAGGGGATGGCATTGGCACAGCAGTTTTGGTGACTAAATGGGACAAGACCAGGCCAAAAGAACCCTCCAAGTTCTGCATGCCTGCTGTAAAAATCAACACTGGTGTCTTCACTGATGTGCGTGTGAAACTTAACCAACCACGTGCTGTCGCGTAGCAGCCAGGATACTGAACTGCAAACCACTAGTCATATCACTAGTCGCAAACCCACATGAAAAGAGGAGCCCAGTCTCAGGAACAATCTAACCCAAAAGAAGGCAGATCTGCTCCATCCATACCCTGCTGTTCAGCCCCTGAAAGGCAAAGAAAACAAAGAGCTTGTGAAGCCGATTCCCCGGCCTGCCACCTGCACCACCACAGGATAAAATCAGGAGGAAGTGAAGTACTCCTTTTCAAGCCTTCTTGCCTTAGGCCGACATTTTTCCTCTCTCCTGCCCATTCAGAGCCAGTTTTAGCTGGTTTAGATCCGTGACATCACGAAGCAGCCAGTCCTGGTCTCCTTTTGCTGTGCAATTTCCTTGCTGCTGCTGGGACCAAAGGCTTGGTCCCCTCCACATGCACAAGGAGTTACTCCCCTCCCAGAGTCGGTTCCAAGACCCACGGCAGCCACAGTGTTGGTGTGTGGTTCAGGTACTGCTGGGAGACATCTCTTTGCTCCCTGTTCCCTAGCCTGTGTCTGACAGCAACCAGTTACACTGACTGTGGCATTTAACAGTGCCCACACGCACCCCGCATCTAAGCCTCAAAGACAGACATCAGCTGCCAGCTGATTCCCTTTCACAAAATCCACCTAAACACCAAGCTGCTAACCTGCAGATTTAATCTCAGATCTGAGTCAGCCAAGAGATAAGGAGAGAGGAAGAATGACTACTTTTAGCCACCACTTCAATCCCGGTGAATTGCTACCAAGACCACCCGAGAGCACAAAAGCCTCTTTCACCCAAAGAAACATACCTACGGCTATCTCCCTGGAGAAACAAGCAGCTCCAGGAGCAGCTGGAACAAGAGACGCCTCATTTCCAATGACCTTGTATTTTGTGGTCTGTCCCCTTGTGCCAGCCCACGCTGAGGTTTTTTCAATAGCTGGGGCCACTGAAAGCCTCCCTTCTTCCAGAGCTCCCTGGTTGCAGCTTGTTTCCTCAGGTGTTAATAGAAAATGGGGAGCAGAATATGTCCCAGTTACATCAACCTTATGGGAATACAGAATCTCAGACCTCTATCCTGTGTCAATGGATTCAAGAGAGTATAGTTTGCTTTGGGGGTGCGTGTGGGGAAATGCAGAAGCAGCAGCACACAGAAATCACAGCACACTTGCAAATCCTTGATTCCTTACAACTCCAGTATAAACCAACCCTTCCCTCATGATAAGGAGGGGGAGCTCTCTCCTTTCTCCTCAGCAATTAATACTGACTTCCATAATTTTTTCCTTCATTTGGGGCAGTTCCCAAATCAAAGAAAATAAGCAGGATACATGTCTTTGGCCAAAGCTTAAGCTTTTTGCAGAAGGATGCATTTGTGGGCTGAATTCTGATAAATATTACAAATACCAGCACTGCATACAAGGAAGGCAGGATTTTTGGAGAACAGATGTCTATGCTTATCTTACATACTTCTCTGATCCCTCCTTAACGACTGTATCTGAGCACATCATAATTTTTAATGTAAATCCCACTGCAAAGCAGGAGTATGGTTACGATTAACAGAAGCAAACCATGACAAGTGCAGGGAGCACACTAACACAATGAGAAAGAAGTTTGTGCTTTGATCTTGGGGCAAGAGGACCCCAGCCCGTAGCCTACTTTTGTCCTTTTCTGCTGCTTGTCTGGACTCTCCTCCTCGTCAAATCGGTGAGCAAAACAGTAATTGGGAAATGGAGGCTGCTGGCATCAGCTAAAAACAGAAAGGCAAAGCTCAACCTGCAAAGCTGTACTCAGAGTTTGCCAGGAGCAGACAGCATTCAGTTCACAACAAGGACCCTTCTAAGATCCCCACAGCCTAGCCAAAAAAGAAACGCAGTCTGCTTCTAATCCAGCCCAGCAATTCCTGCTTCCTCGCCATCCCTGACCTGCAGCTCTTGTGTGACAACACTGACACAGCAGTCTGTCTGACAGCGTCATTTTTTTCCTCCTGCCTGGAAACAACATTTTCCTTCCTCTCCTTCCTCCATAACTGTCATTTCCTATCCCCAGCCTTTTAACACAGCATCTTTCCAATAGTTATTTACAGCAGGACAATATACCAAAGATTGCATTACTGGCCACGGAGTAAACACCCCTAATCAGACTAAAAGCAACCAGTGCATCTCCCTCGGTTGGTTGGAAACACACTTATTTCCAGCCAGTGCTTTCTTGTTAGCTAGTAGGGCACACAGTGCCCAAGAACAGAGATCTAATTTTAATCCAATCTCTTTTCCCACCCTTGGGAGACCATCTGTGTTATTTATCCCAGTGCTGGACAGCCATAAGCACAGACATGTAGATTTAAAAAATGAGGCACAGCAGGTATCAGATAATAAATGAAGCTGCTCCTCCCCCTCAGCTCCTCTTCCTTATTCCAGGACTCCTTGCCTCAGCACTGCTGAACATTGAGATCCTTGTTTTTTCCATGGCTGGGGGCTGTGGAGCAGTGCAGATGGAAGGCAGAGACAAAGGGTGTTATTCAAATCTTTTTCCTATACCAAAAAGGGATGGAGACCTGGATCCAACACTGGGTCTGTTGGCAGTAGCAGCTTATTTGCAAAAAAAAAAAGAATAATCCTCCTGGGATAACTAAGCAATAGACTCCCCAAATCAGACTGGCTGGTGCCTATTACAGACAAAGGCATGAGAACACTACACAGTGGTCCATGATCTCAGAGGGACCCCCTCCACACCTGTGGTGCTCAGTGGACCCACTCACAAAGCTTTCAAAAGCACTTGACAGCACCTCCGTTGCTGCTGTGCTATGATTGATGCCTGTCACACTAACCAGCATTGTCTCATTGTATCTCACATGCTCCCCTGTCATTCCAGATAGATATCCATCTGTTGTCTCTCATCTTAAACTGGGAAGTCTTTAGGGCAAGAACCATCATTGTGCTCTGAGTTTCTATGTCATTCAGCACATAGGGGTCCTGCTCCATGACCTGGTGGCTCCTAGGCAATGGGTACAGTCAAATAATTAGCAGTCATTTGACAGCAGTAAAATTCCCCCAAAAGTAAGTTTCCTGGAAGCCTCCTAGAACTCAGAGCAACATCCCAGGCATTAAAACATTTCTACATTATCTCTGACACAGAAAGATCCAGGTTATTGTGGACAACTACAATGATATTACATAAATGTCAAGAGGGAGAAGGCAACTTCACAGTAAGGCAGTGATTGCGTGAACAGTCTTCCCCCGCAGCCAGGAAGCACCGTGGCTGGTACAGTTCAGATGGGTTCCAGAGGGCCCAGTCTCATGGGATGCTGGCTTATCACAGCAGTACCAGTACTACAAAGCTTCCCTCAGGAATTCACATAAAGCAACCAACATACATTTCACCTACGGAATTCCCTGCTCTAGGGAATTAGCAAGGCCCATCTTGAAAATAGTATTTTCTAGAAGTAATATAAGCCCATCTTGAAAATAATAAGGATATTTTCTAGAGGTAATATAAGAAAGAGGAGAAGTTACAGGGGAAAGCAGACTCCATATTTCAAGGCCAATGGCAACCACTAGCAGCCTGCAACCAAAAAAGATAACTGCCCTCCACACATTTTAACATGTAATTGCCCATTCCCTGCTCCCTTGCAATGGGGGTGTACTCTCTGCAAACACAGAGGACAAGGGACTGAATGATGGGGATGAACGGGCTTTCTCCTACCTCTGGATCCTTACAACCCATGTATGAAGGAGAGACCATACCTTAGTGCAATTGGCAGCTTTCGGCTCAAGGTCATTCAAGGTCACTAGTTCCCGGAGCAGGCTGCTCTCTTGGTAGCCTCCCTTCACTCCTCGCAGTTTGAAGTAAGCCTGAGATCGCTGGAGAATCAGTCTGAGGTTCACAGCAAACCCCGCCATGTCTATAGCAAAGGGGCGATGAGGGTCGAACACAGTTTTCCAGCCATAGACCTTCCCTGCAGCGTTCACTTTGGGTGACTCATAGCGCAAGCCACCAACAAAGGCTACTGGCCACACCGACACCTTTCTAGTGCTGCGCATCTGGATGCAAGGAAAGAGAAGGGTACAGTGGGTGCACGTAGAAGGATTGGCTGCATGTGACTTCCAACACACAAACCAGCAACCCAGCAGAACAACTTCCCCTTGTTCACTGTCCTGCATGAGACAAACGTCCCTGAGCTTCAGCACAAACCCTAGAGCTAAGAGCCTGGGTTACATTCCCAGGCACCCTCTGTGGCTTGGACCAGGCCACAGAGCACATTACTCACCTGTGCAAGGACGCACATCCTGGAGCTGGAGGAGCAAAGTGCTTTGGAAAGTGGTAACTAACAACAGCAATAGTAATGGATAGCCATGGAACCAAGCATGAGTTGAGCACTAAAAACAAAGCTGTCAAGAATGAACACAACTGAGATTTAAAAGCGTGGGTTTTTTTTTTGTCTAAAGGTATTTAGAGCTGTGGGGCTTCAGTCCTCCACATAGACAGCTGGGGAAATCAGGACACAGAGGAGGGAAGCACCTTGTCCAAGGCCACCTGGAAATGCAGGAATGGCATATCTAGGAAGAAAAGTGCTTCCTCTGAAAGCTAAGGAGTTTGAGCTGCAATCTCAGTCTACAAGCCACAGTAAGGCTAAAAGCATCTTTAGAGTGAGGCACTGCAGCCATAGCCCTCAACTTCAGGGACAGCTGAGAAGCGCAGCCTCTCCAGAAAGTCCCAGCATGCAGGACAGCGCTTTGTAGCTGCTCCTGCTACCCAGCGGAACAATGCTGGATGCCTCTACTCCCTGTAGAGTCAACAGAAATAGATAGGAACCATCAGGGGACACTTCTGATGCTTGCACTTGCCAACGCAGATGCTTTGAATGCCAGGCTGCCTGCTCACCCACCAGTGCCCTGTCCTGCTCTGCTGGCAGGCTCAGACTTGCGTTCTGCTGTCAGCCCAGTCCTTTAGATCAGGGATCTCCCAGAGCTAATCTCATCACTGCTAATTACTGCAAACGAGACCAGAAGAGCTCTGGCACTTGCCCTTCTGCATTATACACGTACTAACGGCAGCCCCGGTCCACAGGGAACAATAGTGCATGTCTTCTGCATTTCACAGCACATTTCATTGGCTCCATGTGACCTTAACTGCAGCTACATATCAGAGAGGAGAAGCCTCGACGAGCAAAGCACATGAGTGAACGAAGGAACCCTTTCTGCTTTATTAATGTGCGGTGTCTGTCACAAGATGCTGCCAGAATCAGCCTCAAAGGGGACTGTGGAAGGAAGACATTCGGTCTAAATTTGGTTTCAGCTTTAAAAGTGTGTATATTCCTGTGGCTATTCAAGCTAAAGTGAAAGCCATCAGGGAAAGCAAAAGGGGCATGTATGGAGCAAATAAATAGGAGATCCCTTGTATGAAAACTGGCATGTGGTGGGGAAGGAAGCAATCCTCCTTTCCTGTCCCTTGCTGCAAGAGCTCAGACTCAGGAGAGCAAGCGGACAAGTAATTTCTGAGCTGGAAGCCAGGTGAGGTACAGTGTACCTGGCACTGTAAGACCATTGCAAACCTGCAGACAGGGGAAGGCTCAGGAGCTCAATTAGAGCCCCAGTAGGAGTGGAACAAACAGCAAAGGTGGGAAAGCACATGGAAACCTTCCCCTACTCAAGCATAACAAGATTGTCAGCACGTGCTGATGGGTAGATGTGGTGCTTAGAGATGTGTTTTAGTGGTGGTGTTGGCAGTGTTAGGTTGGTGGTTGGACTAGATGATCTTAAAGGTCCCTTCCAACCTAGAAAATTCTATGATTCTAGGATTCTATGCTGAAATTCAGCCTGCCATCACCATTCCTGGAGCTTCCAGGCTCAGATCCCAGCCCCATCGCCTACTTAAAACAGACTGAGAGACCATCCATCCACTGCTGCTGCGAGAGGAAGAGATCCAGAGAGGAGTGCTGCACATGTCTCCTGGCAGAGAGACAGCCCTCTCCAAGGCAGTGTGTGAAGGGCTCCACTTTTCTGAGGAGAAGCAAGCACTGACAAACGCATGCTCTTCGCGTGTGCAGCAAGCCAGAGACAACCACACAGAGCATCTCTGAACAAGTTGTCCTCTAAGTGCTATGACTGTGCTGACACCATTCAGGAATAACTCTGAAAGGGCACGGCTACCTCGACTGGGGATCTGTGCAGAGCAGGTGCCAGGCTTTTGACAGCTACAGAATTTAACCAGTGGACACTCTGGGATGAGAGCAAACAAATGCAAACAGCAAGCAAGGAATAGAAACCCCAGGGACTCCTCAAACAAGAACAAACATGAATTAACAGACAGCCAAGTGCAATACATAGGGGTGATGGAGGAGAAGAGAGGACAACATCAGATCAGGAACCAGCTGGAAATCTCCTACAGGGTAGGGCATGGAAGGAGGATGGCCGAGGTTTCTTCTGCTAAGCACGTGCTTCTGCACAGGCACGTTGGACAGCAGGCGATGTTCCAACCCTAACAAGGCTTCACACAGGGAAAGGTGTGTGCCCTCATTAGCTTCCTTTACAGCAAAACCTATTTGCCTCCTGATCACGTGCCGCAGGATAAACTGGGGTTCCCATTACTTTGCATAGGATGCCTTTGACACTGGGAAACACACACTTTGCAGCACAGTAACCAAGCCCCAGAGAAAACTTCAGGACAGCTGCAGTGGGACCACTATATAGACAAGACTGATCCACAGCTCAGCAGAGGATGTACACAGCATCTCCTCAGCTCAGCTCATGCTAATCTGCTGTGTTCTGCCAGTGTGGGGCCCCCCAGCAGGGTCTTACCTCCTCAAAGAGCTCCAGGCTGTAGGTGTTATCATCATCAGCAAAGTAAACAATCCCAGGCTGGCTGTTATTTTTGTTAAATGTCTCTCTCAGCCATCTCAGGGCAAGGTTCCTCTGCATGGTGCCCCGGGGGATGCGGGGATCCCTCATGTCTCCCCGCAGCTTGTAGTTACGGGGTGTCTCCACATTGAGGTGGGTATAGTTAAGCCCCGTGTCCCGCAGCAGCCGGGTGATGAGAGGCGTGCGCCGCTGTGAGTCCTCCACCAGGATCCAGTGCAGGTTTGGCACGTGCAGGAGGGTGTTGGCCAGGCGCGTCAGCTCTGCCTTCTGTACGGGCCGGCTGTAGGTGGGTGTAATGACGTGGATGGTGGGAAGGGTGTCTGACCACGGGGGTGGGCGGGTATAAACATATTCTGTCCTCACCACCTCCACAATGTCCCGGTCCGACAAGCAGTATTCCTTGGAGTCCAAGCCTGCAGCGAGATCACGCCGGGAGTCACCACCATCATCTGAGCAAGGGTATGAGAGAGAAGAAAAAGCCGCATGGACTCAGTCCTCCAACACCCCCCAACTGAGCCAGCAGGCTGCTTGCTAATAGCAGGTCACCCTCATGGTTTCAGAGGAAAGGAAACAAGCTCGGATGGAGGCTTTAATAACTAAGTACACAAATAAATAAAGGAATCAGGGACAAACATACATGAGAAAAGAAGTTCCTGCTGTTAGAAAATCAGCACCAAACAAGGCCTGAGAGCCCAGGACAATGCTTCAGCTGAGTGTTCAGAATAAGCAACTTTAAAAAGCACCCAGAAGAAACAGGCTTATACTGCAATTAGATCTAGATCAAGAAAACAGCAACATGGACTGACGATCTGTCATTCCTGAAGAGCTCCAGTGCTCTGGGAACCATGCTCAGTGGGACAGGAATCCTGGCTCCGCACTCAGGCACTGGAGCACCTGGATTGGGAGGCAGGGAACTAACTGGTGGAAAATACCAAGCCAGTGAAGACCCCCTGGCAGCACTCTCTAGCCAGGATACTGCAGTACCCTACTGTTCTCCTAACAGGCCTGGGATGGAGCACAGAGAAATGGGGAAAGACACACTTCAAATCCAGAAATGGAGAGTAGAAATCAAAGCCTGTAATTGTAGGGTTTTTCCTGCAGAGACTTTCACCTGTCTCTGACTAATCTCTCCTCAAAAAGACCCTAGCAATCTCTGAACATAACAGCCCATTCAGTAGTGTGGATGTGAACAATGAACAGCAGATATATAGGATACACTGATCCAAACATATAAAATCCTTGCAAAGAGAGGCTTGTTCACAATCAGCTCAAGGGAAAATAAAACATTCATGCACCTGTCACTTTTCCAGGGTGCGACTTTCACACTTTCGTACCACTGTAGATGAGCAGGAATACCACGGTCTACAGTTAGGAACTGGCAGAGATGAAGGGGCACCTCCGTTCAGGATATAAGCCAGCTGCTCTCTAGTGGGCACATAATACGTTGAGCCATAGATTTTGCAAAACCAGCTACTACCAGAAACTTCAGATGAGAAAGAACAGGAACAGACAGACATTAGATCTGACCCAGCAGGGTACTACCTATGTTTTTTTCATAGCATGTTACTCTTCCAGCAGCATAGACTTTGATACCAACCCCAAACTGAATGAAGGCCTTGTACTCCATGTCACTGACAGAGGGAGGGTGTATATCTGGTGGGGGGGGACAGGGACAAGTGTCCTGCACGTGTTGGTATCAGGCCCTATATAAGGCAAAGCACATCAGCATCGCATAGCAGAGCTCTCTGAAAGCAGAGAACACTGGAATCAATTCAAAAATAAATCTGCAAAATGCATTGGACACAGACAAAAATGTAATTAGCCAGGGCAGTGCTTGGGACAGTTTGCAAACCCCTGCAGGTCAAACCCTCAGCCGTAAATCCTGGCACATGTAAGCACTGCCATTCTGTGTTTTGCACATGTGTAGATGCACATCTCTATTTCAGCACCTGCTACCAAAGGATCTCAGAAACACGTTACAGGAACAAAACAATTTCTCCCAAGAGCTTTCAGGTTGGTCTCTATCACTACTCATTTTCCACTCAGACAAGCAGAGGCAGAGGAAGTGTCTTACCAAGGTCATCAGTAAGTTCAGGACTGAGTTAGAGCAGGGCAGTCTCTGTGCTTCAGTGTCCATGGCCATTCACAAAAACCAGCTCCCAGTTTTCAGGGCATTGAATCAAACTGGTATACAGATAGCATATTCTTAGTAGTCTTTCAAGCCCTGTTTTAGAGCCCAGTAGATCCCTCATCCTCTGAAACACTGTCCACCTTTCAGAGGGGACCACAGTCATTTTTCCCTTATGAACTGCCCAAGGCGTCATGGGTGGTTGTCAGTCCTCCAGGGAGAAAGGTAAAGCTGCTTGGGACAGACTGAACTTCTTGGCAATTTGAACTGCATATCAGACTGTTCAGCAAAGGAATAATCAACTGGGGAGTATGGGTGCAAACATTAAAATGAAAAAGGGAGAGAATCTCCCAGAGAAAGGGACCGGAGAGGGAAAACAGGCTGGCCTTCTTCCCCACAGACAAGGCTCCTCAAGCTGACCTGCCCGCCCTGGTGTTCAGCAGAAGGGCAGAACCAAGAATGAAGACTGCAGTAGGCAGTGTGGCTTCTTCCAGCCCCAACAAGCTCTCACAGCCCTTTGATATTGCTGCTGTGCCAAGAACAGGATAAAAACTAGGACCCTTCTGGACAGAGAGGATCCCCCAGAACCTCCTGCATTCATCTGATTTGGGCCAGGGCTCTACTTAACGCTTTGTGTGACAGATAGTGTGGAAGCTGATTCTCTCATAGCATTGCAACTCCACCAAACAATCAGGTAAGATGCTGGCTCTTGCCTCCTCCTTCAAGTGCAAGAGCATCAGTTTGCTGCTTTCAGAGGACACTTAAAAAATGCTCTTTGCGTCATGTCTCCCAGAGTAGCTGTCTCAAGTGGCAGCTTTGTTTCCTCTGCTCTCTTTTTTGCAGCTTTCCTGCAGGACTAACTTGTGTGCAGAATGCTGCAAAGGCCAGCAGGAAGGAACTCCTCTCTTATGGATCATCAGGGAACAAAGAAAAGCATCTTCCTTCAGTACTCCGGATTTAGGCCATAAAGAGCTCTCCAAGTGCAGTAAGCATATCACATGGCTTGGAGTTCGATGTCTCCGAAGAACTCCTATGGGCACTGGGCTGTTCTTACAGCAGAAGTGGGGAGGCTTCTGCATGAGCATGGACTGGGAGCTGAGATGAGCATGGCTGCCATGGAGAAATGAAATGAGAGAGGAGATGAGGACGAGGGAGGGATGTACAGGCTTGGCATGGTCTGGTTTGATTTCTCTCACCCTTGTGCACTGCAAGCAGTGGAGCAATGGTGCTCTGGTGCCAGACGGTGATTAGTAGTGTCCAGGGCAGAACTATCAGCACGATAGCCAGGATGTCTCGTCTCTTCGGCATCTCCAAGACTGACTGGACCCACAGCTCCTCATTACCTGACAGTGAAAACCCCAGAGACAGAACAGCAGAGCACATGGAGAACAGAAATAAATGGACAAGAAGGAACAAGGACAGAGAGAGAGAACGCGAGAGAGGGAGAGAGCAGTGAAGGTGACACGACTCGTAGGTCTTACCAGTGCTTACAACCCACCAATTGCAGAAGCAGGTTTGGAGGGGCCTCGGCTACTGAGCCCAGGAGCAGGAGGGCACTTCTACAGGACGCTGCCAGAGCTGCAAGCAGGAACCTCAGGGACTCATTTGGAAGGAAACCTGCAACACAGAGCAAAGGTGAGTAGCCAGAGAAAAGTACTAGGGAGCTGCTCCATAGAGTTGACAAATCTTCCTCAAGAAGAGCAAATCAAACTGGGGCAGTGAATGACAGAAACGTGTCCCACCCCTCCAGGGAGAGATGCCTCCTGGGTGTCCACAGTCTTGCTTTCCTTTGCATCCACTTGTCAAGCAAGTCCCTTGCTTGTTGCTCAGTGCTGCAGTGTCTGAACCATCCCCCAGCAGAAAAGGACCCTTCATCCATAAGCCAGCCGAGCCTCACCACACCACATGCTAGGCCCAAGCCCCAAGGAGGAAGCAGAGACCATAAAGACCACAAGGACCACATTACTTGCCTAACACATCAGCAAGTCCTCTGACCCACCAGGCCCTCTCCCCCTGCCAGGCAGAGCACTCAGGGTAACTGCACCTACACTCTTGGGAATACAGTTCCAGCAAAGCCAGTGACCCTGCGTTTTTCCCGTCATTCTAATCCCCTCAGCTCGGACCACCCCACTGGCATCTTTGATGCAGCCAGTTTTAACTGAGGCTTCCAATGGCCTGTTCAGGTTCATTTCTTCCATCTCAGAGGTGTTGCGACTGGAGTATATTAAACTGCCACAATGGCTTAGTTTGATCCAATACAAGCACATACAAGATTTAAGCAGACTGTATTTTATCCAAGTATCTTGGCAAGCAAAGTACATCACTTAGCAGGGACACGCATGGTGGACAGTTTGCAAACATGGGTAGCTGTTTAGTACCACTGTTCCCATGTGGGGGAACACATTAGCCTGCTGCTAAAAGGGCTGCATTGCAGACAAGGGAGAGCCCAGAGAATACCGCAGTCAAAGGCAGGGAGCAGTCTGCTCTGGGGAAAAGCACTGATCTCCCATGGCAGAACCGCTGGCTGGCTGGTCATCACTGTCACTGCAGTGCCCTGGAAACTATCAGATCCCCTCCTTAAATGACAGGGGAACACCTCAAGCCTGGGCTGTAGATACGACTCTGCTTTGCAAATGTTTTTCCTGAGACCCTTGGAGCTTGCTTTTTCTTGGTTGCCTGGGGCAGTAATGGAGAGATCCAGGTTCACATCCCTCATTAGCCCAATTTGGATTGATCTGAATTTCCCATGGCCATGCCTTGACCACTGGGCTGTACAGTCAGCCTCCGGCACTGAGCCCAGTGGAAGACTTGCAGTGAAATGTCTCCAAGAACCGACAGGTTGTGTTCTTAAAGTGCAAGCAAGCAATATTCAAGTTGCTGGACAGAACGTGGTTCTTCCAAATTAGCACTTCAATCACAGAGGTATTAATTTACCAGGGAAAACAAGGGACAGGGAACACACAGGTTGGCTGTTGTCCTTAAAACAGACATGTAAATGTCCCTCAACAAATGATTCAGTGAATCCATTCTTTTTCCACACATACCAAACCCCAACTCACCAAAAAATTTCCAGCCAACTCTATCAAACAGCCAGTTTGCTCTCACCAGGGAGAGACCTGCCACCTCCCATACAAAAACCTGTGCAGAGATCACGGTGCCAGCATCTACAGAGCTGGAGACCCATCCTCCTCGTGCACCCACCCTCCTCTGCCACTAGGCAGAGGACACAATCAGCAGATGTGCTGCCAAACTGCATTTAGGAAATGCAAGGACCCAGTGGTATGGAAGGAGGTTGTGGTGGAGCAGGACAAGCTGCAGTTAGTGTGGGTGGTAAGAGGGAGCCAGTCTTCTGGAAGGGTCTCCAGAGGAAAGTCCAACAAACCTCTAAACCAACCACCAAACACACCTGGTCCTATGGAAAGTGGGGTTTCCTGCAGTCAAGTATAGGGAATCAGCAGGAAAAAGCTTTTTGCTGCCCAAGGATACACTCTGTGCAGCCGGGCACCCTGCAGACTTTCAAGGAAGCACCTCCCAGCAACACAGATTTGTCCCTATTTTTTTCAGAACTGGAGAAAGCAGCCTCATCCAGACCAAATAAACCAGGGATTAAGAGGAGGAATTATTCCAGCAAACATCAGCCTTCTGCTGCATCCCTGTCCAGCTCTCAAAGCCAGAGAAATCCCGCTGGCCTACCACAGCCAAAGCACACAGTGCCCTCAGGAAAGTGCATCTGGCCTCATCCTTGCTGTCCCTGCAGTTACTGTCAGTGCCTGAACAGAGGGCACCGAGTGTCAGCATCCTTTGAATCCTCTAATAAAGCCAGAACACATCCCTTGAGCATCCCTGTACAGCAGAGCAGTAAGGGGCAGCTCTGAGAAGACTGAACACCTTGCCTAGGAAAGTGCCTCCGCTGCAAATGCACCACGGAAAGGACTCTGCCACTGGAGAGAGGGAGGGAGGAAATGACATGCTAAAAGAGCCACTCGAGCCAATTCACAGCATTTGGCAAGCTGCCACAGTGGGCTGGCACGCACCAAATGCCCCGTTTGTCAAGGGCAGCCTTCTCCCGATACAGTGCTCTTACCTTAAAAATGCCTTTTCCCTGACTCCTGCCAATCCAGGCTCAAATTGTCAGCATCCTCCCACAGGACAGGCTGACCCTGGGCTTTGTGTGACAGAGAATGGGCACTTTTGGGCTGTGGTGCTACTCTGATTTCCATCCCCTCAACACAGGGGAAAATGAGCAGGCTCCAACGATTTGTGCCTTGGTCTCTTCAGCATCGATTCCTTTTAATTTGCTACAGAGCATTTAGCAGCTCCCTGGTCAATCATCTGTCACTTTGGTGCTCCAGCTGCCAAGGGCCAACGCAGCCCACTCGTGCCCCAGCAGAGAGAACTGTCGGCTTTGGTTTGCAGCTCTGCTTGGGCTGGCAGCACAGAGCTCCCGGGGACGGCGCTCTCCGCCATGGGAACACTTTCTTCCCGTGTCCTCCTGGGGCTGGCAGAATGCTGAGCTCATTTTGCACCATCAGCAAATGGGGGCTGCAGATGTAAATCAGATACCCCGTGCGCAGTGGCTGTAATTGATGTTCCTTTCCTATACAGTGCACTGCACACACCCAAAGGGACATGGCCACAGTATGGATCCGAATCACAGATGGCGATGGTCGGCTCGGGGAGAACGTGGAGCCACAGACCACAGCCTGAGCCCCAGATGCTGATCCATGCTTCTGCACCCCAAGCTGCCTGTTGGCACCCACGGTGTACTGTGTACTCCGCTCCGCAGCAAAGACATTTGCTCACCGTTAATTCCTGAAGCCATCTGATTTTATTGACGACCCTGAGAAGCCTGACTGAAGGACATCGTAAGAATTCACTTGGGGCTGCTGTGAGCACTATGAAATCTGGATCCAGATGAAATATTTCAAGCGTGTTCCCTCTCAACACGCTAATGCAATTGAGGGCCTCAGTGCAGGGTGACGCCAGTTCTCAGTGTAACAAAGTCACGCTCCCACCTCACCGTCACATGTTAAAGCTGCAAAAGGTGAAATCCATTTTCTCCTGTGAACAACACCAGCTAGGAAATACATGGTCATCTGCGATTTTACACTGCTGGTGAGAAAAGTCACAGCTTCACAGCCCAAGACAGCAGGCTTGCCCCACATCCAAAAAATCCCTTGCTACCAAAGACAAATGATGCTTTTTGTTGCTGTTTACAGCACAAGTGAGGCTAGCGAAAAGTTAGTGTGGGGAAAATTTATGCTCCTCTTCAAGGCATTCACTCTACCCCTGCCCCATCATAATACCACTCTCCTTTTCGCCCCTGAAAACATTAAAACAAAATCTGGCTTTGTTCAGATTGTCAGTTTTCAGCTTCTGCTGTCTCCTCCTCCACAGGGAAAAGAAGGAGGAACAAATTTAAATGTGAATTAATTAAAAAGATCAAACTCTATTTTCCACTACAGAAAGTATACTTTCTTTTATCAGTTTTGAAAAATCAGGCAAGAGACGCACATCACCAGCTCAAATGTAAGCAATTTGGGGGTTAAAATATTTCTAAGACAAAGGTGGTTTGCACAGTTTGGAAAGACTTTCCTCGGCAGAAATATATTTTGGCATGCTGCAAGCAGAAGGGCTATGCCACATGGTGAAAGAGATTTCACATCCTCCGGCAGAGGGCAATGGAGTCAAGGCATGACAATATTAAAAGGGCACTCATCTAATAAAAAAGCTTTAATAAATCCTGGAGCCATGTGTTGGTAATGTGCTGGATTATTAAATGCCGAAGTTTCTTTTTTAAAATCAAGTTAATTGGCGTCAGCTCTGACACTTACCGTAGGAAACACTGATTTGATCTGCAATCTGGTTTATAGTCAGTTTTACCTTCTTTCTTCCTTTGGGGCTGCTCAGCCCCAGTGTCATTACTCCTTGGTTTTCCCACATTGAACAGAAGTGATTTAGAACATGTTAAACTAAAGAATTGCTTGAGTTGAATTTATATATATACATAAGTCAGTGGAGTAAAAATATTGTCTAGATGTAAGAAAAACACACACAAAAAAGCCAAACAAATATACCAAACACTTACTTGTATTACAAAACAGCCAGAAAATAACAAACAAACACAGCCAAATCCTACAACAAAAGCTTTACAAAGAAAATAAACACTCGTACTTCAGAATACAAAGTATATTCTCACTAATAAATAGCTTTTCCCCCTGGGCAAAGTATCCCCTAAACCTAAACACAGGGTTTCTGTCACCTTTGCAACAGCAACTGGTTCTGATCCCTGCTGAAAAATGATGCAGGAGCGGCACAAGACAGAGCTGGTCCCTCCGCTCAGCCCCCCCCAATTCACTGAGCAACTGGACCATGACCCCTACATCTCAACAAACTCGTCTTAATTGACATCAAGGTTCACACGCCTCAGCCAGTCGTCTCACACGGAAAACAACTGTGGGCATATGAGTGCTGCACTGTCATGCCCACTTTTCAGATGAGGAAGCCAAGGCACAGGACCATTACGGCTCTCCCTTGCAATCACACAGCACAGCAGATGCTGGGGACAAGGGCTCTGTCACTGGGCTCCCCCGGCCACACGCGGTGGCTGGCTCCAGGTGCTCCATACGCAGCCCTGCTCCTCGTCACACCACGTGGTAGAGGATGGTCGTGACAAGCCTCTGTCTAAGATTTTGGTACTTGGTAGAAAAGGCTTGTAAAGCACAGGCTAAAAATAAAGGTAGTAATAAAAGCCTCGTGCTCGTTAATTACTCTGTAAGCCATTACTGCCTAAAAACCCTATAACTTTAATGGGGGCTATTATAAGTATAGTAGCAAAACTGTGGAGCTAATTACTGTTTAGTTATTAAGTTGAACATAGCCAGAACTGAGTAATGAGCACGCAGAATTGCGTTCTTCGAGGATTTAATCAGGGGTGCTAATATTAACCTCAGATTCTCCCGACTCACTCACGGGGGAAAAGGACAGAGGCTTTGCAGCCCAGTCCTCTCAAAAGGCTGCATGACACCGCAAGGGGCAATGCACCATCCTCGAGCTAGAGATGATTTGTACAATGTGAAGCTTGAACTGCAAGTCAAGAAAGGGAGTGAGAGCAATGCAGAAATGTTTCAGACCACCATTACCAATCTGCCAGCTAGAGGAGGACGGGATTCAGCCATAGGAATCAAAACTGTTGAGCCAATGCAGACAGGCTCTGTGACAGAGGCTGAGGGTTTGCATCGTCTCTTCATCCAGCATTTGTTTCCTTCTTTTAAAAAATTAAAGTAATTCCCGTGGCCAAAAATAGAGAAATAATGTGGTGTTCTTTTTATTTTCTTTCTTTCTTTTGTTTTTTAAACACAAAAACCAGAAAATTGAGAAATATTGGAAAAGCCTGGAAAGGAAGCTTGGATTTAGGAGGCTGTTTTTCCACTCGATACTTTCACCCAACTTCACCTGCAAACCCTAGTTCTGTCACTATACTTGCCTTGGCTACATACACAGGGGCCACTCCTTGTCTTTTCCAAGCTGGTAGAGAAACTGAGGCACAGAGAGTGCAGAATTTCCCCAACCTTGCAACAGTTGAGGCAAAACCTGACCCTACTCTCCCTTTCCAGTCCTGAGCCCCTGAGCCCTGTTGCAACAAATGGGATCATGAACACAGATTATCTCACAGAAAAAAATAATATTAACCAAGCTTCTCAGAACAACACTTCAAATTTAAAGCAAGCATGAGCAAAGTGGATCAAGGGAGCTCAACACAAGCACAATTAGCTTCTGTAACTTATTGCCACAGGATACTAAGAAGAACAAGAACTTAACAGGATTCGAAAAAGGATTAGTTGTGTATGCGAATAAACTGCATACCCAGAATTAGAATGAACCACCCACCAGTTTGGAAAACATATAAACCCTTGAGTTTCAGAGCTTCAGCCAAATTTTAACAAGCATCAGATACTTTCTCTTCTCCAGATTAATCTTCCCTCCATGCTACTCCACCTTTGCGGATGCCAGTATTATTATTTTATTTTTTTTAGGTCGTTAAAGACCTTTAAGATCATTGAGTCCAACCATGAACCTAACACTGCCAAGTCCACCACCAAACCATGTCCCTCAGCACCACATCTACCTGTCCTTTAAATACCTCCAGGGATGGTTACTCCAGCACTTTCCTAGGCAGCCTGTTCCAACGCTTGATAACCCTTTTGGTGTTTCCTGATATCCAATCTAACCCCCCCACCCCGGCACAACTTGAGGCCATTTCCTCTTATCCTATCGCTTGTTACTTGGGAGAAGAGACTGACCCCCACCTCGCTACAACCTCCTTTCAGGTAGTAGAGGTGGCTAGAGCTAGAAACGGGGTAGGAGATGTAATGGCACTGCTCTTATGCTGACTACACTGCTTCGTCCCAAGATTTCACTGCTTCTACCAGCGAGGCAGATCTTCTGTTAAATCCTTAAAGGATTTAATGCATTGTCCTAAACATGTTTGCTTTCTTGTACGGGTTCTTACACTGCAACCATCACCAGAGCGCCCAAGTGCTGTCTGTGCTTTCCTCAAAGATCCTTAGTTACAGTCACTGCACCTCCTTTCCTTGTTGCTCCAAAGACACACAGGGGGTTGAACCTAGGCTTTGCAATCTTTTTGTGATAAGCAAGGCAGAGGCAAAACACGTGTCATGCACTTGGCAACAGAAAGTGGCAAGGCTGATGTGGATCCTTGGTGCCTGAGACAGTCTCATCAGTCTTGGCCTGGCCTGTCTGTCGCTTTGGCAGCGCTGCACTTACTGCTTTCAGAGGATGCACTGGTCTGTCAGTCAGGATTGGCAACGCTTGGTCCAGACTCTCTCTCAAACCAGGAAAGCTGTGGGTTCACTCAGGTCTTGGATGAGAAAGCATTTACAGCACCCAATACTTCTTGATAAACGGCTGCACTTCACACATGGTTTTTAAAAAGCATCTCTACCAAGATGAAAAGCTGTTTGACTTACAGCCCATTTCCAAAATAGAAAGACAACTGGGAGTTGTTTTCTTAGGGAAAATGGTGATGACACCAATGAAAACTTGTTTGATTTTCTTTAAGGTGGCTTGTAGGTGAGTGCTGAATGCGTGCTGCAAAGAGAGTGCTCCAACAATTAGCTCATTTAAGGGCTTCTCCATCAAGTGTTCTTGAACTGGTGACACAACGATACCTTGAGTTATCCCCTTTGCTCATCTAAGACAATGTCAGCATTGTCAGACAGACATATTTCTGGACTCTCTATTTCCACCTCCGTGGTCTGCACTGCACTGAATATTTTGTGCACTGATGACTTCCATAGGCTCTAAAAAGTGACATTAACAAAGAATGACCCAATTTCAACATCATTGGACTAAATTCCACAGCTCCATAATAGGCTTTGCATATGCTTTGTTCAAAGGGCTTGAAGACATGGGCTTCTGTGTGATTCCCCATGTAAGAGCGGCAGCAGGCCATAACGACCAAGCCTCACCTTTCCAATCAGCAGGCCAGCAAAGGCCACTGTTTCAGGATCTGCAAGACTGAATCATTGGGCCAAACACGTCAAGCTAACACCAGGCTCCCTGCGGACTTGCCTTTCTCCGTCTGCCCAAGGAAGCCTAACAAGTTAAACATGTGTAACGTAGCTGGGTGATGAAAGAACGGCATGGCTGTCGGAAGAAAGACTGCAATGCTTGCTAATGCTGTAATAAGGATTACCTCACCACCATGCAGTTCACAGCTTTTGTTGTTAATGGTTCAGAGATGCTTCAGGCTTTTATATACTGTCTAAATTCAAGGTGTAAGATTCTGTGAGTGCATCTGAGAACCCCAGGCTAGTGGGATACGCTGGGGACCCCCTCCCATCACACTGGCACCTGGGAAAGTTCACAAATATGACCCATCAAATATGAAGAGCTGTGCCCAGCAAGTCACAAGCCCTAATTTTATCTCCCAGCTGGCTCTGCAATATGTTCCCAAGTGCAGACCCGGAGATGAGACTGCTCACCTCCCACACGCTGCTGCCTCTTGACTTGCTGGGGAGACGAGACCGGGGAGCACAGCAGGACCGCAGCACGTGGCACACACCTTTCAGCCTCAGCTGGAAGGCAGCTCACTAGCTCTGTACCTGAGACCTGGCTTCATAGCCATCAGCACTTACTTTTAATTATTGAGCTCTTTCCTTTTTCACCCCTGAAAAAAATAAATCCTGCTCTATTTAAAAAGAGTTATTAATAACCCGATTCTAATGCACGAAAAAAGGGGGGAAAAAAGAAGCCTTGCAGAGCTAGTGAGCAAGCTAGCCCTCTCCCACTGCAGCAAGCCACCGCTGTGCACCCTGAACACTTTAAAAAGGGATTTAGTTTTCAAAAGCATAATTTGTCTTTTTTTCAATAGCAAACATCAAATTGCTTAAAGGTGTTTTTTTTGAAGGTTGGAGAAAAAATATGCAGGCGTCCAAATTCTCCATTACTTTTGAAAACACTAGCTGTTGTAAGCACAAGTCCCTGAAGATGCCACTGAATTAAAAACTGCTTTGCAGGAACTGTAGTCAGAGTTGCTTGATAGCGTGCACATGTCCAGGCTGAGAGGTGCTCTGAACCGACCACGAAGAACATCCATTGCCATGGAAGAACAATGGTGCTGTTCCTGCTTTGGGGAAGCAGAGTGCTCCTACCACGCTGGAAATTCACACATGGCATCTCCTCCGCACACCTCCCCACAACGCCACTTCCAACACGTGCTGCTCACGAGGCAGCTGCAGAAGCCTGGAATTAGTTGCTTTGTATTTCAGAGGCACTAACAGCAGCCATGCAGGTAATTCAAGCCGAAATGCTTCTGGGCTATAAATTCACATGTAAATTCCCCCCTTATTGCAAACTACCTTTCCACTGCAGACAAGGCTGCAACAGGGCCAGGGTTCCCAGATTAGCTGCTGCACCCTACTCAAGCAGCCTGCTCAAGGGTCCTTGTTAGCTGCTGCCTGAGCAACAAACCCTCCAGCACCATAGCATACCCCAAAGCTGCAGAAATATATTTGTATCATAGCAGCAGTGCTTGGAGGGACAGGGCCATTCACTGAGTCACAGAAGTATTTCCTGCAGGTTCTCTCTCCTATGGCCTTGTGGGACAGATCTAGCAAAGATGTAGCATGGCACTCAGAGCTCTCTCAGCTACCTGGATAGCAGTCGGTCAAAATATCACAGCCAAAACCATTACACCAACTTACAGAGAAAATCCCCAGCTCCCATCCTTGTTAGATGACTTCTTTAAAGACACGAAGCTCAAATCCTAAGCCCTGCTGTGTGCTGGGTGGTCAAACAGGGCATATAGAGACCAACAGCCTGTGACCTCTGCAAAAGTCACTAATGGGACTGAGGGATTAACATCGATTCTTTCATGCTACAGCGTGGAACGGGAAGCGGGGGGGATCTGGGATGATAAAGCAAACACCCAACCATAATTCAGCAGCTTGCAACACAATCAATCGCCGCTTGCAGTTCTGCAGTCCATTAGTACAGCCACAAACCTACACAACCTTCTCCTTGGAAACAGGAAGGTCATTTTAATATTATCGCCCTTTGATTTCTGGTCCCTGCCAAATTTCGGCAGGGTCTCCCAACCCTACCGTGCCTGCCGAGAGGAAGAGCACAGGACTGCCCGTAATGCACTCGTCCTTATTCCCTCACCTCCTTTCTCCACCGTGAACATGGAGGCTTTTGCCTGCCTGGGAACCTTTGAGATGTCAGAATAACATGGCCCGTGTTCCATTTGAGAGGCATTTGGAAGGAGACAATTTCTTTTCCTCTACTAGCTCAAAAACCCCATATGCCAATGCAATAAACCCAGAGCTATTCCAGCATTGCCCAAGGAGGTAGGATTTGGCTCTCAGTTTGCCTCTTAGTGGGAAAGGCAAGGGCTAAATCTACCAGTTTGTCCAGCTTCCAATCTAAGCCTGGTTCTGACCTGGCTTCCCCCGTGGCTTAGTTATTTTGGCTCACCTGCACCTCGGCTTGCTCTAGAGGTGAGATGAAAATAGCTGCCTACTTTTGGACAGGAATCACAAGGCTCCAATAGCTCACAGGCTAAATACAGAAATGGCACAAGCACTGATGCCTGAGGTGCTGGCAAAGCGCAACTCACACCAATCTGACGGCCTGGTATGTGTGCCTGGGGAAGGTCATTTCTCCTAATTTTAGAATTCCCCAAGGGGCAAACCCAGCCCAGATCTTCTCCATGTGAATGAGAAATGGAGAAGCCAAACAAAAGCTGGAGACAGAACAAAGCCAACAGTTTCACAGGCCAACTCAAAAAGCAGTGAGCAAGCAGCGCTCACAGGAAGACAGACACCTACGCGTGCCTCTCCTTGCTGCCCAGCTCCCCAGGAGCAGTCCCTGCCATTTCCAAGAGCATCGTCATCACTTGCAAACGCTTGACCTGCTCATCCAAGCACCATCCTGCCACCAAACTAGTTGGGACATCAGGAAATATCCCTGTGGTCCACAGAGTGTCTCAGCACCAGGGAACTGTAATCTACAAGTGGCTGAAAGTATGCACAAGGAGAGATGCAGCCATGTCTGACAGACAGACAGACTCTCTTGCAGGGTTTTACTTGCAAGGTGAGGAGCAAGACAAGCCCTTGGGGAGCTCAGAGAAACTGGAGGGTTTTGTAATGGCTGCTCTAAGAATATTGTAATCATGCAGTAATTATGGTGCATCTCAAATCAACCAGGCAAATTACATCGTTATTATTACGACTGTCACCAACCTTGCACAGCAGGGACAGAGAGGCAGGCTATCCCTTGCCCAAGGAGGCAACAGGGTTAGGAGAGTATCAACAGAGCTACAGCACAGACCCACCACACTCCCTTCAAGCCTGTCCAACCCGTGTGGTGGCAGCCCTGTAGCTTCCTCAAGTGACTCTGACCGCATCTGTACTTTCCTAAGCTGAATCTCAAGGTACAACACTTAATTAGTCAGGTTGATTTTACCTTTTTTTAATTAAACAAATATCTTCAAGCACAAGAGCAACCCTTGTCATTTGATTGGAACTGTCAGTCTTTCAAATGTCATTCCTACAGATGACTAATCTTTAAAAACATGAGTTACTAAACTCTTTGACTCAGTTGATAATGAGCCAGAGCAGTAACGATGGTTGAAACAGAGAGGGAGAAATCAGTGCTGCCTGGACTCAGAAGGGCTCGGTGCTGCACGTGGCCCAAAAGCCTTTTCGCAGCTCGAGGGACTGAGGCTTCCTGACAAATGCAGAATACAGGCTATGAAAATGGGGGATGTGGCACGTCTCTGAGGACATCTCAGCACACTTGCTCGTCTGAGTTGCTGTAGTGTTGACAAAAAAGAGAAGAATTATCTCTTTCAGTCTCTCTGAATGTGCTGGTTTTCTCAGTGCAGAGTGAACACTTTGTTTCATTCTGCCTCCTCTGCAGGCTCCCTTTTGAGCAGATTTCCCTGGACTCCCTGATCCTCCATTTTCCCACATCTATCCAATGTAATACTGCTTTGGGAAGCATCCTAAGATTTACAAGCCAAAAGCGCACCATAGCGTTAGCCGCAGGGGAGTGCATGTGCTGATCCCAACCTGAATGCAAACACTCGCCTACTCCACAACCTCCTCCCCCGCCCCCTTCCCTGAGCGGGGTCTCAGCCCTGGATTGCTGCATAGTTCACAACTTGCTCTGTAACAAGAATGACTCAGGCTGTCGGATAAGTTATTAACTTCAGCAGCCAGAGTCTCTTCCCATTAGAGCGTTATGGTACGAGATGCCTGGGTGAAACAAAAAGGACTGCCAGGCAGGGCACAGAGCACACGAGACAGCGATGAGAAATAACGTTGGCAGCATTATTAAAAGATAAATTGGAGGAAGACAGGAGGTGTATGTGTGGGGTGACAGCTTCAGAGGATTGTAACAAATCCTTTGCCACCAGGGGCTTCACAGCTGTCAAATTTCCCAAAGCCAGGGGAAAGGGCAGTGGCAGGGAGACAGCTTAGGTCCCCCTGCTCCACAGATCAAAGCACCCCTTCCACACACGTGTCCTGCCAGTGTGAAACCCCCAAAGTAGCAATAGTTTTTTGGTGTGCAATGTTTTCCCGACCCCAGCACCTCTTCACATGATTACAGTGACAATAATCCCAGCACCCTCACAATGCCATGGACAGTTACTCCACAAAGGGCACAAATTGGCAGGTCCCCTCCTACTGTTCGTTGGGCTTTATTTATAGAAAGGCATCTTTTATTGCCATTTTTGCTTCTTCCTGAGGCTAGTCTGCCAGGCTCAAGGCAGAGATAGTATCTACACCTCCAGGATCCAGACAGCTCCACCTTGCTGCCAAGGGATTCATTTTAGAGTAATTTTATTCACAGTTATGCCTGCCAGGCCCCCTTCTCAATACTCTTGGCTGAACACTGGCTGCTTGCACTTGGAGAATTTCAGAGCTAAAGTAACTAATAACTTAGAGTAACTAACTCTGTCTAAGGTAGATGTGACTTCAAACTCAGCCACCCAAGAATAAGTTGAACTCTCATCACATTGCTTCACAGTCTCTTTTAACAATCTCCTGCCACTCCTAAATCTCAGTGCTCAGGCCAAGCTAGCACACACAAATCTATCAGCATCCTTCCCCCTGCCTAAAGTACAGACACCTCACTTGCACGCCAACAGCTTCTACAAGCAGGTAGAGCTGTCCTGGCCCCTACCCTTATCACTCAGATTCTACCCAATCTTCTCAACGCTCCCAATTTTAGCACATGCCAGAAATGATGCTCATCTAACTGACAAACAGAAACAAATACTTCCAAACCCTCACAGAAGGTCATTCCAGGAGCTGCACACTCTCTGAAAATTAATATGTTAGAGTCACGCCTTGTGGATGTGCCACTATTATAAGAAAGACACTGGAAGAATTATTCATTAGTAGTGACTTCTGTAGCTCTAATCTCCATAACCAGCTGCTATTCATTCAAGTGGATCACAGCCCATCTGAACAAACCTTTGAATGTCCATACAACCCCACATCACACAGCCAAAGTCAGCCTCTCCTGGGGCATTGCACTCCTGCAGCTACTGCAAGAGCTGAGGCTGGGAAGGGCAGAAAATTCCTGTTTCTCACTGGGGCTGTAGGGAGCATGCAGACAATGAGTGCCATAAACTGGCTGGCAGCCTTTCAAGGGTGGCAGGCTTGTGCCAGATTATACTTCTCTCTCCCAAATTAGAAGCAAAACGTGCCACTAGAAAGTCAGGTGAAAGCTGTCTCTCAAGGAAGCAAGAGGCTGCCTCTCAGTACCACTGCGTGAGGCAGCATCTTAAAGCATCCTGCGAATCTGAGCACAGCCGTTGCCTCCCAAAAAAGCCACAGCTCTCAGGGTCCAGCCTTGCTTTGTGCTGTCCCAAACCTGCCTGCTTACCCTGGGAGACACAAGTTACGGGTTGCTGACCCCCACCATAACCTGTCACACCACCATTCTCCTCCCATTCACACATTCACGCCAAGCCCCTCATGGAGGCAGATAAATGGTATCATTACAAATATTTATCTTGCTCAGCCCTGGAGCCTGAGCTGGGCAGTGGTACATACAGACCACAGGAGACAGGAGAAGACCAAACAGGCACCCTCTCTGCCTCAGTCATGCAAGTTTACCATCCAAGCGTCATCCCTGCACAGTCCTGCCAGGCTTCCAGCATCCAGCAAGCTCCCAGTTCAGAAGAGGACTGCAGCTTACTCCGTATGTCTCACTCCCTCCTTCAGAGACCCAGCCCACTCACAGATCTGCCTCTCAGCAACCATCATGTGCATCTATTATTCAAAAGAAATATCAACTTATTCATGAGCCAAAATAGGTTCCAGGTACCGCACCCAGCCTCTAACAAAATTCCTCCTGCAAAGCTGCTCTTTTCTCAGCCTGGGCTCAACGGAGAAGAGTGCAGTGCTGCTCTCGCTTTGATCCCTCTGGAGGGTTTTACAGCTTTGTTACGGTGAGGGACAGAAGTTAACAACCCTGTCAGGCCGCTCCCTCATCATCTGGTTAATGTACCTCATTAATGGCTACGGCACAATATCACTCACCTCCTGTACACTCCACAAACTCCAGCCTTTCCCTTGGGCTTGCAGTTACAGTTCCCCCCAGGGATGGAGGGATGGCAGGGCAAGGAGGGCATAGGAAGTGATGTGGTGCCCACAGGAGGAGAGTGACTTATCTAGCACATTGTCAAAGGCCCCTGCAGAGTTATTCACGTACCAGGGAGGCATCTAGCTACAGCAGGCACGCAGGAGCTCACACAAAATAGCAAAGTTATGCTTCTCTTCCACGAAGTCTGAATCTGAATGTGGCAGTGCTGGACTGCTCAGGACAGTGTAATAGCTGTCCTGGGTTGGATGATGGCTTTTACGCCCAATGAAACAGTATGAATGGTTCCTTTCAGCATTGCTCATCATCTACACATACAGAAAATCCTTCCAGAAGTGCTACTCCTTTGCTGATGACTGGCAAGGCTGGCTGGGCAGGCGCAGAGAAAAGGAGGCAGGAGGAAACATGCAAGCTCAGTGCATCTCTTGTTGCACTGTGAGCATCCACGTTGTAAAAATGAGCAGAGCACATCAGTGCAGACTGCAAAAAAGGCCCAAAATCCTGCATTGGAGCACCCCAAAATGGTACAGCACTCTGATGTGCTTCTCCTGTGCAGGGATGGGCTGAAGGCCTTGGGACAGTGGCTCCCACAGCGCTAATTCCCACCATAGGACTGTTACATCAGTACATGGGTGATGCTACATTTTTCTGGTTGGAAAAGCTCACTTGGATGCATTAGCCAGAAGCCCTGAAGGGCCACTGGTGTCTCAGCACAGCTCCAGGTTTAGTCTTTGTGCCACAGCTTATGGAATTCAGATGGAATAATTATAGAAGATCATCTAGTCTGGTCCCGTGTGGCCAGAGCAATGTCACTCCCCAGCTTTTGCTCATTCCCTGAGCAGCTGGACTCCTCCAAGGACCTTCCCATGCAGCCTCTGCTAAGTATAGGCCTGGCCCTCACAGGGCCACCTGTGTTAAGAGAAACACATTGGTACACATTTCTTCTTTAACAGATGGGAAAACAAAGGACAAAAATCTAAGGAGTTTAGCCAGAACACTTCAGCACCAAGGTGGTATTTATAGACAAGCCCAGGGTGAGGTAACTCAGGCACCCACTCCACTGTCACACTGAGTTTCTCTGCAAGAGGCCATGGTGCGCTGCTCCAAGGCAGTGTTACTCATGCAGCTTTCTCAGCACCCACACACATATGCAACCAGACCCACTCATTCACAGCAGCACGCAAAAGCATCTAACCCCTCGCTTTGTGCCACCAGGACAAGAGAAGGGCATGGGCTACTCAAAACTGCAACTTTTCAAAAGTGGGATCCCTTTCCTACTGATGGTGATAGGAGTTACACTTTTTATTCACTGAGAGCTGGAGTGGGCCACGAATCACGCTGGCATTATGTTATAATAATGCTGGAAGTATTATAAATGCTTTGCGTGCCAGACAAATCCTGGAGCAGGCTTCCAAATCCCCTCAAAATCCCCACTTGCATCTCTACATTCATCCATTCATGAAATCCAGAGCAGAGCCTCAGCATCCATCCTTTTGCTCCTGGTCTCTTTCCAACTGAATGGAAGATGAGGCAGAGTCAAGGTATTTCTTCTGGATTAGCCTTCTTTTGTCTTTCAGGTGCTGAATCTGAGGAAGAAATTGTGCTAGGGCATTTAAGAATGACATCCAGCAAGGCAGCTGAGACAAATCCCATGCCTCTTTCTCCCATCAGAAAGTGAAGTGCATCTCATTCTCTGCAAGCTCTGACCCCCATAAGCACAACGAGCTGTGGCACTGGAGAAATTAGGGCTCTGCCACACACACAACATAATGCGCGGTGTTCACGAGGCTGGAGGACTGAGACCTTGCAGCCAGCCAGGAGGAGATCTTTGTGCTGCATCTGCAGTTGTGAACATCTGCCTCCAGATGAATTCCCACTCACAAAAGGTCAGGTGAGAGCTGCACTGGCCCTGCAGTGCCTGTCCGCAGGGGCCAAGGGTGGGAGACACCCACCTCTGCTTCTTGCAGTGCCATAGCTGTAGATCCCCACAGCAGAGCTTGCTGTCTATGTTCTTTTTGCAATCAATGGGGAGAATTCATTTGGCCTATTTTAGATGAATGCCTTCAGATGAGATGAGCTGCACCCTGGAAATGTCCATTTCTCTTTACTATACAGCTGAACCTACACGGGCCAACATCTGCACCTTCAGTACACTTAAGCAAAGGGTTCCCACCTTTCTGGGGGGTAACAGACTTTGCTCTCTGAGCCACAGCTTTCAATTCCCTATCCACTGGGCTTTGACAGGGTTCCCAGATGGCAGACAGTGCAGAAGAGAAATTCTTTCTGACAACCTACCCCACTGGTCTAGAGTGCATAAGGCAGGAATGGAAGGAGTGAGTCTGAACTCTACTTTCCACGTTGCATTAGCAGGGCACCAGCTGTTGTTATTTCAGAGAGGATAACCAGTCTCCAGCAGACACTGTGGAAGGAACTCAGGGATCAGCAGACATCTCTCTTCTGTGGGCTCTGCAGTGCGTGCAGGCCTTTGCAACAGCCCCGAGCTGAATTGAGAGAATTCTCAATCATGATGTGAAGATGTAAATCCCCTCCACAGAGGTTTCAGGGATGGGTTTTTTTAATGCCTTCCTGAAGACTGTCCCACTCTACCCAGTAGAATTTCTTCTCTGGGTTCCCAGATCTTTGCCAGGGGACTCCCTATGTGATCGCAGGCCAATCACCTTTCCCTTGTCAGCATTTGGCTACCCTTCCACCAAAACTAAGCATGCAGTATTTTCTGTCCATCCTGTTTACTTACATGCTATGCTCTAGTGCAGAGACTAGATGTTCACAGCACCAAGGACTCTGGGAGTATCAAACCACGTCTAAGGAGCTAACAATAAATAGCATTCCAGGGCAGCATGCAGGCTGGAGCTGGGCCAGCAGTGCCCAATGCATTAACACCCGCTTTGAGAGCTAATACATCACCTACTCTTAAAGAACAGCACAAGAGGCGCAGGAAGCCTTGTACAGAAGCTTAGCTCGTGTCCCGTCTTTAGGAAAATAGCTCAGATCCAGGCAGAAGGGGGATCTTGAGCATCTCCTATTTATTCTGCTGTCACTGCCAGGCATGTCACATTGTGCTTCCCATGGCTCACATGGATAGGATAGCTGGAGGGATTTCTGAAGTACCACTGCAGCTGGCAAATTGCTTAAAGGCTCTGTGGTACTTGGGCAGGACAGGGCATTTCTCAGACAGACACACAGAGTATGTGTGCATCTGCACACAGTTGTACAAGGGGAAGAACACACACTTTGATACACAGGCCAGGATGGAAAATGTAGGTGTGCAAAGCTGCCTGTGCAAGTGTGCTCCAGGCACAGTACAGATACCCATAAAGTGTCTTGCTGCGCAGGATTCATTTTATGAGCCTGTGAACAACATGCCTTGGAAAATGCCACTTGGTACAAATAACATACCCACAGACGGAGAGGGAAAAGAACAGGAGGAGGACTAAACTGGCTAGATTTGTGGGACAAAGCCATTAGCACTGCATGAGAATGGGATCTGCTCCCTAGCACAGTGAATTGTTCTCAGTTATTTCCTCAGTCTCTCAGTGCCTCAGTTCCCTGGAGGCGTGGAGTTCCCATTAAAAAATGTAGGAGGATATATTCAATAGTGACTAATACGCTGTATTACTTATAGCACGTGGGGGTGGTCCACGTGTCTAGATCAGGATATGAAGATTAATTATGGGCCACACCCTGTGATCTCCACTAAGCGAAGCCCTTACTAGCTTCTGAAGGTGAATCCAGCCCTGATGTCAACTTGCCAATCCAAACACAAACAGCTGGGGCTTGCAGCAGAAAAAGGGAGAATCTATCCTCACTCTTCAGACCTTGTGCCTGGCAAAGTTCACTTCTCTTTCCACCACAGAAGCAAAACACTGATAGGTAACTGATTCAGGATCTCCATAAGCAAAGCATAAAAGACAACATGTTACAGAGAACAAGGACCCATGAAAAAGACACTGCAGAGGGCCCTTCCAATGACATTGCTTCCAGAAGATGCTTTGCCTTCGGGTGGGTTGAAGCCACACCAGATGCACCTCCAGCCATATCCCCAAACAGGACTTAGAGGTACAGCCCACTTAACTTTTCAAGGCTACTGCATGCAATAGAGGGCTGCAGAAAAAGTGGACAGTGAGAAAGCCACAAAGGGCATGACCCACAGAGAAAGATGCTGACCGAGGCCTGTTGTATCCCCAGAAGTCAGAGATCTTGGTGGTAAGCCCATAGGAAAAGCGGCCTTGGAAGCCAGGCAGCATCTGGCTCTGCTTATCTCTGCAAGACAAAACGCACAGTGATGCAAGAAAGGACCATATTCTCTCTTCCTATGGATTCAAATCTGCCCACTGGGTTTTGTTTGAAGAAGAAAAAACTGCTTTTGCACAACTTTTTTTTGAGCTGGTAGAAAAAGAACAAGGGCAAGAGAGAGCAAAGGCTTTGCAAAAGGCAAGTCTCCAAGAAACACTAAAAAATGAATTGGAACATTTGCCCTAGTGTCCCTTAGAAGAGAGTTCTTTTCATTTCCCAAGGCTTCTTCTGTTGCAACATGAGGGTGCTGGAAAATGATTAAAAGGGCAGACGCATTGTTTTCCTTTCAGAAAGCATTATTTTGACATTGAGCAGCCAGCTTCGCACAAGGGGAGAGCGTGTGCTCACACTTTGTTACTGGAAGACTTCTTCGGCAGCTTAGGCCAGATCTCCCAGCTCCAGCAATTGTTTGCCAGAAAGACACAGCATTATGGGTGTGCTAAAAACCGACAAGGCCCTGCACACTGGAGGCACTCACTCCTCTTCTTGCCTCAGAAGGTGCACAACTGCAGAGTGAAAACCAAAAAGATGCAGAAGAACTCTGCAGGTCATGGGAGGAGAGAGAGCAAATGCAGGCATTGCTGTAGTCAGCTGGAGCTCTGCGAGACACTGCCCTGATGAGGGCAAAGCCACGGGAGAACAGAATCGTTGACCCCAGTGGCACTGCATCATACAAGGTGACAGTCCCTTCCTGGGGTTGGAGCACTGTCTCCCCTTCGCATTCACTCTCCACTGTGAGCCACCTCAATAGGTCAGGAAATTTTGGGATGCCAATTAACAAGTGGGAAAGCTCTCCCCCTCTCCTCCTTGGAGATACATGCACGTGGAGGGAGACCGTTTTGTACGGATGACCTCTCACTTTGCTGTCCTAGAGAATCAAAATGACAGGAGAGCTGGGTCCCCTCTTTTGCACCTTCCTCAGGTCAGCCCGGCTCAGAGGGAGCCAGTTCTCATTAAAGCTGTTACTGTGCTGCTCACGACTCCAAGTTCACAGTGCTCCGCTGGAGAAGCTGACAGCGTTTCTCTAGGAATGCCTCTATGGGGGGATGCAGGGAGGGATTTATAACTCAGCTGCACAAAATGGTAAAGTACTCAGAGCCGACATCACCAATGTAATTTTTCTTCCTCTGACTTTCATACGCCCGTACATATTCAACCAGGAAAATAAAATTATTGGTCAGATACCTTCCCATTCTAGTAGCACCCACTGTCCTGCTGGCTTTGACATTTTTAAGGTTCTTGGCCCCTATCACAGAATTAACCCTTCTGGGAGAAATATCCTTCTTTTTCACTGCCTAATTATTCAGTCCCTTCACCAGAACATCTTCCATATTTCTCAATGCTTTGAAGCTGACAGAGGAAACAGAGTTGGATGCTACAAATAGAAAGAAGATATTTTACCCTCTTTTCCCAAGTGCCTCCATTTTCCCACACCTTTTCAATCCCAACTCTGTCAGGTAACCCAGGAAATCCCAGCCATTGTAACCTTCTAGCCAAATCCTGGTCAATTCATTCGCATGGGAGATCTGTGTACAGAGAAGGACTAATTACACGAACAAGGCAAGGAAGATGCATATCGCGTGAGTTAGGAGAATTTCCTCATATGAGCAAGGATTACTCACGAAACAAAAGAATGGCTTGAAGCTCCACTGTACATTTACACAGTCCTTCTTCCATATTTATGTGCATGCCCAAACTCACTCACACACCCAAACTCACTCATTTACACAAGTTGGTGATGCCTCACTGTAGATGTTCAGGGACACTAACAATTTAGACAAGTACATACAGACCTATGCAACAGACTGCATAGTCTCTTCCAGTCCATAACAAACACTGGACCCTAAGCTCCTTAGATGTGTATACAAGCTCTTACGTCAATTGACAGCACATTAGGGCTCATGACTTTCTGCACTGTATGCACATAAGCAGGGACTTCCGTGACAGGTCATTATCTAAGTAACCAAAGCAAATGCTTCCTAACCCCATGCCAAGACCCTTCAAGAAGCCCCTGAAGGCAAGAGGAGGAGGGGATATCTGACCAACAGCACAGAATAAATGGATATTGCAGCAGCAAGATCCTGCCAAAGATACTGAGCGATGCCCAGCCAAGACCCGGACTTCCTGGGATTAAGTGTATATGGGCTCCACAGCTGTAAACATCAGGTTCTCTTCAGTGCTTTCCCAAACATCCGGGCTAAGCCACCTCCCAGTACTATTTGAAGTTGCACTTTCTGGTCTGACTGAGAGAAATTAGGACTTTCAGGGTCACAGACCCAGGAACTGAGCCAGAGAGAGGCCCAGCAGGGAAAAGGAAAGCATTATTCGTGGACAGCTTCATTGATCACCATGGACTTTCTCCCCTGTAATCCCTGGTTTTCATCCCCACCCACTCCCACAACATAACACAACACAGAAATCACTCCTCAGATGGCAAAGCATCGCTCAGCCATCTCCTATTCCTCCAAAAGATAGCACTTGGAAAGCTTTTCCCTTTAAGCAGCCTCAAAGTTGGCTCTCACCACTGCTGGCACAAATGAAAGGGATTTCAGTTCCCCCTCCTCCTAAATCCCATGCCTTTCTGTTGCGAAGAAAAAGGCAGAGGATGACCAAGGGAAGAGAAAAGCAACTCTCCCAGTCGCCTCTCACCTCCTTGCCGTCTTTCTGCATGGATGCAGCGGTGGGCTGGAAGGGCGCGGGGCCATTGTAGTCCCCACGCAGCTTCCCCAAGATCCACACGCAAGCCCACGAGGGGAGCCCCAGAGCAGGTGCAGGGCTGGGAGGGCAAGGCTGGGAGCACAGTGCTCCTGGAGGCAGACACGGGCATATTTCCCCATAACCCAGGCAGCCTTCCCCAGGCAAAGCAGCTTGGCATCCTCAGGCACCCAGTCTGAGAAAGGGGGCAAAGTGATCTCCAGCACTGCAGCCCCCGGGACCCATTCTGCATCCTTTAAATACACTGGCAGGGGTAGAAAAATCGCTTTGAGTCTTTCCTGCTTCCTCCCGCTCCCTGCCCGCTGCATACACACACACACCCAGCCCTGTACATAAAGGATCTCTGTCCTGCTCAGCTCAGCCATGCAGTGCCTGCAAGAGGCAAGAGTTACCTTATTCCCATAGCCTGAACCGCCTTCTCTCTCCATCGTGGCTGGGAAGCTGCTCCCATTCATGCTTTAATCCCTGGGAACAGAGGCACGATTCAAAGCGGCTGTTCACCCACCGGAGTGGGCTCCCCCCAGCAACCTCCTCGTCCTTCTCTCCTCCCTTTTTCCTCGTTTGTTTGGTCCGGATTTTTTTTTATTTATTTATTTTTATGTATTCTTTCTTAATCCCGGCAGCAACCAAGACACTCCATTGCCTCTCTTTCTCCCCGTTTCACTTGCAAAGAAACAGCATTGGAGAGCTCCTTCCTCCTCCACTGCCTCTGTGGACCTCCGGTTCCCCAGGTCTGCCTTTCTGCAGCGTGGCGTGGCGTTAAGGGAAAGAAAGAGAGTGAAAGAGGGAGGGAGGGAGCATGCAAACAGGGAGGAGGAGGAGGAGGAGGCCAACGGGGTGCGGGAGGAAGGAGCCAGAGCGTGGCTGGCTGCTTTGTATCCAGAGCGGTGCCGACAGCCCCTTCCCTCCCCCCCACCAGAGGAGGACCAGCGCTGCTAATGGTCTGTACCAATTTATTCCGCTTAGGCAGGGGCACTTCTCCCTGTGACGGGAGGAAAAGCCAGGGAAGGCTCTGAGATGGCCCCTTAAGGAATTGGTTCCTGCTCTCCTCACTCCACGGCATCACCCACCGAGTTTGCAGCCACAGGCTTGGGAAGACGCTCTCCCAGCTCGGCAGACAAATGGAAAGTGTGAGGCGAGGAAGGGCTGGGTATGAGGGAATGGTCTTGCTGGTGACGAGGCTTAGCACCTCTTTGAGAGAAAGCAGTGACTCTAGGCTAGGTGGACAGCAAGGTTGCCCTCCAGCCTCTCGGGAAGGCAGGCTGAGCTCTGCTCCACTTTCTGCACGTGCACTTTAGCAGAAGCACCTTTCACTCCTCGTGGTGCCTGCCTCCATGCCCAGACTGATCGCCCCCTGTCTGTGTCCACTCGGGCCTTGCAAACAGTGGGTAACACTCCTTAGATCTCATGCAACTCCCCTTCTATCTAGCACCATGTCCTTCCACAGCCCCGCTCAGTCATCCCTACCCAAACAGCAAGGTAAGCCCCACGTCCACCCTGGCAGCTGACTAAGGGCCCTGGCACTGGGCAAAGGACAGCAGGAACATGCTTTCCCCATGGGAAGGAGGCTCTGGATGTGACTAGGGCTGCCCCTAGTCCAGAGACAATTGCACCAAGCCCAGTGGGCAGACAGGACACTTCTGTGACTTCTAACAATGCGTCAGGACCCTAGGTATACTCCCTTCCTTCACAGAGACCACCTGGAGGACGTAGGGCTTGAAGGGGCTGGGGACCAGTGTGAGGATCTTATCTCCCAATACCGCCCTTTAATAGTTAACCCAGGCAAGGCTGACTCATGCTCGGCAGCAAATTTCTCCGAGATGGCTGAACACCACATTACGTATGTATCTGAACTCCACACTCGCAGCTGGACAGTTTAACATAAACCCAAAGTCAGCCCTGAGGTTGGGGACAAGTTACTTTTACCTGTCCCACCACTGCTGCCCAGTCACCTGCTTCCCACCAGATCAGCCCTCTCCACATACCACCATCTCTTCCCGGCTACATGTTCCATAGTGGACATGCACAAATTCACAGCTACAGCTACTCCCTCGTTACTCCCTCTTTTCCAGATCTGGTAAGGTTACAGTGCCATGGTAACTTGGAGGTACGGGGAGATTTACTTATGCTTTACCAAAAAAGAAACAAAAAAAAACCCCACAACCTTCCAGTTACTGTGAAAAGCTTCAACACTCAGGGAGCTGACATTGAGCACTCTCAAGTGATCTTCACCAGTGACTCCCACCATGTTCACCAGGCTTTTCATTTTGAATTCAGACCCCAGTTTTAACTTGAGGATCTCAAGCAGTACCTGGGAGCAGAGATATCTGCTATGTAGCTTGGAAGTCAAAATATTATCCACAAATTAGCATCAAGACACACTGACAAATCCTAACTGCATCATCACAGGGGCACGGACAGCAGCTCCCATACTCTTTCCCCATGAAGTGAAGCAAGCTGGAGGACTCCATGCATGGTCCCAAGCCACTGCCCCAGGTGGAAGTGAGCTTTGCTGAGACTGGCAAGGCCTGCACCAGACAAACCAGGGAGACAATGCCTCCAGTCCAGTGCTGAAGTACTGTCCATGGAGAGCGATGCTTGAAGGAAGGCGCTTTATAACAGCCTCTCCCCTCACACTGCACCTACTCCAGGGACAAACAAAGATGAATGAGGACTGCCAATCCAGATCCTTCACGCAGAGCTAAAGAGACCGCACAGCTGGGCTAGCTTCTGCTCAGCCACCTCCTCTGCAAAACAACACAGTTCTTGCAATCAAAGGGAACATGGCCTTTTTTTGTCCTTGGTCTCATTTTCTGCAAGGTACCTAGGGATCAGCTCCAAAGACTACTTGCCTGGGAATTTTGTGCCAATTCAGCTAGTACTAAGGGTTTCACTGAACTCTATGTCTATTAAAAATGCATAATGTCCACTTATATCAAAAGGGCAGATTCAGACCCAGCGCTTTTCCAGCGTGTCCCAGGCTACCTGCTGTTATGGCATTCAGGAGATGGATAGGAAGGAACTGTCCCTTGAGGCCTATATCAAGAGGTAAGAAAGGGCACATTCATTGACTATTTCAGGGCCAGGTGAAAGAGGGGAAAACAAGGGAGAAGAGACATAGAAGCGCTCCTGCCACAAAACCTAAACACATTAAAAACTCAGGGAGGAGGGAAAGGAGATGTTCTGCACCTGAGATTTATAAAAATTATGGGTGAGCAGTAACATTTCAGGCTCAGCGCTGCATCAGTGTCTCTGAAGACTCACAAAGGTGAAAGTCATTGGTACAAGAGTCAAAGAAGCTCAGGAGGGACACAGACACATACCGAAGAGAGGCACTGCTGCATCCCTCCCCTGCCCTCCTGACTGAAAATTACAGCCTGACTCACTCAGAGCTCCTTTTTGTGATCAAAGCAGCAGAACAATGGTGCAGAGATGCTGCTCTGACATTTTCCAAGGTTGTCCCTTTGAACCTTAGCATATCGACTTGTTTGCATGCTGGGTACAGAGTGTGCCACATTCACCAGAGCCAAATTCCAGGAGAGGGCAAGCCTGCCAGCGAGAGGGGTATGGGAGGAGAGGCTCAGGCAATCCTCCTGGAGGATCTCGGGATAAAGGGGGAAGGGTGTTGTTTGCCTGGAATCCAGAGTGCTTCACAGAGGATGTGAATCTGAAACACGCAGCATCACTGTTGACAGCAGTGTATATAAACAGAGCAGTATTTTCCCGCTCCCTCCCCCTTCTTATTATAGCACAAAATACCCCGAGTAAAATACATACACACAACAATCCACTATAAAAGGAAAACAAAGCCCCAAGTGTGGGCACACACACACATAGATAGTCTTCTGGAGGACATAGCATATATTCAATACCTTAAATGTCATTTTTTAAATATTAATGCTGTGCTTCCAGCTAGGTTTATGTAAGGTTTATGTAAGGTTTATTACCACAGGGCTAGAGGCACAAGAAAACCTAACTAGATGCTCACAGCCTGATACACTCTGCCTGCCCCAGCCATCCAGAGGCTCACACCTTGACCATGCTCCATCTCCCCCTTCCAGACTCCAAAGCCACGCAGCAGCAGAGCCAGGGCAGACATACTCCCACCAGGCTGTTTTCCCGGGAGGGAGCAGAGCTGCAGCTCCCTTTCCCCCTCTTCCCCGCGCTTGCGGCTCACCATCTGGCACTGTCAGGAGGATCGCTGCTTGGAACCTCATTGCAGCCAGGCACAAACACGAGTGGATGCCTCTCTCTGGCTAAACAATAACCTCATTAGCAGAGACAGCGCAGGGCAAAGGGAAGAGCACGAGGGCAAATATTCAGCAAATAGCAGGGTACATTTCAGTGATGCACGCACAAGCACAGTGCTGAGCTGCTGGGAGGGAGCAGTGTACCAGCTGGAGCAACCCAAGGGCTGATGTGGTCCACGCTTCCTTGCTACCCCAACCACAGCTTCACTCCCTCCAGCAGCGCTGTCTTGTTTTCAGGCCAGAGGCAGCCCGAACATAGGAAATACCTCGCCTCAGGCTTTCTGGGAGTTTCCTTAGCCCGGAGGCTGGGCTCTAGATTATTACTACCTTGTGGTGCCAGATTGAGATCAAACTATCTACAGAAACAGGACAAGGAAAGAGACAGGCTAGTTTTTGAAATGACACACCTGCGCTCTTCAGAGACAACCCATAGGGAGGGAGAACCTCTTTTAGTAGTACCTTGTCATGGCAGAGGAGAAGGACCTTAGGTTCTGGGAGGGTCCATGGAAAAAACAACCCTCAAAGTTTGTTCCCTTTGCCAACCTTAGACAATTCCCCTTCTTCCCACAGGAGGGCTGAGCAGTAGCTGCTCATAACCACAAATCAAACTAACCACTTGTGTTAACTCTCCATGCAACAAAACCCCTCAACCTATTTATGGTGCTCCCTTTAAGCACCACTGTCCATTCCTCTCTCTGGAATAGATCTTTGCTGCTACTTGGGTTGACATGGAAAAGATCCTCCAGCAAGCACCCGCTAGCCCAATTATTATTCTCCAAGGGCCAAATGGAGGCCAACAGGTTTTCAAGCAGAGCATAAGCTTCTTATGGAGTGGAGCAACACGTTCTGCTATTTGCACAGACCGTTTCCAGCACATGCTGCTATAGCCCTTGTTGCTGTGCTACAGAAAGCAGTTACCAGCTTTTTAGTTTGTTGGGCTTCAGTGGGGAGGAAACTGGCGGATAATTCTGTGGCAAATCTACTTTGAAGCCAAGGTTTCTTTTTCTTCTGGTAAAGGTACAGCAAGCAACAATAAAAGCTGTCATCTCCTCCCAGATCTCTGTCTGTTCCACTCAAAAAGTCTATCTCATGAACTTCACCCACACAAGCTATCAGAGATGCTTCCTCATCACCCAGCTCGACTTCTTCAGCCAGCCTTCGAGTGAGCAATAGACAGGTACGGACTGATCACTCGGCACTTCCCAGCTGGGCAGTGCCCTCAGACAGACACGAATAAACCAGACACCAACAACAGGCTTTGGAAGATGGGCAGCGCACCAATCCACCTGATACGATCAATGTCCAAAAGGACCTTTGGAGGAAAACCATTCCCTGAGTACGGCCCACCCTTACTGTCATGGTTTAGGCTGAAATGGCCATCGGACAAGCAAGAGATGCTACCCCTTACCCCTCTTCAAAGAAAGAGGCAGAGGAGAGAAAGAGAGACTTACGAGTTTAGAAGGAACTAAACTACTTTAATGAAATATTAATAATAAAATAAAAATAATGAAATATACACAAAACCATATCAAGCTCCCAGGATGACAATTATGTCACCTGCTGGCACTGGGGAAGTCCCAAACTGGACTCAGTGACAGACAGGAACTGCATTCCAGATCTGGGTTCAGGATCTGGATCAAAGGCAGACAAACAGACAGGAGTCCTCCTTGGATGCCGGCCATTGAAGAAAGAGAAAGAGAGAGCTGACCCTTTGATCCCTCAGCTTTTATACTGAGCATGAGGCAGGTGAGATGGAATACCCTGTTGGTCAGTTTTGGGTCACCTGTCCTGTCTGCTCCTCCCCACAGGTGGGACCCCTCTACACTTTTCTGCTGCCGACCCTCCAACGGGGCACATAACAAAGTTGGTTGGCCTTGGCTGTTATAGCAATAAGTATAAGCAAGAGCCTCTCCGCATACCATTCCTAGGCATCAACTATAAACGCAGGTCTTATCACTCAGAGCAAACAGTGTCTGCACAATATGCTGTTAACTTCAGTAGTTAGAAGAGGTCCAGCTAAAAAGTAAAGTTACAGAACAAAATTGATCCTGTTTTACCTCAAACCAAGACATTTACCTTGAAGCAAAGACAGGGAGATGCCCCGGCAGCACTGCCTGTCAGGAGCTGTTTCACCCCACCAAGGCTCTGTACGAGCATGGAGGGCATTTATACACCCTGACATGTGGATTGAGCATACCCTCAGGATGCTTCAGAGATATATGAAAAGCACATTTAGGGTCAGAGCAAGCGGTGAGAAGACCAAAGGAAAGCTGTGGTCATATATTAGCAGGTGGTGCTCTCCTCTTCAAATCAGCAAACAAGTTAAGCCCTAGCCTGGCATTTTACGATTGGGATTTCCTCCAGTAAAGATACCTCAGCCTAACGCAAGACCCCTCTTCTCTTTTCTGCTGAGAGAGACAGAGCCTGCACCAGTTCACAGCCCAGGAAAGGAGAGCCATGCTGTGCATGGAGCTCCCCTTGGGGAGTGGTGCTTCGTAACATCTTGGAAGAAACTTCACGGGCTAAAGACCCATCGTAGGTAAACCTAACTCAGGGGAATATCTAAAAGGAAATGGTTTAGCACATTGCTGGGAGTTGGCAGGAGTGATTCAATAACCCCTAGACTCCTTGTCCAGCTACAGCCTTTCTCCGATCGTTATCTTGGCCAGAATCCAAGGCAGAGATTGTTCAGAGACTAGCACAACCCAGACGGTGCTAAATCACATACATCCAAACTGTTCTCTGAGGGATTTTAATTTATTGGGAAGCACCCTCTTAGCAAACAAACATAAACAGAGCCAGGTCTCTCCGCATTGCTTTGTAATTAAGCTCTGTTTCCAAACCAAACCACCCCGCACCCATCATACAGGTCAGAAACTCTTTTTGCTCTGGATGCCACAGCTTGAGACCAGAAGACAGGAGAAGAAGCAAGAACAGGCATGCACCGCTGGAATTATTGCTGGGTCTCTTGGTGCACTAAGTGAGACAACCCCAAATGGGGACTTCCAGATGACGTAAGTCACAGGCCTTTTTGGTTTTAGGGCACAGGAGACTTATCAGCAAGTCCAAGCCAAAGGCCTGCATTTCCCCCTGCCTTAATACTTTAGCCGTGCTGTTGAAACATGCTCTGCCCCATTGCCTGCTCTGATGTCCCCACATTTTCTACCATGGCATTGTCAGGCAGCTTTGGATCTTACTGAGAGCAGACCTCCTTCAAGAGCAGCTTGTGACACTCTGGGATTGCAACACAATGAACTGATAAAGCGAGACACAGAAGCGCATAAATAATCATAATATCTCACATGTCCCAAGATCACACAAGCAATTTAGACTCTTTTTTCATGTCCCATTTATAAATATTCATTTCAGAGCTGTTTTAAACCAACTGAGCCTGATGCAGAATTGCTGCAAAAGCTCAAGCAGCCCATGCAGTGTGCAGGCAAACTACACCTCTTTGCAGCCTCACCTTATCCCGCCAGGGTGAGCATGGCCCTCTTGCCTACAAACGTTCACAGACCATGACAACACAGCACAAAGAGACCAGCAGCAAACATCTCAGCACCTCCTACCACTCCTGTGGCAGTCATGTCCCTGCCATAGGCCCATTCCCTGCTATTAACCTCCATCTCAAAACTATTTTGTGACAATATGGGAATCACGTCACCTTGTCTGGGTTTACCCAACTGCCACTAAACCAAATCATTTGGATCTATAAAAAATTGTGGCATTCATGCCTGGAAAAGAAAAATTAGTATGCAAACACAGTGATAAATCCTCTGATGTGCACATTTATGTTTTTATCATGTAGTTAATCAGGAAAGAGTATGTTTAGTTTAGATACAGCTCCACACTTTGCCTCTATAATCCGAATCCCAGAAGAGCCTTATAAAACCATAATCTGCAATGCAAAATCGCAAAGCATATGGGAGTGTCTATAGATTTTCCAAATCACCTGTGCCCTAATTTAATATGAATAACAATTAGTTTACACTTATCAGTTAATTGTGCCCCTTGTGGATTCAGTAACACTGCATCTCGTCACCAAACGCCTTTGTCTGAGCAAACTTTAATTACACTTCCTCACTTGGCCCAGCTCTACTTGCAGCTTTGTTAACAAAGGTGAAATTGCTGTTAAACAAAAAACCCACCACCACTGACAACAAAAAGGGAGCGAAGCACACTGCTTTCTGACAGAATCAGAGAATTAAACAAAAGCATTCTGGGTTAGTAGCAAGGAGTGTTACTGCAGTCCCTCCAACTCAGCAAGAGCAGCCAACATCCCCACAGCATCTGAGACAAGCAGCACGAGGAGTTTCTCCAGCCCCAGAGAGCACTGACAGCCCTCCATCCCTATCTACGCCCCAGCTGCAGCAAGAGGGAGGAGACGTGCCTCACAGCCCTGGGCACTAGCAGTAGAAGATTGGAGGAGGCTTTCATTTCACCTCCAGTGCTGTGATTAGCAGAGGATTGAGAGGCAAGGCACCAGGGTCCTATTTCCAGCTCCAATATGTGCAAGGCACTTAACTCTGAGCCTGCTTCCTCAACTATTTCAACAGCAACAACATTATCATTGATAAAGCTGATGGGATGCGCCTACACGCTCACCCAGTCCTTTGGTATCAATCCTGCACGGAAAACACTGTTAATGCACCAGTAAGCGTTGCAACATTTCTCTATTGGCATGGGATATGTGCTTTCTTTTCAAGGCCCAGAAGTCCCCTTGTGAATCGTACAAAAAAACAGATTGAGGATGACTGTGTTTCTACTTCCACTTCAAACACTGCAGGGTTTTGCACACACACAGGCCTTAAATCTCAGTTACACCATCACGTTGGCAGCAAAATGTTGCCTTTGCATAGTAGAGGATGCAGGCTACTAACCCTTTGGCAGAGATGAAGGCACAAGCCTGCAGCACATCAGATAAAGCTTCTGGTATTAGGGATGTTCTTGACCCACTGGAACTGGGCCCCTGGGCTTAATCTTGACCCACTAGATTAAGCCCAGGAATGGTGAGGCATCGCAGCGACAGAATTAGATGTCAAAGCCACAGAGGATGTGCATCTTCACCCTAAGGATGCTGAAAACTCCAGCATGTGGCTCGCTCTCCCTAGAGGACTGGTACCACTGTGGGGATTTGGTGCAGCTGTTCACTTCCCCTCCATAGCACGAGGCAGTCCTGCAGCTTCTTGCCTCACAGCTTTCAGAGCAGGTGTAAGGGAAGGCTTCTTCATAATCTATGCTGATTCCTGCTCCTGCACCACCCTGAACACAGATGAAAAGGGCACTCACCCTGCTCAAGTCATGGAATCCATCACCTGCCACATCAAATATGCTCATCATCTTTCTATAGCATGACCTCTGCTCCTCTCTAAAATGGGATATCTCCACCCTTACAAAGGAATAAGCCGCTGTGAATACTTAATTGCTTTTATTACTCTCCTGTAATTGTTATCATGACCTTTCCATGCACTATTTTGGTGTGCCCCTCACCAGGTCATTACTTCTCAGCCATCAACTCTAGTGGAGCAGAAACATTAAGCTCTTACAGAGAGTAGATGCAAAGCTCACAGTGTTTGATCTCTCCTGGTAAAAAATGATGCCACAAGCTAGGCCAGGTTGAGCTCTGGCATTCTGGCAATGCCATGAAAGATCTCTGACTTTTCCCAGTGGATCCTCCTGCCTCTCTCTTTGATTACCTCATTAGCTTAGCAAGCTGCAAAGAAAAAGCAACTACAATTACAAATTTTAATTAAGGCCAAGTGTCACTCACTTGAGTAACTGCAACAGTGTGAGTGAGGAGTCCAAGCTGCAGCGGCCAGGATAATCCTGCAGGCAGCATTAGCTACTTAACAACAGAATGAGTCACTACCCAAAGTAATTCCCAGCTAAAGACAGAAAACAGGCTTTGATTCTCTGTGGGGGTTCAAGCAACAACACCTTTGCAGCACCCATTTCTGCTTCGAGCCGTCCCACACAGCACACTGCCACACACATGCCGTATCAGTCAGGACTAGCTGGCAGGCGAGAACAGGGCCCGTCTTTAGACCATCTAATACTTCTCAGAACAAAGCTTGTGGCTCAAGCAGGGCCACTTTGGCTGAAGGAAGAAGCTAGAAATATAAACCAATCAAAAGCTTATTCTGCAGACCTGCCAGGTTTGGCAGTGTTCACGCAGGTCTGGCAGCTTCACCCTGTAAATAAACTGTTGCTCGTGAAAGTGGAGGAAAGATCTCATCCATCTCAGATAATGCAAACCCATGTATGGCACAGAACTGAACTGGCCTTTCTGAGAGGCTGTATTTTATTGTATGCTGTTTAAATGGTTACCAACTTACCAAACAGCCTTTTCATAAACAGAAATGTAACATTTGCTCATTATTCACGCTCCTTTCCTCTTTCCTCCCTTGTCTCACAGCTACTCATTCCCATCTGGAAAGAGAGAGACAAATCTCCTAAAGCAGAGCAGCCAAAAACAAGCCAGTCTTGCTCTGTGAACAGACAGCACTCCAAGTGAGGGACTGCCGAAGTCCTTTCAGGAAGAAAACTGCTCAAGCTCTTACTGAAACCTAAAGGAGTACAGTGCCTGCAAGAGCACACAGACTTAGAGCAATCTTACTCACAGCATGCACTGATGAAATACATATAGGCAGCAAAAGGCACAGCCTTTGGACTCAAGCATAGACGTGCGCAAACGTGCCTTCTTCCTGCAGGAATACAGGTCTGAGCTTTGCGAGTTGGGCTGTCTCCAGCACATAGCGCATTTATGTCCATGGCGTCTGTGGACGTGCGGGCTATGTGTGGCATTCACATCCAGTGGCATCCTCTGCCAAGGAGCTGAGCCCATCGTTTCAAAGGAATGCACTATTATAAAACCAACAAACATCTCACTTCTAAATAACCACTTTGTTGCTGAATCTCAAAGCCCTTTTTGCACAGCTGCTGCAATGCTTCTCTCACACAGATGTGACAGCAGAGACAGGACTGGGATCTGGACTCTCCTTTGGGCCACAGGGCTCCGCTTGCAGAGAGGATGTTATCAAACTGGCCCAAAGCGTCCCTAGAACTAAACAAACTTGGGTCTGCAAATACCCAGTTTAACACTGTGTTTGATCCTGACCCAGTTTCTCCTCCCACCTCTGTTCAAAAAATGCAGCTGTTCAATGCCAGCATAAGACAAAGAATCAAAACAGCAAGGCTCAGAGGCTTGGTTGGCCACTATGCTTCACTTCAGGCCTGCAAGCTGTAGCACCAAGACACCATGCTTTGTTTTTGTTGCTTGCTACAGTTCAACAGCTCATGTCCTTTCAGGTAAATTAAAAATTGCCCTGATTAGTTCTGATACATGTGAACATTCTCCACCAGCAGCTGAGAAACAGACAGGACAGGAGTAACATTTTCCCTTGCAATGAAAGGAGCAAGTGCAGTGCTCCACTGGGAAATGGCCCTGTGAAGACAATCGTTTCCAATCTGTATGAAGTACAGCGCTGTTCCCACTTGGGAAACTACTGCCATAAACACACCTGGATTAATGGAAGGGGGCTTCTGCCCACAGCCACTCCTGGGAAGGCTGCTCTTCAGTCCGTATCCTTCCTGAGACCACACTCTGGATCTACCCACGAAGTTGCACACACAAGCCAGGTTGTGCCCAGGTTGTTCAGAGTGCTGTCCATGTAGCCAAACCTTCGCTCACCCCTACACCGTGGCCTCAAGTGGGAAGCCTGATGGACTCCCGCAGGTACAGGCTGATGGAGGCAGCAGCCAACGCCCGTCAGAAAGCATCAGGCTCAGGAGCCATCGCCTGCATTCAGCTCCATCCTCCCTGACACCTTCTTGCTCTGAACAAACTCTCTTAACTTCCCCTTTCAAGGGCACATCTACCCTCAGGCAATACTGATGGGCTTCATATTCTAAATGGTATGATTATTATTTTATAGTAAGCTGGATGGATGCAAAGCTTTATGAAGTGGGCCTGCTTTTCAGGCAACCTACTCACTTGAAGAACACCACAATCAGGGTGAGGGAGGGAAAAGATTTGGAAGTATCGAAATGCAGACAGAGGATGCTCTTTCCTCTCCTCTCCTTCTTTCCCTTCTTGTCCCTCACCCTGGTGAGACAGCGTTTTCTGTTTTAGAATAGGGCCTGTACAAACACTGTTTTGCAAAAAAATTATTTTCATTGCTCAGAACTATCTCCATGAAGCAAAGTGAGAAGCGTGAGCTTCAGATTTGCAGTGTGCTCAAGCTCCCAGACTAGGTGAGTAATGAAACCCAAGCCTCCCAGTTGCCAGGCACTGCTCTAACCTACTCTTCTGAGATTTGCACAGCTCTGGACAAAGCACAATACACATATTTCAGGCTTGCAGCTCGAAAAGGCTTATCATGCTCCTTTTCTAAAACAAGAGGCGTAATCTCATCCCTCCCCCAAGCCACATATATAGAGGAGAGGCTGAGTTTTGGAGATATCAAGTCCATACTTATAGCAAGACATCTAATATATGAATAATGGAAAAGTCTGTAGCAGCTCCATGTTTAAGTTTGCACAGACATTTGCACTTAAAGCAGACTAAAATCCCTCTGCTTCGCACTTCCCTGGTTTAATCCAGCATCCAAACTCAGTAGAATAACTCCAAGGGCAGTGAAACGTCCCATGCAACTGAAGTAAAATATTAACTTATATTTTCAGATGATTTCTTTTTAAATGTTCATGAAACACTACTCTGTTGTCCTGCATCTTTTAGCTCTCCCCTGGCTAAAACACACGCTATCTCAGCCCAGGCTGTATCTGGAGTCACAGAAGTCAGCACAAAAGAAGTTTTCTCCCCTGTTCTTCCTTTCTAAGATAATAACAGCTCAGGACACTGCTAAAAGTCTGCATGCCCAACTCATCAGTTTATATGGAAAGAGGAAGGACCAAGCGCTATCCTATATGCCCCAATTACCACTATTTGCCCCAAGACAGGCCCCTAAAGCGCCCTAAAGTCCAGTTGCTATCTCTTTCTTCTCACCTCTGCTGACTTGCCAGTCCAGGGCATCTCTGTTTACAGGACCTGGTTTGTACCCTGGTGTCAGAGCTGTCAGTCGCTTGCAGCAACTGACAGGCAGCCGCTTCGTTCGGCACAGTTGGGTGAACAGCCCCTTCCAGCACATTTTGTTATTCACATGCTCTGCCTGCTAATTGCTTTCTGAAATGGGGAAGAAACAGATGATGAGCAGAATGCATCTCCTGACAAATTCCCCAGCACTGTAAATACGACTCACCTTGCTGTAAACAAGGAAATGCTAAGTGGTGGTGCTGGTTTGTGCTTAAATTAAAAAAAAAAAAAAAGGAAAGAAAAGAAAAGAAAAAGGAAAACACACAGTACAGCAAAAAAATCTCAAACTCATGCTGCAAGACAGCCTGCACAAGCGTGAGAACCCCAATCTAATTTGTTTGTTTCACTCTGAAGACACCTGTGAGCCTCTGGAGAGCACACGCTAAAACCAGCACAACTGCAAGCCATTTCACTGGGTGCTGATTAGTGCTCAGCAACCTCTTTGTCTTGTGAAGATATCCAGAATCAAGCTCCTGCAGGCAGGTTCTCAGTCTTCAGAACTACACCCACCAAAGAATGAGAGCAAGGAAAGGTTTAAAAACAAAGGACTTTATTTCGTTCAGACTCTAAGCATTTCTGTATCAGTGTGTTAGGTGAGCAGAGGCCTCTGTGTTTTACAGTGCACAGCTCCAGCTCAGAACCAAGGATCTGCTGGTGCTTTGCAGGTGTTATGTCTCTGCTACTTTAAGGGAAATATAATTTGCTCTTAAAAATAATGAGATTTAAAATTAATAAGCTTGGGGCTTTCAGCTTGCTGGATTGTGAATCTGTAGGTTACACTTTTAACACACTTTCAGATTTCTTCTTTATAGCCACAAGGCCTAGAAGCTTATTTAAAAACAAAAGCTCAAGGTTCCTATGTTTCCAGGAACATAGGCTCTACAGAGAAACATCAAATACCATTAGATCCACAATCACATTGCAAAAATTGACAACACTAGTATATAAGCACAGAGGATTACTACTTACTTCTATTGTGCAGTGATACGGTTCAACAGCATGAGTCATTCCACCCCAGAGGCAATTGCATTTCAATACTAGATGTAGAAGCAATACAAAAACCAGGTGCACACTCACAACTGTCATTCTTTGGAGACAGAAGGTGCTGGAAGCACTAAGATTATATAGGGCTGCAAACAATGGGAAACTCCGAGAGCAACAGATAAGTAAATGCTTTCTACAGGTACCTTGCAACTCCTTCTAGAAAGACGTAAGTAGAAGAAAAGTTCCATGTGTGAAAAATGAACTGTGTTACAGTTTGGGGCACAAGGACATCGGCTCTAACAGAAGATATCAAATAAAGTCAAGCAGATTAGGGAAAACGACCATGGAAATTTTAATTCACAGGATCCTTTTTCTGCAGACAGATGGTCATTTCAGCTTTCTATTCTCTAATCCCTTGTTCTGCAAAGCAAACATCCTAAATCCCAGATAATGTAGGTTTTACCATCTCATACATTTCCCACAGCATTAAGGCTGGCCCCAGCGATAGGATACATATGCTTAAACATCTGCATGCCTAAGTAATTTACAGCCACAAGAATCTCCTACCTGGATTCAGCACAGAGGTGATCTCTGCATCCTGGCCTACAGCTCCAGAAGCCAGCATGGGCCCCTGCTAAAGCAGTCTCCTTTTGCAGTAGGCATCATGGGGATTAAAGGGAAGCTTTTCCTGGAAATGGCCTTTCCCTGGCACAGCCAGGACTCCTCAGCCATGCCTCTAAAAAGGAGGAAGGTTGAGCACATTTTACAAATTGCCACATTACCAACGCTCAGGAAAAAACACCACGTAGCCAGCAGCATGGCAGGAAGTTTGCATAGTAACTGCCTGGGACTTCTGAGAGACACTAAGACCTCAGATCTGATTTTTTCCCTGTCATTTGACTTAAGAACTGACCTGCCAAACTTCCCTTTTGGAAACAACAGCAAGTAATCCATGTTGCAGGCAGCAAGCAGTTCAGTACATGACAAAAATGAGGTTCTATGTGACCTACTTATCCTCCAAACTCTGGAGGTGCAGAAACTATGGGGAAGTGTCAGACAGAAAGGGAGCTAGAAACTGCCCAAAGCCAAAAATTAGACCTGAAACTGTGCTGGAAAGAAATCAGGTGGTCTGGTTGCCAGACTTCTGTTCTTCGACCCAGGCAAAAGAGCTAGTTTCTGAGGGAAGAGGGAGAGGAGCAGCAGACTGAAGAAGGCTCAGCACTCAGAAATTCATTATCAGTTTCTCAGTTTCCCTGTTTGTTAGCTCAGATGATTCACAAGGAGCAGTAAGCGTCTCATAGCTTCACAGAGAGTGTTCACAATTAAACATATGAAATGAATTTCATGAAATATGCATATTGTTTGCTTCTTAAAAAGCTGTTGAGATCAGACCATGAAAAGACCAGAAATTAAGGATTAGATCAACAGTCACTGTCCATTTACCCTCTAATGAGCCCTGGATGGATGTGAAACAAAAGGATAGTCTGTAAGAGGTAGGAGCACCAGACATACTCTGCTGATGTAAATCACCAGATTGAGAAATAATCCATAGCTCTTTGGACCAGCTGAAGATCCAGTCTCTCTCCCACACAGGGCAAAATCTCAAAAAATGTATTAGTGCAACAGAGAAACCACACCTACACTATTAATAACACTTGCATCAGCAAAGTCCTAAATGGGATTTCAAAATATGTTGCACAGTGGCACTCTTTACACACTCCAGAGGCAAAGCAAGTCTTTGGGAAGCACAGGAGCTGCGGAAAATCCCATGGCAGGGTAACAGGGCCACTCCAGCCACATTGCGAGAGCAGAACTCAGTGCCAAGGGTTGGAATCGATCCTCCTTTCAGAGACAGTGCCACCCAGAACCCAGCATTGGATTCTCTTCCCCTGCTGTAGCAGCAGGATTAAGAGCCTTCCCTTTAGAATCATATAATCATAGGATTGTTAAGGTTGGAAGGGACCTTTAAGATCATCAAGTCCAACCATTAACCTAACCTGACAAAACCACTTCTAAACCATATCCCCAAGTACCACGTCTACTCTTTTTTTTAAACACCTCCAGGGATACCCTCCTCCCACATCATTTTGGACAGGGGAGTAGGTTTTCATCCCCTAACTAGGAGTCATCACCCTCCTCGCACACTTAGCACTTCAAACCCGCAGCCTCTGCACATGGCAGGATTTGCTGCACAAAAACCCACGGCACAGACCTGGGCATATCCTCACTGACGTTCAACTGTAGCACATCGCATCCTGGGATTGTTGTTTCTGACAGGCTCTCTCATCTCGCATGGCTAATAGCTCATTGTTTGTATTCATGCACGAGGAGTAAATTCTTCATTATTGGAGAGATCTGACATGTACAAACAATTGGAGTAAATTGATTGTATTTTCCAAATCATCACACAGACTCTAATTCTATCTGCAAGGCGCACTAATTTGCACTGGAATTACCTCCTAAATTAGGAATTAGAGCTTTTGACAGAGAAGAGCAATGACTGTCCTTGTGTTGTGAGGCTAGCAGGGGGAAGGGTGCAGGTCCCTTCGCAACTCACACGGCAAGAGGCCTTTTCTCTGCCCTCAGAGTTTACTGAAATGCGGTGAAGGAGATCGCTGATTAAATGAGGTTCCAGCATTTTTCAGAGAGGTGTCTCATTGGTTTAGATGCACATTTAAAAGGAATAGAGTATTTAAATTTAATTGTTCTACAAGCAGAGCCTACCTTTTTTCTCATGCAGGAAACTGGGATTGTCCTGATCCCTTCAAAACTGGATATAAAAGGCTCTGCACATCTTTTTCTTGAAGGAAGATGCTCAGTCCAGAGCACCACTGAAAATCAAATCTCAAAACATGCAGAAAGTGCGTTTGTTCCTGCCGGACGCAGACGAACAGGGTGCATTGTGCTTTTCCAGACATGAGGTCATCTGTGCTAATCCCAGAGGGTATGCTGTACCAGCTCATTTAGATGTAAAAGAGACTAAATCATTAAGTTAACTTGAATCATGCACCCAAGAAGCATCTCTGCCTCCAGGAAGGGAAGGGATCAGAGTGTTCAGCACTTTCCAAAATGCCAGACACAAGGTGTGTTTCTTGGACATTGCCTTCTCTATCTAAAACACAGCAACATTTATACTACTTCCAGTCCTCAGACGCTCCTTTGTCAGGGCAGGGGAAAACAAATAATGGGATAGATGTCAGTTATATTGCTTAAACAGTGAAAAGAACACCATGTAAAGATATAAACTAAATATATAAGCCTATTAACACTCAGGTCACTCTGTGAGCAGCAGAACCGGAGCACTCTGAATTTCCTGCAGAAATGGATTGTGGTTTAGGCACTGTTGTTTAGTGAGATGCACACTCACAAACCAGCTTTTCCTGTTCTTGGACATTTGCAATGGCCCCACCACAGATCCTGGTTTCTAATAAGGGTGACCTTACAGTGCATCCCCCAGCAGTGGGATTAACAGAGTCTTTTCTCTGGCTACCTATGTTTGTGAAGCCTATAGAAATATAGGATTCTGCCAGTCCCTTTGGGTCGTAAAATAGCGTTCTCTTTGAGTTCTCTTTGAGACTGACACACTCTGGAGAAATTTGTTTGAAATTTGCAAATGGTTCAAAAGCTATCAGAGGGCCAAAGACAGCAGGATCTCAGAGGCCCTGTCTTGTTTGCAAACCCAATGAAAACCATCTCAGAGGAATAAATATAATTATCACCACAGCCCAGAGAATGCTCACAACTTAAGCTGGACCGACACAAAGGAATAGACAAATAATGGAGAGGGAAGCGGGAAGGCAACACCGCCTCTCTTAGATATGCAAAAATATCCAGCTAAACCCCAGGGAGTCACAAAACTGACTTTGTAAAGGCATGATTAAAGACAAAACAAACACTAGGAGGTTTTTTCCTTTGCCTTTCAACTCCAGCAATTATAGAAACTTAACCTGAAGCACACTCCATCTGCAACCAGTTGATCTACATAACTATTTATGTTCATAATTTGAACGGAAAGCTGAGATTTTCATATACTCATGCAGTGCTAGAAACCGAAGATTTGTGGAAGGAAAAAAGATACTTCATGACTCTTGCAAAGTTTGATGAAACAATAAGACACTAGGATGGGGAGAAGTACCAGCGATATGACTGCAGCAACAACACACAGCTGTTTAGGTCAGGAGAGATTATGTATATTCAGCAGTATATGGGCGCCTGAGTGTCCTTTCTCTCCTGTACTCCTTGTCAGGGAATTGCCAGACATGGGTTTTCTGGAGGGTTCAGTTCCAGCCGATTGTGTTGTTGTAGACACATGTACAGTGTTTAGGGGACGTGCATAACACTGCCCTGGCAGATGTTGCTGGGCTCATCGCAGACAAGGTGCTTTCTGACAGCCCAGGCCCCTTGCACACACTGACTGCAGCAGTACTGGCTGCTGGAGACTGAGATGATTATGGAGACTGCGTTCCTACGTGGAGTGTACTGTTGGGTGACAATGTTGACAGGACTGATGGTTTCTTTCTCTGCTCGATGACACAAATTTCCTGGGATGAATAACAGAACCATGGAAGTAGCACCCGAGGTCAGTCATGGGACTGGTAAAGCATTACCACTCTTGCAACATCTCTCTAGGACGTATACCAAGTCACTACATACCCTAAGATGAGCTAAGATCCTACTTTAGGAAACGAGGAATTTCACCTCTGAAAACAAAGTTTAAATCTGCCTTTGATCCTGTGCCACCCACAGTCTGTCTTCAAGATCATTCTGAGTAAGCATGGGTCTGCGTCACAGTTCCGTATGAGAGCTACATAGTTATTTCTACACTCACAACTTCATGCAACAAAGTGCACTTAAAAAAAAGATTTTTCTGGCATTGTAGGTTTTTTTTGATCTTTGGAGAGTGCATTCCCAAGGTTTTTGCGTCTGCCCACAACCATGAAGATGTGACGCTCACTACAGGGGACAAGGGGTGGGGGAGAGAAAGAAGCACATAGAGGTTCTGGGAAAATAACGTGATTCCAGGAACAAGAACTTTTAATGAGAAAACGAACCGCACAGGTGATGCAGATGAGAACCCAGTATTATGAATCACAGTTCAGCAAGCTGGTCTCAAGTGACAGTGATGTAGCTGGGAACAGTGGAGTGCTCTCAGGAGACAGGAGAGAAGTAGTATACATTCCCCTCAGTTTTGTTAGAACAGTTGCAACCCCGTCACTTAAAGAGCGCACAAATGCATTATACTCAACCAAAACTATATCCATAAGCAGTGCACTTGCATAAATATAAAGGTAACTGATGAGGTGCTTTATGGGGTGAGCGTGTTAATGCCCTGGCTTTATTGCCCGTTAGCAGTTCAGCTTGGTTAGGATCCTGCATTCTTCTGATTATGCAGATACAATCTATCATATTGTTTCGGAAACTTGGTTAGAGCTGTGCTCAGAGAGATGGCTGCAGCTGCAGCACACTTGGAGAGACACACATCATTGCTCTTTTTTATGAGAAGGAAAATTGGCCGTTGCTGCTCCTGCAAAAAGCAGCTGTTATTTGTTGTTTTCGGGGTGGTTGTTGGTTTTGGGTTTCTTATTTTGAGCTATTATGATGAGTTTGCCTTCTCTTCCCACTTAACCAAATTACACAGTGTTTATATTTCCAATCCTCTTGTGGAGATGTTCTAAGCTGGCACGCCTGCTGAAGGCCAAGCGGGGCTGATGCTTTCGTCTCCTCAAGCAGAAGCACACCTTTGGCAGGAGGGATGAGCCTGTGACTAAGACAGGGAGCCTTAGCCAACCACCTTAACTGCACCACCTACCTGCTGTGCAGCTTTCTAGAACAGCAAATCACCATGCCTGTATTAAAAGCATCCAGCCTCATGGCTCTTGCAGGAGGAATGCTGTGCTGACTTCATCGCCAGATAACTATCAGCAATGATATCTACTTTCGTGGCTCAAGATCTGGGCCATCACAAGGCCCGTTCCCCTCTTCACAGCTGATGGAAAGCCCTTTGCTACCAGGACCAAAGACCTGGTAATGACCCTACAATGGTGATGCAGAGTGGTTCCCAGAGAGAGAGGTGCACCCTGAACTTGGTGGCGATACATTTGACATTTGCTTGCTCCCCTCCTTACCCTGGCATACTGGGTACTTGCTATCACAGCATTTTCTACATAACAGAGGAAAAGGGGAAGAATTTACAATTACCCTAAATGCAAACTTTGCCTAAGCACAGTTTTCTACAAGGTCAGTCTATATTTGGGCCAAAGAAACACCTTACCTTTGTCAACAGCTACTGCCATACCCTTCATGTAAAAATGCAGAGCATTTGTGTGTGCCTAAACTGTCTCCACAGAAAACTGAAATGATCAGAGCCCAGCCCCTGCTTTTCAAAAAGGAGTGTGGGGGAAAAAATGCAGATTTGCCTTATGCTGCAGGACAGAAATACAACCACAGTTTTCCCTCCCAAATGGTCTTTTTTAATAAAATCACCTCATCCATTTCACAAAAGCAACTCATTTTGAAATAGCACTACTTTTGTATTAAAAATATTTCCCTTTCATAGAACACCACTGCTACGTATTTAATATAATAGCAGTTCATACTGTCTAGAAATATGCTGTAGCTTATATTTAAAGGGATCTTTAAAAAGTTTCTAAGATACAGTTGCTATTCAAAGGCATCCTTCTTCCTTCTCTCCCCACATATGGGATAAAAAAGCTTTTTAAAAACCCACAAAAGCTAAGAAAGGATGCTTTCCTTGTAAATCGCAACTGTTGCCCACCTTTCAATCAGGATTATACAAGTCATCAGTGTCCAACCCACAGAAGATAGAGGTGTGGAGTCCAAGCTACAGAAAATTTTATTTCCTCTCTGTGTGTTCCTAGTTCAGTTCCTGGCACATCCACCCATTACTGATGGTAATCGACACTTTCACAAATCTTGATAAAAGCCCAACAAGTAAGGCCTAAACTCAAATTCCAGATCACACACGAAAAGGGCTAGACAAGTGAAGAGCCCCAGGTCCTGATCCTGCAATCAGTTTTCTGCACCCAGATCCATGCACAAACTTTAATGGGGTATTATGCTGACAGGCACTGGCAAACACATACACATTTGGCTGGAAATCATGGTCTATTCTTTTCTTTCCTAAGAAGCAGGATGTTTCATTAACTAAAAGCAAGTCATTAAGAAAAAAAAAAACACATAAGAAATGGGAAATCCAAAATAATTTTGTTCATTTTCAAATGGTGCTGCAATCACTCAGTTGCACTGCAAAACACTGGCACAAAATAAATGTTAAAATAAGAGACTTACCCTCTGCTGCCAGCTGGCTGCAAACCTCAAGTCTGCTGACAGCAATGTCAGAAGCTGGTTGTATCTTTGCACTTGGTGATGGTCAGCCCACGTGCCCAAGACAATTCTAGCTATTGTTGCAGAACTGCTGTTCCCTATGAGCCTTAGGCTTCTTAATATAATATTTCTCATTCGCATATTAGATGCATCAGCTCCTTCAGCCTTCTAAGCAATAGCCCCTTTGCATTTGTCTTGCTTGTATGTACTTGCTGCTTGTGAAACCTCCTTTCCCTGGAACTAAATCCTCTGTTATTGTCCCCAGCCCACACACCTCTACAGGCACTCTTGGCTTTGACTCAGTTTCTGCATGACCTGCACCAAACCTGAAACTTCATTTCTATTAATACCATTTTAGCCATCCCTCAACATTTTAGCTCAGATTTTTCCTTATGCAAAGTCCATCCAAACCATAGAACACTTTTTGAAGCCACTGCAGAACTGAGTGCTCAAGGCCCAGAGAATGGCTGATCTCTGTACAAAGATCTGGGACGCTAGGCAAGGGAAGCAGCACGTTACCAGCAGAGCCAATTTGCTGCATGTCTGTAGATGGAACTGTTGTACACACACCAGCAAGGCAAACCTAGCCAATTTGCACCTCTAATAGTAGCAAAACATATCATGTGGAAAAAAATGTACTATCAGCAAACTGGCACCACTTTCCAGCATAAATCCTCTTGCCCAGAAGCTCACTAACCTTGCTCAGATCCCTCTTCCTCTTCGGGGAGTTCGCACAGCTGAGTCCCACCTCAAGGCTCACTTGCTGGGGTGTCTCTCTGCAAAAATGAGGAATCAACAGTTAGGCTTTCCCTCACCCTGCCATGGACAAGAGGGCAGATAGAGAACACTGTCACACAACTAAATGCCTAGATGCTTCTTCCCAGATCTTTTATTCTTTTCTTTTTTTTAAAAGGAGTGGAGCAAACCTGGATATACTGATATTTATTTTCCCTATGGGTATAACATGAAGCAGAAAGAGGTGAAGTTATTTGCCTAAGGCAGCAGATCAAGTCAGCAGCAAAATGAAAAACTGAGTGTGTGCCCCTTTGCAATCTGACGATGCCTGACTGCAACCTGACTATGCCATCTCTTGCCTGATCTGCAGCACATTTATATCCTAGCATCATTAGTTTGTTGGTTTTATGCAGGCTGAATTTACGCAACAGTGAAAAAAACAAAATATTTAGAGAAAGGGATGTAGCATTTGCTATGTGGGGGATTCTGTATTACTAGGCAGGGATACGGAATTTATCAGACACAGATAAGCATTCGAGGAACTAGGGAAGAAGTATTCATTAGCTGGCGATATGTACTCCCATGCAGCAGAAATTTTTTCCTTCTGATCAGCAAATCACACCTTTTGCAGCAGGATTAGTTGATGACTTTAATGATAATATAAGAAGATTATATTTTCCCTTTCTCTTCACAATTCAAAGCTCTTAAATACTGAGAACCAGCTTTCTTGAAATATCACTATGGAATTACCACTTTCCTCACATAAAAAGCTAGAGAGGCCATCAGAGTGGAGCAAGGGTATTTGCCTTAAACATATTCGCACAACAGCTCAGCAGGAGAAAATAGCAGCAGCAGATGAAGGCTTCAGATCGCATCTCTGCTGAGGGCCTGTCAATTGCCATATGTCCTGATCCAATGACAGTGCTCAAGAGATTAACAGATGCTCTTGGCTTTCTGATGGAGACCTAAGATTATGACTCCATCCAAATACTGAGCATCACTGCCCTTTTGGATGCTTCGGGGCCATCTGAGCTGTATCCAAGGCTGAGGAGAATGGCCATTGATCATGGGAATTGGCAAGCAGGGGAAAATTATTCTGCATTACACAAGCTCTGTCCCTAGCAGCTGCTTCTTGTGAAAGGGTTTGTATCTTTAAGCACTGGTATCCAGGGGATATTTATATTGGAAGATGCAAATTAATGAACGAACATTTCGCTAACACAGAAAACTCTAATTAGCAAATAGTCCATCCAGGCCCAGTTAACCATTGAGATTGATTGACAGAGCCGAGCAGGTCTTGGAAACTGAGCTGCAGCATTTTTTAATAGCATGAGGCCTACCCTTTCAAAGTTTCGATACAGGGGAGTTGAAAGTAAGCTGAAGTGAGGAAAGAAGAAACCAAAGGTATAACAGAAAATTGGTGGGGGGTGGGAGGGTGCAGTTTTCTATTAATTAAATGATTCAACTCAGTCATTCTGGTCCTGTTAAACTTCTCCCAGGCTCTAATCCTGTTACTGAGTGACAGGAAAGCATCACACTTTGATTCGTGTGGGCACCCATGACTGGGGATTCCTAATCCATCCCCATTCCCAATTTATCACCTACCTTGCCAGGGAAAGGCTGGGTGGTACAAAGAATGAGTGTTCTCTTTAGGTAGGCATCTTTAATGAAAAACTTTCTTGACTGAGAAAGGACAGCCTTCGGATAAGCCTCTAACGCAAAGTGATGGGGGGGCTGTTTATAGCTCATGAAACATCCAGCCCTTTCCATTACAGGGTAATAAGTACATCAAAAATACCAAGAAGACAGCTCATTACAGGGTAATAAGTACATCAAAAATACCAAGAAGACAGCTGCTTATGGGAAGCTTAGAGAAAGAGAGAGTATTTTTCTCTACATTTTGAACCTACTTTTACAATCCCTTATACAAGACGTTACTCTCTGTTAAAGTCTAGTGGGTGATTTACAGGTATAGAAAGGACCTAATCTCTATAGAACTACATAGTTTTTGAGTTATTGCTAAAGAACTCTTTTTAATTCTACCGAATTCTTTTGGTTTCACCCTTGTGAAATTTCACAGGCCTCTCTCAAGACATCAGTACAGATTTGTGAGGCAGACAAACAGCATTTTTTTAAAAGCAGTAGGACAGAAACAGAGCTGAGTACCGGTACAGTGATTGTGGCCGTTTCCCTACTGAGCAACAGTGATGCTGTTTGCTACATTGCATGCCATCCCCTGAGCCTAGGAGAGGCTGATGAAAAGTATTGCTGCTTTTGTATCTGTGCCACTCTACAATTCTGGGGAATCCACTAAAGGGAACCTGAGAAAAGGTCTTCCTGGGTAGAAAGTACACAGGCACAGTGGAAAACAAAAGGAAGGCTGAATATGTTTTGATGCTTACTATTTGCATACTGCCCACAGTGTCCAAAGTACTTTGCAGACAGGCACAAAGACACTGCAGCAGTCTTAAAAGACTGTGGCAAATCAGGATGTAAAGAAACAAAGGGCTATGTTTCCTTTTTCATGCATACCTGTGTCAGTCTGAGGACTTTGATTTCAGTGCCTCCCTGGACACTGTGATTTCAAGATCTGACTGTCTCTTTCCACTGATGAATGTAAGAAACTGATCAGTCTCAGGGTTTTCAGGGAGCATAGGCCAGCTGAGCAAACTGGCAGTGGGTTGTGTATAAACTGAAGATGGAGCTACAGGTGAAAAAAAAGAATTGTTTCTACCAGAGCATCTGGAATAAACCCAAGCTCAACAAAGAGATATCATTTCTGGGAAGCCAGACTGGTTTATTTGTCTTCATATCATTCATCTTCCTTGTTGCTGTACCTCCACCCATGTGTTTCTGCTGCTCCCTGAGCCAACAGAATGAATAAAAATCCCAGGTTGAGCCTTTATTAGCATGTGTAATGCAAGTCAAGCTGCTTTGAACGTCCTCTTGTTGGGTATTAATGCAGCATGCCATTTGTTACACAAGTATTTTGCTGTGGCAGACAGAAAGTGACATTTATGGGTCTATCATGAGAATGAATTTCACCATCCATTAAAATGATGTACAGGTAAACACTCCATTCATTTTAAATCTATGAGCTTTGGTTCTTTCTCTGCTCTGGTAGATGGGTCCGTCAATACAGCTACTATTAGCCAAACTATTTGTTGGGAAGTGAGAACTACTGAAAAATGTTACAGGCCTGTAATTAAAGGGATTGTAGCTTGAAGGGAGAGTACAAGAATAAAAGTTATTAGTGAACTCTCCTTTTATAGATCTGCATGTGTGCAGCAGCCATGATGAATCTCTAGAGCTCTGCTGCTGGAAAGGCATTGTCCCATTCAGTCATGAGAAAACACCGCTCCTGGCTCAATCATCTACTAAAACCGAACCCAGGACCAAGAGATCTATAAATATATATCCACCATTCAAAGTGAAAAAAAAAGGACAATATCTGGAAAAGCTATAAATCTGACGGCACAACGGATTTATAAACCTCTCTGTGGGGTACAGCCACTAAAAGAAGAGAAGCGAGTGTAAGCTACGGACACTGGTTCTTCAGCTATGAGCTGAAGTTGTTGCCTAGTAGGGCAGGTTGGTGTTATTCAGTCACCATGTTCCACCCAGGAGGTGGCCACAGCTGAAGGGGAAGTTCTTAACAGAAAGTGTTACAATGCTTCAGAATCCTCTGCTAAGGAGGATTTACATTATATAAATTTTCTAGAGAATTGCTATGAGAAATGCACAAGGTAGAAAGAAAACGTGCTATAAATGTAAGCCACATCACTTGGCAAGTGAAGTACCGTTGTTTACCTACTGTAATTGTAGAAATTAAGGTAATAACAATTACAATTAAATGACTCATATGTACTACTGTGCAATTAGTTTAGGCTTAGAGGCAATGTTATTGTGTATTAAATAAAAGCCAAATGATGATATATCAAGTTGTCTCTGTGATTCAGCTGGTTGCATTGCTCATCCGGACCTAGATCCAGGCCATCTGCAGTGCAACGTGATGTTCAAGGAACCCGTACTTATGGAAGAGGTCACGCTTCCTTTGATGCAACATTAAACTCCGTCTCTGACGACCTTCGATGCTTTTTGCAAAGTAAAATTGTTCATCTGGCTTTCTTGGGCAAATGCCAGCCTAAAAGAGTTGTATTTGATCTATTTGAGCTTCGGTCATATTCGTTTGCCATTCCTGTTCTTTTGGACTGTATTCCTAATCTCAGTTTTAATAGTTTCAACCAAAACTTTGGTGCTATGTTGGACTTCCTATGTATGAATCAAATACGGAGGTCCTTTGTATGGTATATTACACAGTATTATTTAGACAGACAGTCATGCAGACTCCCCCTCTACCCACAGACAGACAGAAATTATGCAGAAGCTTCAAAAGAAGAGCTAGTTATATCAGCTTTTTACTGACAGCGAAACATCACAGTGACAATCACAGGAGCTATATTCTTAAGATAAATTGCCAGAGTTCCACACACACTTGTTGCATTTATGTGAACGCTTTTCCTGCAGGGAAGCCACAAAGAGGTTTTGCGAATATTTTGAGCCACTGAATCTCTAATCCTCTCTGCCAGTTTTTAACTATTAACTTGCTGACACTCACAATAAAAATACGGTTGTTCATACCAAAATGTATGTCTAGCCCCACAAATCAAAAGAGAAAAAAATGTTCATATGTCTCTTTTTTAATTGAAATTGCTACATTTCCACAGTCTAAATATTTCTAACTTGAGTTTATGATTTATCACCTGCAGTCTCCTACTCATTCACTAAGAACCACAGAATTTCGGAGTTAAGGCAGGAAAACTTTTAAGGAAGAAATATCTTTCTTTTTGTGATAATATTCTTAAAATGAGTGAAAAAAGACTACAGAAAAATCAATGCAAAAAATTTATTTCTAAGTACGATGTGTTATAAAATACTTCTAGAGGCATCAGCAGGTCTAGTATCCCCATAAATATGTTTTCCATAATCAGCCAGTATTTAATTAACACCCAGAAACTGCCTGACAGAATCTAAATGGAATCTTTAAGACACTTAATTTAGAAAGCGTGGCTGAAATGTATTGGAAGTAGTTCCCCTGGCCTTGCCACCCAGTTGTTTCTCTCCCACAGATGCAAAAGCTTTATCTCATGGGCAGCTTGTATGAGTTTAGGAAACCTGAAAAGATGCAATTCACTTTCAAAGTGAATGAATTTAATTCATTCTCCTCTTTCTTTCCATTACAGCCCCTTCCCTGAGGAAAGGAAACCGAAGAGAACCTGTTAGCTGTGGCTGAAACAAGAAATCAGAAAGCAAGTAGGTAAAAAAGGGTATTTCCTAAAAACTGCTTTAGGAATAATTAATAAAACTGCACAGCTCTTGTTATATCAGGCATATAAATTATTTTCACAGTAGTCCTCACTCCCCTTGCTAATTTCTGTTCATATTCATTTTGACATGTATGTCTTCAAGTGCCTTTGTATCAGCTAAGCTTTTTCTTTGATCTCTTTAGTAGCAGGGGTCCTTGGAAATGCATTTTTATTAAAAAACATGCCCTGGAAAATGTTCTATTGTAAAATCAGTCCTGGTGTGGCAACCCCTGCCTCACAGTTTTCTGAGCAAGGGTTAAAGCATGATACTTCTGTTGAAGAATGCGAGAGATTTGCTAGCATTTTCAGTGGAAGAAGGAGAAGGGTTCAATTTGCCTGCAGAGCCTTACCAAATCCTACTAAAAATCCACCTTGCCAAAGATACTGTCTCTCAGAGTGGGTAAAACCAGATGTGAAGGAAAAAGTACAACCAGAGGGCACGCACACCTCTCCCCAGCACAATCTCACAGCGTCCAGAGATGGGCATGTCAAAGATTTTTGATTCACAGGTGGCATCTTTGTCTTTCACAGGCCATGAAGGATTTTTTCTTTTTTTCCCATTAATTTGTGCAGGCATACCTATGTGTTTTGTCATTTCCAAGTTGGTACAAATGACCTAGAGAAATCTTGCATTTCTTCCTGGATTCTCACTGCCTCTTCCAAGTTTTGACCTGAGTGAGACACTTCAGACAACTCAGACCCTTCTCCAGTACTTTGTGATTTCAGCTGCTGTGGAAAGCCCTCATTTTTGGATGGATAAGGAAGGAAGGAGGGAGTAGATGTTGCAGAAATTATGAACACTGGAGAAATGCAGCTCTTGTTTTCATGTGGAGGGCCCCTGCAGCACAGTTAGCAAAGGGAACAGAAATGCCAGATGACGTGCATGCAGAATGGTCCCTAAATAGAAGGCTTTTCAGAGCTCCCCTCTAGGCTGCGACAGCTCTTTACTAAAAGGCGCTGCAAAAACGTTGGTGAACCGAGAAGTCCCTGCACTCCAGGAGAGTAGGCTTGACTCCCTGGCACACTAATGCGGTGCGGCTGGAGTTACCCTTCCCAAAGCAATACATGCCCTCCAGCATAGTGGTCGACACAAATCAGAAGAGAATCAGGGCCAGCCTCTTCCAAGCCCCTTTTCTCATTATTTTACCCCTGTGTTAGAACACACTGTTGGCAATACAAAAGAATCCTGCCCTGATGAGCATTTGAAATTCTGGGTGCTTTTCAACTTTGGCTGTTTTCTTTGGCTGATTTCCCATTTAATCTTCAATTTCCATTGCACACAACCTGTGTATTAAAGTGCCTCTACAGCTCCAAAACAGATGAGCTACCAAGATCATATAAGACAGAACAACATGGCCTAACAGATCTCCAGAACCCGTTTAAATCTTTGATAAAAGTCCAGAGTAGCTCCTAAAGGTGCCCGGGCTTTTACACACTGTTTCAACGTAGAAGGTATTCTCCTCACATAAAACTGTCTGGATGCCCTGCCACAGTACCTTCACAGATGTCATCTCTCAGAAAAGCAGGCATCGCAAAAGCTGCAGCTGTTCGCTGGTGGCTGAGCTGTTTCCAGGCAGCTGTGCTCAGTCTATTGTTTCCGTTGCAGACAAGGGATGTTTGCAAATGTGTTCGAATTTCCCCAGCCACAGTGGATGTATCTATGCTAGATTTTTAACTGATTGTAATGGACACAAGATAATTTACACATTATAAAGGTTGGTCTACAATGAAGAATGATTGTTTCTAGCCTTTGGAGTAAGGGTTTGAGAAACAGCCATTTCTTTTTTGTGAAACAGAGGCATTCAATCATTCACAAAATGGCTACAATAAGAAGCAGCCAGTGCCAGCTGAAAAAAAAATTATCTCAGGGAAACTCATACTGGCCATGTGTGCTTTTTCCCTTTTTTGCAGCAGGATATGAGACACACCTCTCCAAGCTCAGAGCATCTCCCTGCCACTGGAAGCGAAGTCAAGCCTAACCTCAGCCTGTGGGCTTAGTTTGTCTGTAGATCTTGTTCACATACTTAGCAAAGCATAACATAACACAGGCTAAATGTCCAAATCAACCTGTTAACAATGAACCTTTCCTACTTCAGGACAGAAGGGGAAAGTACTTGGACAGCAGCATTCAGACCAAGGATAGAGAGGTGGCATGGCAATTCTGAATACTGGGCATTTATTATTACTTTGGGAGTTAGGACTTCAACTCTTTCCAGTCCGCTTTCTCAGCAGTCTTGCCTCACTTGAACAGGTAGGGACATTAGCAGAAACCACACTCTTACTGTGGTCTAGCTATTCACAAAAAGAAGACATTTCTGGACAGTGAAAGAACCCAGAAAAATGGCTCAGAAAGTGTCCCTAGAAAGATTCTGCAAGACAAGGGTCAGTACACTTACGCTGAGATGAAAACATGGTGTGCCCAAGGCCATGAAATGGTCAGGGAGTTCCTGTGTCACTCAGTGATGAAGGTAGCCAGCATCTGCCAGGGGCAGGTCTAAATACCCTGTCTAAAGGACAAACAAAAAGCTGTAGTCCCAAAGGTGCCAAGATCACACTTGTATGATAGAAAATGCAACTTCATCATTAATTAATTCAGTTCTGCAGAGCACGCCGAGATTCTTACATAAAAGGTACCAAATAAATCCAAAGCATTATTAACAAAATGTTCAGTCTTTTTACAAATTAATTAATTTGTGATATTTCCTTAATGAGAAATATTATCTAATGAAACTAACACACTACATCAAACAGACGCACACTATTCAACTGCTAATCCAACAAGAGAGAGTGATAGGAAAATGTCTTTAGGGTTTAACAGGGGAATAACAAACAAACAGGCAATCACATATGTTTCATTTCGTTTAATATCTGGTATCTGTGTGTGAATAAACATTTCATATCGCACCTTTTGATGGCTGCCACAACAATATTTCAAAGAGATAGCTCCTTCTTCACAAGAAAGTGGAAGTTGCTATTCTGTGAGAAGAGATAGATGAAAGACAGCTTTGCAATGTAGTTTCAGCACAGCCCCAGACCTTTTGAACCATTAGGATTTATATGTCATTAAATAATTAACTCAATGATGCATGAGAGAAAGTAATGCGACTCTCTGTAAAAGACCTCAATTAATTGCTTTCATTTCAGCAGACACTGAGGCTTCATGATGAGATATAAGTGAGGTGAACTTTATTTCAGAGATTGTCTGATAAATGCAGTCATAAAAAAGGTGAAAAATGACTTGTTCAGATAAGACTTTTGTTTCGCGGAATGTTTTTTGTCTTGCAGTGTTTCTGGCTTAAATTAACTGACATAATCAGATGCCAAAAAAAATGCTAGGAGCCTTGCCCTTGTGCTACTCCATTCGCTTTGTACTGTTCTCTCTCCTCATGAATTCCAGGCTCAGTAAGAGGCATATCAAGACGTGTCTGAACCATAGATTTTTAATTAATTTATCTGCTGCCTTTTATCTTTCAGTATTCACAAGCTGGTATAAGCAATTTGCTTTAAACTGTCTGCCGCATTCTGCCACCTCTCTTGGGATTATCCTGTAGTCTAATAGGATATAATTCCTGATAGTGTAAACCTCTGTGCTTTCTTTAATCCCACTAGTTTTATTCAGCCTCCATTGCATCACCCTTAAGCCCCTTCCTATCTTGGTACCTGCAGCCTTTCACAGGCTGGTCCTGCAGAGACTGGAAGGAGGAACTGGAGGGCTCAAGTCTTAGACTCAATCCCCAGGGCATCCCACTATACTAAATTAAGTAGTTGGACAAGCCATTGAGCAGAAACAGAGAACAGTCCACAACCAACTCTCTGACCTGACTTCTTACAAGCCTAGGGGCAGCTCCGAGGTCAGGCAAATGTGATTTCAGCTAAATTTAGAGCAAGGTTCTTTCTTGTTCTTCTGGCCTGTTGCAGATTTGGTGAGTGGGGAGAGAATCACTGATGGTAAAAAAAGGCAGCAGTGGAATACCCACTGGTTTAGGTTTCTGGTCAACAGTCTTCAGCTAGAAGGGAACATTTCTAATCCCAGATTTAACATGGGTGGAAATGAAGTAACTTAACAGAATTGATTTCCAGCCATCCAATTTGCATGCCAGTAACCATGCTTTTACCTCAGCCCATGGTGAGTTCCTCTACACTTAACCCTGAGGAAGATTAGGATTATATGATCCAGATGAGGCTATTTTAACCAGGTTGCTGTTTCGTTATTTAAAAGGTTACAAAAAAAAAAAAAAGGGCTAATCTGGTGCCATCTGTTCAGGATGAGGTGAGAAGAATTATGGCAGCATCTTATGTTCACCCCTGTCTGCTGGGTTCACACGGGTATCCATTCCCACTTAATTACATGCTGTCACATTTACTGCTGTTGCCTTTGAACTGGCACCTGAAGGCTGGAGCGTGGCTGGAGAGAAATGCTCTTCTCTCTTCAGCAGATGGCACGGCCTTGGCCAGCAGGCGACAAGTTGTGGTGAGTGTTGAACGGATGCTCTCTGCCCTGTTTCCAGCAATTCCTTGCTGAGAGGATCAGGCTGTCTGGGAAGCTGGAGCTCTCACCACTGGGAAGACTGTTCTCCAGGACGATCTCAAAACAAATAGCTTCCCAGTTTGTGTAAGGAAGCACAGCAGGACATTACCAGGTCTGTATATAGTTTCTGCTGAGGATGGTGCAGCAGGAAGAGAGGCGGAGAAAAGCTGATCCTGCAAGATTTTTGCACGAAGACAGGAAGAAGACACCAGTGTCAGCCTACCACTCCCAGACTGGAAGTGGCTGTCTTCAAGCCATGGTCAGGAGGAGAAGACACATGCCTCAGATCAGAATGCCAATTTCAGAGCTGGATGTCACTGTGTGGGATACCATTCACCTGAGGTGGGAGGATACACACGGTAGCATGAAAAGATGAACATTCTGTTTGTTCTTCAGAGCTCAGATTTTTCAGCTGTCCCCAGCTCTGCAAAAGGAGGCAGGTCCTGACCTTCTAGGAAGCGTGTACTGCCAAGCATAGTTTATTCTCTCACCTTGGCCACTTTACTAGTGGCTCTGTTAGTAGGCAGCACTGTCAGGTCAGGAATAATAAAGTCATACTGTGACTACTAGATAGTCATTGCTCACTTTCCAGTCTCTGTTTCTGCGGTAAAGCTAGCTACTTGCAAAGACAAAAATCACCTTGATCATGACAGTGAAAGAAAAGGGTGCATCTAATGGGCTCTTAATTAGGTGGGAAAGACAGGCAGTTGAGGTTCTCCCTGCTTGAGGCTTTGGAAACCAAAAGGAACAGAGTCTCCATGCAGCCGGTGACATCAGCTGTGGTCTTCACATGGGCTGCCTGGAATGAGCTTCATTAATGTTTTCCTTGGTATAATCCATCATCCCTTCAACAATGCATTTCTGACAGTTAATTAGACTCCACAGAGTGGAATAAGTAGTGTCGTGTTTAGAATTATAATCCGTTACTGAAAAACAGATCGTATGAGGCATATCACCAGCCGGAGCTCTTGGACATCTTACGTAATTTTTATTCCAAAAGCTTGGTAAACTGTGTTTAGCAAACAATTCTGCAGCATAGTTGCAAATAGCTTCATTACAAAGAGGAGTCAGGAATCAGAGGCCACCTGTTCATTAGAAAAAAAACCCAATAAATAAACAGATACATAAACAAATTCAGCCCCCCTGAACGAAGATGAAACCCAAGTGTCATTAACTATCCTGGATCACACTCAGTACATTAGAGATTAAATCCTTGTCCAGCTGATGCCTGTGGCAAAGTTCCTGCTGATTTCAGTGGGGCCAGGACTTGATGTGAGAAGTCAGTTACATGGACTAGACTACAAGATGCAAAATGGTGCAGTGGTGACCTGCTTCATCTGGATTACCTGGCACATTTGGGTTTTGGAAAGGTGCTGTTATTTACTGGGTATGCAGAACAAAAACAGGTATTTGGGAGTGGCTCCTAAGCACAACTGTGATAAAAATTATCACACTGAATAACGCTAATAATAATGAGATTGGATTCACAATATTAGTGACTTGGCTAAGTTAAGAAATCCTAAGCCAGGAGAGCTCCTGTGGATGCACAGCAAGGAAAGTAATGTTAAAAGGGAGGACAGAACTGGCTCTATGATGAACCGTATGAAGCAGGAGAGACGTTCTTTGAGAAGTACTCTGCCTGCAAGTGCTCAGGTGTCCGCTTGCTTCAGACATGCAACAGTGCTGCTACCTTGAGGCCCCTGAGCACAAGCACACTGTTTTTACAGCCAGCAATCAGATGAAATGTGACAGGCAAAGTATCAAGTTTAAACAGACCTAGACCACTGCTTTTCACACCTGGCATCATTCCCCTCTGTCTTCTGATTCTTAACTGGTTTTTAATTTACTGCTTATCTAGGCAGCATTTGAAAGATGTCCCAGACCTCTCTGGATGTAAATACTCAGCTGAACATGATCGCTCATATAGCCATCTGGAAGTATCCTCATCTCCAGACGTTAAAAGGAGAGCCAGTGCCTTCACCTTCTTACCCAGCCAGTCTCTTACAACTCTGCCCACATATCATTCATGCTGAACAGAAAACACAGGGGAGGCTGCCTCAGGAGCACAGTGCCAGGGCTAATGCTTAGAATCCTTGGTTTTATCAAACCGCAGGTGTGGCTCTGCCTAGTAGTTACAGCAGCTGCCACGGACACATAGCTCCTACTTCCAGCATTGAATTTAAGTTGTCGTGAGACTTTGGGCAAGTCACTTAGAAGAACAAGGGCTCCCAAAGATCAGTTGCATGAAGATCAAATGAGTGATCCCTGCGTCTTTTTGTGGGCCAAGCCTAAAATTATTTTAAACTATGGTCGTTTTCTTCTTCAAAGATATCCGTTCCCTGAGGCAGAGATGCTCCACCTGTGAATGCAGGCCGTATATCACAGAGAGACCATTTTCTGGGCAAAAAGCCTGCTTCTGATGTCCCTCTTTGTAAATGGTCCCTCAGGTGTCACAGTAAATGAACTGTCATGGTGAACCACAATCTTCCCTCCTGCTGCATAATGAGCATGTGTTTGTTTAGATGAGCAAGTACTAGCAGCCACCCCCAGCAGCCTTTTTTTTCCTTGAATCCAGACAGGGAGCAGGATGAAGGCTTTTTGACTGCACATGGATAGTTTAGCTGATCTGCACACACAGAGAGAATCTGGCACCGCTGGGATAAATCAAATCATCTCTGTGTGCACAGATCATGTATATTGCTTATGCAGCTATGGAGAGCTTTGGTGTACATTCCTCTCCTGCCGTTAAAAGATGATCTGAGAGCTGACCAGCCAGTTGCCCATTGAACAATTCGCTGAGAAACCGTGGAGCATTGGCAGAAGGCTAAAAAACACAGCTTGTTAAAGAAAAACTAGCAAAGCAAAAAAGGGCACATTTCAATATTATGTTTGCTGCAACAGATTCAGTGGCTAATTCTCATTTCTCCTTAATCTGAATTGTTATCACCAGAAAGTCATGAAGAATCTTGGTTCTGCATTTATTCTTATCTTATTTTTTATGCATTAAAAAAATTATTACAAAATATTTTTGTAATAATGGCATGGGCCACAGAAGCTGACACCAAGTTTCTGCATAAGCTGAGCTATCTGGAAACCTTATATGAGACTGCACCTTTAACTTTGAATCAGATTTTTTTTTTTCATTTTATTATGCTCAACTTCTAGACATTTTTATAACAATGCAAGCTGTAGCACAAGCAGTAGAGAAAAAAGTGATCAGAATTGGAGCAGAAGATTAGATACATAGCTTCTGACGGTTATTCATTGATTATTTTGGGCGTAAATTGCATCGATTATGGTAATGAGAAAGCGCAGTGACAAGTGACAAGCCCAGTGATAGGCAAGCTTCCCAGGCCAGCATTTGTATGTCTGAACGCTATTTGCAAAGCACTGCTGGAATTCACACAATTATGAACTGATGCAGTTTCCATCCCTGAATATCCCAGTGCATCTGGACCACTAATGAGAGTGCTTAATCAGATAGAGCTGTGCATTTCACACATGGAAAAACTGAGGCAAAGGAAGACCTGCTCTGTCTAAAAACATACACTAAGGAAGTCTCTGGCAGAGCCAAAACTGAACTCAGATTTTACAACAGATTTTACAAACTGAACTTAGATTTTACAACTCCCTGGCCAAGGCCTGTTACAAAAAGAGCATCTTTCATCAATACAGAATGCTTCCAGTCGCATTGTTTTTGTGCTGGGGGAAACCAATTTTCCAGTGTAACCTTTGTCAACAGTGAATTGATGAGGGGCTGATATTGGAAAAGTTATGAACAACTTCTTTTGCCAATCTTTAGTGTGACTCCTGAGAAAATAGGTCAGCAATTTTTCATAGGGATGTTCTGAGGACAGATACATGAAAGATTATAAGATGTTCAGATACAAACGTACAACATAGCAAATGAAAACCAAAGCGTAATTGGAATTCCACAGCAAATATTACCAGTATTGTATTTCTTGTGTATTATTCTGCTGCAGCCAAGGATACCTGATATTTTTCTTGAAGCCCTAGCTCTCGCATTCATGTCAGTAAGTGTGCATTTTAGCTTTCAACATCTAACCACTGACATATTAGAAAGAAAGTGTTTTTAGCAACTGCCATCATATTTTAAGCACAAGAGAAGAAAGACCTGTAGTTTTGTCTTTACAATGCTGGTATATACTTTGTGCCTGTTTTAGTTACCAGAAAGTTACACGTTAGTGCAGAATGAAAACATCATTCCAGGCAGAGAGACAATTATGGCTTCTGTATAAATTCTTTCCACACTATAAATATAGATCTTCCCCCCTAATTGCAACACATCTTGATCTGCCTGTGGTGATAAAGGAAAAAAAAACAGCTGTTTAATTTAATTAGAGTCCATTTGAAACCCTAGTAGCATGAAATAATTTGATATACAGAAATAACCCTCACCAGCTACAGACACCATTTCATTGTGTCTTATCTCGGGATAACAGTAACACTTACATTTCAGACCTTAAACTGTATAAACAGTGTGACTAGAGATAGCCCTAAGAACATTTAAAATGACGTCAGAATATTACCACTTATTCAGCTCCCTGTTCTCTGTCAGGCAAAGATGCTAAAAATGCTGCTAGAGTAACATTCACCCTTGAAATTTATAGCTAATTCATGTCTATCCACTCGGCAGCACTTAAGTTCCCTTCCAATGTAAGCATCTCCCACTAAAGGCTCCTTTTCTTGTGGGTAAGACCATTGCTGGCATAAGGGTCAATGCTATACGAAGAATGCCCTAAAATTATTTGTGAGGTGTAACATTAAAAAACCTTTTGATTCATACTACAGCAGGTCATTACTAGAGGTACAAAAATGTAGGACTGAATCAAGAGTCTATGGACAAGCTGGCAAAAAAAAAAAAGCTCATTTTTTGACAAAAATCTCGAGGGGAAAATAATCCCCCCCCCCCCCCCCNCATTGGTTTGCGTAGTGCTTTGCTTATTTTGGTCTAACGAAAATTGAAAACCCTGAAGAGAATAAAGTTGCTGCAAAACGAAATATTATCTGCCATTCGAGAATGAGCTTTTCTTTGCTTTTACTAACATATATGGCTGCCAGTACCATTTCCTAGTTTTGGAAAACAGAGAAACAAATACTATAACCATACATTCTTCTATTGCTTTGGCATTTTTTCTTCCAGAAGTAAACAGCACAAAAGAAAACACAACCTTTCTTTGAAGGTAAGAGGGAGCTAGCTGATTATCTAGGATGATCTCTTGTATATCACAGATACTACATTTACCATGATATACATGTCATTTACCTGTACTAAGTCCAGTAATTTCAGCTAAATTAAAGCATTTCTGTCTCCTATGCCAAAACGGTGGTTTACCCCAGCAAAGAGTTCTGCAAATCTTTTAATTTCACTTCTAGTAATGTAAAGCTAGGCAACCCCCTCCCACTCTTCTCACCTTTCAAAAGGAGCAAAACCTGTTTCTGCGTGACACCAGAACAAAAGGTATAAAAACATACTTACATGTATGTGTAGGTGAGAGACTACATATGTGCAAGCTAAAGCTATAGGAACCTTCTCAACTATAAGGCAGATATACATGAGCTAAATCTATAAAACCAGCCTGTCTGTGTATTTCTGTATACAGGTATTTGCACGTGCAAGAAAGATACAGAACCTAAACCTATAAAACACTGCCTCTGTGTGTGAGGAAAAGACAAGGGAAGGGGGAGGTTAAATCTATAAAAAGTACCTCATGTGAGAAAGAGAGAGGGATAGAGAGATTCAGAAGTAAAAACCCAGAACTTTTCTTCTGTATGTCATAGGAGAGATCTGGAAATCCGCGGTTTCTGAGACAGGTGAGTTGTCCCTCCTCCTTACGTTCTGTTCCCATCATTTTAGTGTGTAGATCACTTCAGTGACATCTAAGATGTTTTTCCTCTTAGGGATATTTTCCTCTCATAGCACTATAGCATTACAAATTCACTGATTTCCAAACACGGTATAATCTGCAAGGACGTTGGGAGTGTGCAATTTAGAGACCAGCACGGGACATGGATATTCACGAGCACACTGGCAAGGGACTGAAATTCTTTTTTTGCAAAGGTTTCATGTAACACTTAAGATCTAAGCTCTGTTCGCACACTTACGCATAACTGCCTTTCTAAATGTGCTCTGAACAACCACAAAGAACCCCCTTCCCCCAAACAGCCAGACTCTCCCCGTGTATTAGCCAACAGTGAATAAAAAGGGGCACAAACATGGCTGAACTAAACATCTGTACTGAGTCTGAACAAAAGCTTGCAAATGCTGTTTATGAAATCCTGAGCCATCTCCTGCCACTGCGTGCCAATGTGGATGGCACCGAGCAAGGGATAGTTTCAGATAGCTACTCATACATTATTATTAATTATTAGTATTTACACTGTGATTAGCATCCAGCAGTCTTAGCCAGGGAACAGAGATTCCACTATGCCATCTCCTGCTACAGGTGGTTTTATACCAGTCACAACATACCTGGGGTAAGGCTGTGAAATGCTAAAGTTGACGCACTGTCTTGCTGGATATTGATGATTCTTGGTTTAAAACAACAACAACAAAAAGCCATCAGAATCATACACTAGTTTCCCATGGGAAAAATACCCAACAGAAATTGTATTAATATCTGCAGACCAGACTGGAGGTGACAGGACTGGGTGATCATACAGTTCTTTTTCTGCTCATGATTTGCAGTGATTCAAACCTTCTCCCAAGGAGATGGTTCAGAAGAAGGTCCAGGTCAGTACCCAGATGAGGATGCAGCACAGAGCAGACTAGTACCATTTATTATTTCTGTTTTGGAAGAGCCCAGAGGCCATAATCAGCATCAACACAATCAGATCACAACCTGGGGGAGCATAAATGTTTTGCAGCAGTGTTGTGGCACAGCTGGCATCAGGTGTGGCACAACGGCTGAAACTGGACCAGGTCCAGCTAACTGATAGTGCTTATCCCACCTCTCCCCTCTACCTTCCCAGTCTTCCCAGCTAGCTTTCCAGAGCCTTTGGATCACAGGCTCCAGTGCAACTGCAATGCCTTCACACGCAGTCTGCAAACGTGACTTATCCCTTCCCGCCTCCTGTCAAGTTGCATCTACATAAACCTGCATTTGTCTCTGACAATAGCCCAGTTTTCTCTCTTTATTTATCTACCTGTCGACTCATTTTACAATCTCTCTCTGGACAGCCACAGAGCAAGAGACAGAACCAGATGCTATGGCATGCACTGAATGCCAACTAGCTTGGTGGAGCGTGCAAGCGTCCTCATGCAGTGGAAAGGTTCTTTTGTAAACATGCTTTGTGATCAAAGGGCTGATGCTTGCTGATATTTTCAATATTAATAATCTCCCAGCTGCCTCACTCCATTCTGTGCCTCCCTATTTACCTGTCCATAGTTCACAGAAAGGCAGAGCTTAGAACAATAAGCTGGTTGTTTAAAACAAGGATTCACGTGAAGAATAAACCTTATTGATGTTGCACAGAAACGCATCAAATATGCATAGAATCATTGCATTGTCATACACTGTGTCTGGCACAGACCAAGAGGCACCTAAAGACATGCACACATGCATACAAAAATAATGTACATTCACATCCACACTCCTACATGTTCATGTGCCACGCCTCCTTTTCTCCACTAAGCAGATATATATGGAATCAGAGAATCAAAACATGAGTGTGTTTCATCAAACAGCAAAATTACTGCCAAAAAGAAATGCGCATGCAAGTTACTCCCAGAAGAAGACACGTAGTTGGCTCTTTTTTTTGTGATGGTTTTTATGTTTGAAAGAGTAGCAAGAAGTCTAAGGAATCCAAGAGAGAAGCTATACAGAGGCAGAAATAGCAGCAGTAGCATAGCTCTGAAAGAAGTTAAGGGACAATATTTGGGCCAAGTGCTGACTTAGAGACACCCAAAGATGCAAGGAAAGGAGATATTTTCTGTCATTTGACTCCTGCTGTGCTCTGTGAAGCAGGACGTGGTACGTTGTTAGTCAATCACCAGCACGACATCAAAGACCCCTGATTCCATTGCCAGTCTCTCCTCATAATAGATGTCCTTTTGCTCAAGGAGAAAGCTTTAATAAAAGCTGGTTATAAACTATGCATGCACTAGGAAAATGTCATCTGTCACTGAAATAAAGCCAGTACTGGCATGGCAAGCAGCAGACCTTACAGCAGCACACTGCCAGACAACCAAGCAGTTCGGCAGAGACTGTAAAACATACCACATCTGTCTGAAACTGCAGGATTGATTTAAAAGTGAGTGGAATGAATCCAGCCAGACCACACCAAGTGCACCGGGGTGACCCACGTCTCAACAGAGGGTCTGCTGGGTTCTTTGCTGCCCGTGGGTTCTTTAACTCACACGCAGGAGGATGCTTCCAGCAAGCACAGCACCTGCTAGTGGAAAACCATGGTGCTAGTTTGGTTGTCCTTCCACACAGGATTTCCCTGATGAGTCACTGGGTTTTCTGAGTCCAAGTGCCCATGCTTAGGCTGTCCCAGCTGCGTAACTGGGAGCTGTTTAGACAAACAATGAATGCCTCTACGCCACCAGCCACTCAAGCTAGACCTGCAGCAAGGCTCTCCAACTGCCATAGAGTCTGGTTACAGGTACTCTAATTTAGGATGCTGCTGGCAATTTGGTGCAGTTTTGCAAAAGTACCATATTTAGAGTTTGTCATTTTTATTCCTTTGAAATGTATATGATAAAGCACATAAACAAAACATGTAACGTCTCTAAAATTTTACATCATTTTATTATGTTCTGGATAAAAAATGTGGCCTACTGCACAGGTACCTGCTTGGGGAGTCAAAGCTATTGGAAACAAGGTCCATTTTTGATCCATTAGAGCCTGACAATGTCACACAAATAGGGCTAATACTGACTTGTCAGCAAGGGTGAAAATTTATCACTACAAATATTTTTCTTTCCTTCTTTCTGGTATTTAAGGGCTTTTTAAACTCAAAGGTCAGAGAGAAACTGCTGAGAGGAATCACAATCAGAGAAAATGTTTCCAAAGGGGGAGAATCTTTCTGTAGGAAACACATGCCTAGACAGACAAAAAATCACACCCATGGCTTTATATCATCCCGGGATTGTGCTATGTGCTAGCTGGAAAAATGCACTCCATTTTCAAATCCCATTTTAGTAGCTGCATTTCCTAGTGTAATCCACTGAGAATTTTGGGCTATCTAAATGCCTGTTTTATCACCACATCCCTAATATATGCAAAGCGCAGTGATTTTATCTATTGCTAGACTATTACGTTGTATTGCTAGAATTGCACTTTAGAAGCCTGCTTATCTAGGTTAGAATTTCACTTCCTTCCTTCCCTGCACAAATAAATATCAGCATTTAAATGAGTAGGTGTCATATCAGGACATTAAGACCAGGATTTTAATTCCTGATATATGAGGACACGGGCATTTCAGAAAGGAAACCAAAAGCTTCTTACTCCTGGCTTCTCAGATACAAGACCACCACAGACAATCAGGCACCAGGACTGTAATTCATACCATCAGTCCATCGACACTGGAGGCCACAGACTAACAGTCATGTTAACTTTCATGGAACTGGCAAAGCTGTGGGCAGCGGTCCTTGATCTACCCCCTCTGCTAAAGACACAGCTGGAGGAAGGCAGAATTTTCTTGCCCCAGCATCTTGCCCTCAACACCAACACACATCAAACAACTGCCCCTTGTATTCACAGGACACTTTTTCTGGCTTAACAGAGGCTGTTCATTAAGAATCCCCACTGCACTTACTGGTGAAAAATCTTCTTCCAGGACTAGCAGATGGGGAGGGATGAGAGGTGCAGTGTGAAATCCAAACATCTGCTCGCTGTTCTTCTTTGCCCGTGCTGTGCTCACAAGATGGACCCCATGGAGGGAGGGAAGGAGAGGATGCCGTTGACAGCAGTTTACTCAAAGATATTTAAAGCACAGAAAAGCAGGAAAGTTTGCTTGGGAAAGAATGTAGTGGGATTTTTTTTTTTCTTCAGATGAGTTTAGTCCTGGTGAAGGGTCTCTGACTAACAGCCCAGGGTCCGAAATATGAGAAATCTGCAGAATTGCACAGAAAAAGCAGAGTGAGCATCTCCCTGGCCCTCACAGAGCTCCCTCTGCAGGTGAAAGTGGAGCCAAGCTCTTTTTGTATCACATTTTTCATATATGGAAAACGTTGCATAAATCCCCAGTGACCAAGTGAACAGACACATTTACCACGAGGAAAAAAGGAAGCTGCAGCCCTGTGCATACTCATCTTTCACCGTGGCATGTGCTCGCTGCGCTGTACACAGCAGGCACCAAAGAAAACCCTCTTAACAAATCCACCTTGCAATGGCATCTTGTGTTGAAGATGTGCGAACTTGTGAATATATAAAATAAAGTAGTGGGGGAGGGGAGTGAGGAAAGGGCATCACATTGACGATGAATACAGGTAAATTATTACTTTCTTCAAATGCATAATTAAGCTGTGGAATTCACTACCAGATAAAATAGCGACCAAGAGGATTTTAAAAAGAACTAATATAAATACCGAGCTTGGCCACAGCTGCTATAAAAGATAAAGAAAAGCATTAGTGGAAAGATCCTTCTTTGCAGCTGAGCGCATGCCAGCCATTTAGACAGGACAGAGGGTTAGCTAGACCCTTCCAGTGGACTTGGGTAGCACTCTTTATGCTTCTGTTTGCTACTGTGCCCACTCCTTCCCCAGCGCCTTTGCTGGGCGATGCTAATAAGGAACCTGATTAGCATTCAAGGACCAGTTGTGCCAATTAGGCCCTGGCAAACACTGGGCCTGGGTCCAAGCGCTCATGCTGCTTCTCCAGCTGCCAAGTGCCTCATGGTCATGCTACGGAGCACAGCAGCCATGTCACCTTCCATTAAGAGGGAGCAGAGGACATGCTCCCGCAGCCAGCTAGGGCACTGAGCCGGTGCAGAAGAGCTGGGGGACACAGCTCTGTCCCTTTTGATATCGGCTGGATCCCTGGCAAGCTATCGGGTTTGACCTGTGGATCACTGCATGACTGGCCTCTGATGAGGCACCATGTGCATCTTCACAGAACAAAAGAGGTGTTGGTAGAAGTGTCTCTGCTATTTTTTGGTCTCTAGGGCACTGTTGGTTGCTGCCAACTCCTGGTCAGGCTCTGAGAGGTATAGCCCTGCAGGAAGATGAAATCCCTTTGCAGTTCACAGAGCAGGAGCATAGCAGGAGTTAGAAAGGCAGCCTGGTAACCGTATTTTCTGGCCTGCCAGGCTGCTTGTGGCAGAGGCATAGATGACTCCTGACAATGAGGCAGCCACTGTCTGCTTAGGACCTGGACAGAACTGCGATCCTTGCAGCCAGCTAGAGACAAAAGTCTTCCTGGCTTGCCAGATAGCGCTGGTGGGACCAGGTCATGAAAGGAGGAGGAATAGAAGATAAGGTGTTCTCTAAGTCAGCTATAAATTATAGCAGACACAAATCTTTGGTGATAAGGAACAAAATTTATCATTTCCAAAGGAAGGAACGGAGACCCCGTACTTCCCGAATGACTGGAGGGTGGGCAAGGAGGGGCATGGCTGCTGGTAGTAACATTCTCTGCACTGGCACTCTGCAATCATGTGGATGTGTCAGGGAGTAGGAAAGGAGAAGTGCAGCCTTTAAGGGGCAGGTGAGGGTATCTGTGTATGTGCCAAGACCAGCAGACCTTGCTGGATGGAAACACAGCTATTTCCTCACTCCTGAATATCAAATGGAGTGACTATCAGACAGAGTGGTTATAGCACAAAACAACAGAGAAGGTCTGTGATGGAGCAGAGAAACAGAATAAACAACAGGTATACTTCTTTGATATTTCATTTTGATTGCAGAAAATGAGTAGAAAAAAATGTGTACTATGATCACCAGATTATTTTTCTTTTTAAATCTTCTTTCAGCCAGCAAGCAAACAATTAGGCCTTTGCACAGAACTAGTATCAGAAGATGATATATCCCTGTCCTGCGTGGGTGAATAAAATATGTCCTGAAATAGCTACAGTCTCATAGCTATGGCTCATAGCTATCAAGAATGCCAGTCAGGGTTAAATCTCTCTTTCTTTTCAATTATTTTTTCATAAATTAAAACCCAAATGACAATAAATCATGCTATAAAAATTAAAATGTCATTTGCTTTTATCAGAACTAAAATTAAGCCATACACACACTGAAGAGATAACAAAGAAGGAGAGGGAAAGAGCAAGAAAAGGATGATTACTGATTTTTCTTATATTTTGGTGCAGTTGAGATGAGTCACGAGGTCTGCATCTAGAACTGGGTCACAGACTTTTTCAGACTTAATGTTCTGGTCTAGACAAGTAAAAAGAAGCCCAAACTGAGACTCCTTAGCAGAGACTGAGTCTGACTGAGAGCTTTTCTCAAGGCCTTCCCTGAATCACCTTAGCATCCTGGAAGAAAGGCACTGCAAATCTGCCTCTAGTTTCCAGTTCTCCTGTAAAGCTCTGGGAACTCTGCATATAGTTTTTCAGAATCTGATTGCATGTAGACAATTGATAAAATTTATTGCAAGAATAAAAACTGAATTAAAAAGATTGAACTTTTTACTCCTTCCTTCCTCTCTTCAAATTGAAGTGTGACGCTTGTCTCTGACCTTTTCACACCATTCCCATTCTGTCTTCGAGCAAAGCTGAAGCTGACTGCATGCATTTGGGTACATGCGTATGTGAAATGTTGTCAACCAAACTACACATTTTCTTCTACATAAAACTTAGATGAGTCAGCCCATAAAGACCATGAACTTATGGGCTCAGTCCAGCACTAAGCTGTACTTACCAGAGTGTGATCAAGCCTAAAAGAAAGTGTGGAGTTTAGTCCAGGGCTACAGCACTACAACAGCAGCAAGCTTGACATGGCAGATTTTCTCCTTGCGGTGTAAATATCGAATGATGCTCCTTTCCAAGAGCACAAAAGATCACAATGCCAGACAAGGTTAAGCAAGATTTAGGTTGGTCAGTGCTCCCCTTCAATTGTTTTATGTAATAATTTTCTCATCTCCCACATTCTGAAGTCTACAGGAGAAAGAGCTATTTTAATTTTAAAGACAGCATGAAATAGTATTTACGTTTTCACAAGGCATTAACCTTGAATCACGGGACATTCTATTGCCTGATGGAGGTGGTATATTCAGTGAGAGGAAAGAGTGAAAAACAAATTGCATCTGCTTGCTCAAAGGCCAAAAGTGGCCAGAGATATGACTTCTCATTAACACCAACAAGAGCTGAGGCATTGAAATAGACCCGAGCTGCTTGAATTCTCTGCCCAGTTCTGCTCTGTATAGTAATATTGAGAGAAAGAATTATGAAAACATAATGGGAAAGCAATGAAATATGACCAAAGTCTTGTAATGATGATATATAATGACTTGTAATGAAGAAGAGGCAGAAGAAAAAATAAATCAATTCTTGTGAAACAAAAATAAGAGAGGAGAAGAGTAAGAGAAGGAAGGGGGGAGTGAAGGAGAAGAGAAAGAAAGCAGCAGCTGGAAATGACTTTTAACTTTTCTACTTAGTGTTTTAAAACCAAAAGGCAATTACTGCCAGAGTGGCATTGCCTTTCTGCACATTAATTTCCTATTATGAATAAAATTAATGAGTTTAACAAACTCCTCGTCCTCGTAAAGTTGTGCTCTTCATTATTGGTGTTAATAATCCACCGGGGACTCTGACTCCAAAGCTCAGTACCATGTCCTGATTTTTTAAAGTTTAAAAAAAGAAAACAGATATGGTGGGGAAGCAGTTTTCAAGAAATGGAAAATGATAATGGGACTTGACACAGGCTGATACACTGCAGATTGAATGTCATTCTTTATTCAATGGCCTATATGGTAAAATGGCAGCCTGACCCAGTGAGGAGGATACTTCTACTTTTGCCCCAGTGGGAACCATGCAAGAGCCAAGCCCAAACCACTCCAAAAGTTATGTGGCAGATTTAGAGTGCTTGAAAGGTAGGCAGACCAGCAATATCTTGCTGTCTCATCTCTGCCTTTCATTTGGAAACAAAGATATCAGGAAGGGACACATACATAATTTAAATGGCATACAGGTGGCAGTGGAGAGAAACCTCCAGCTACAGAAAAGCCTACAAGGCTTTGCACAGTGGCAGATGGTGCCGATTGCTCGCTATTGCCATGTGGGATCTCTGTCTTGCAAGAAAAAATTCAGAGCTGCTTGATTCTACAGCCTGAGACCCAAAGCTCACCAGGCAGAGTGCAGCATCCGATGTCGCAGCACCAGGACTGTGAGAAGCCGCAGAGGAAAGAATGCCGGTTACTGAAGATGCTGAACTAGGGCTGTGCCACTGTAAAGCCGTGGTATTTCTTCCCAAAAGGCCAGATGGCTGGAATATGGAAATTTCTGCAATGGCAAGTGAAAACCCCTCACCTGTCTGCCTGAATTCACTGGGGAAATGTGGCCAAGGTGGCAGCAATTCACAAAACAAGACCTGCAAAACTTGCTATGAGATTTATACTGATACCACACTGGGAGAGCTCTGCATCTGCAGAATAACCTCAGCTAGAAGGCTGGCATCCATGCCAGAATGCCTTTTTCAAAAGATGGCCCTTCTACAGACCAGCTGGCCCTTCTACAGACCAGCTGGAGAAGTTTAAGACGTTGTCTCCCTACCTCACGGCACTGTTACTGCGTTTCTGTCAGAAGTTACCGTCCCTGCAGCTCAGCAGACAGATTGGTTCTTGAGAGCATTCCTTGATCCATTTCAGTCATAATCGGTCAGCTTAGCTCAAATGGCATAAATGATATGTTTGCACTAACCTGGCTGAGTCTGATGGAAGCAGCTTACAGAGCACTCATGTGAAACATTCCTCCCACAGACAAGCAGACGGTAATCTCTGGTAGAGATATGGGTTACACATAGCTGGGGCAGGGCTGCAGCATTCAAACCTACAGAGCTCTGCAAAATAAACATGCCCATAGGCTTACCAGCATTAGGCCCTTTGCATCAAACGTGAGGAATAACTAACGACTGTGGGGTCCTACAATACACGTTTTAACTTGCAGACTCCTGTCCAAAACTTAGGCAGGATGCAGACCTGAACCAAGCCAGTATTGCTGTATACACTGAACATGCAGTGGGTTTGAAAAACATCCTCAGCCAAATTTACAAGAGTTCTAAGCTAGTTTTAATGTTACCAGCATGGCATTGTCCTTAAATTTTCTGTCCTCAACACTTAGGTGTTTACTTCTGTGAAGTGAACAAACAGCACAGATCCTTCACGGATCAGAGCACAGAAACACATTTTCTTTTCAAAGCCTTCCGGGCAGAGGACTCCCTATATAAAAAGCCAGAGTTCACCAGGCAGTGGCAGGTTTAAGTCACCTACTTTGTCCTCTCTGCACATTAGAATTTAAAACCTACAATAAAAAGGCTGAAAGGGGAACTTTAATAAAAACATTTTTAAATCTGTTTGAGATTTCAATTGATTCAGCCTCCTGCACTGCAGCTAATGTTTATACTGTACTTTCTGCACAGATTCAAGCACCATCAGTGCCCTCACACACTTTTTTTCTTTCAGACAAATTGTTTTCTTTCCTCAGCTCTGTTATTTCCTAATGGTATGAAATTTTCACAGCCCCTTTTCTCTTACTAAACGACTAGGGCAGGACCTGGATCTCCTGAAGCCAATGGTCTTTGCCAGAGGGTGAGAGATTAGAATTAAATTCAGATGCCAGACTCCCAACTGTCACCTGCTCCAAGCTAGAAATAACCAGGTCCCAATCCTGTGTAAATCCAGATTGGCACTGACTGGTGGCGGTTGGGTACCAGCATGAACTGAGCTTGGCAAGGCCCAATCCCAGTGTGAACAGACACATCTCTACACTAGGAAATCCCCACTTCATATGGCACTAACTCCACTCCACTGGTTTCTGCTGACCAGAGATGGGAGCCATATTTCAGCCACAGAGGCCAGAGTGGGAGGTTTGAGGCATCATGATGGTACAAGGTGTGGAGTGAGAATGTGCTCATTTTGTTCCCCTCCTGCATATGATTCCAACTGCTACAACTGCCACACTAGCACCTCTCATCAGCTCTGATCTATTTATGAAAGTGTTCAAAGACTACACACAAAAGCCTAAATTTCCATTCAGTGCAGACATCTCTTTGCTGGAAAACGTCCTTTCTCTCTTGGGTAAGGAGAGAGCGCAAGGAGCCATCAAACAAGAAGCAAGATGAGAGCTGGGTCTCATCCATAGAAAATCACTATTCAAAACATAGCAATAAGAAATGCACTGCTGTACCCAGACAAACATATTCAAGGCAAAAGGAGTCATGTGTCAGCTGCTGTGGACGGTGACTTGTGCCAGTGGTTATAGCACCCTGTTGTATTGCTTGTTCTCATTTATAGTCCCTCTCTACAAGTAACTAAGAGACAGCGAGTATTATTGATCAAAATGCACCAGGTACCAAAGTATCCATTTAGAGGTTTGGCTGCACAGGAGAGGAAATGTGTATGTGTTGCAATCCCACAAGCAAAGCCCGCAGGAAGAGGAATAAGGAAGCCTCACATAAGCAGTACACTCTTGTTATTTTCCATTTCCAAAAGCCAAATGCTGCTTTTATTCTTGAAAAAGCCATAAACTGCCAACCACTAGGACACAATGAGCTTTTAGTAAATCCTGGGTTTCAGACAGGATACCAGAAGTGAGCTTTTTTCTACTACATAGAGATTAAAAGTGCTAAAATTAATAGAACCTATCAGATTGAGAGGGAAAAAAACAACCTTAAATACTACCTTTAGTGATCAAATTCCAAGTTCCTGCATGTAAGCGTTAAGACAATTTCAGAACCAAGCTTGCCCAGCCACGTTTAGTTCAGCTCTCTCTGCAGATGCATTATGATCAGTTCGCCACTAGAATGTTCCTTCTGCCTGTGACCCCATCCTCATCCAAAACTGATTCTGTCCTCATCCAGTAGACATGGCGACCCACAACTGAGCAGCTACTCAGGGGGCTGATTTACTTTCAAAGCTCTTTGTGTGGCCCTAAGCCTTATTTGCAGCTTGCTTTTCAAGCCCTGCTGTGCATGCAGAACTGTTCGTTTCCTCCTGGTCTCTTCTGAAGTGCTTATCTATACCCACCTACACAAACATGAGTGGATTTGTATTTATAAAACTGAGATGGGAGTTCATGTGGAAGGTTACTATCCCTGTTTTACACTGTGTTCAAAGGGGGAGGAAGGGCAAAGTTCAAATACAAACGATCTAACATTTAAATTCTCCTTTAACTTTGTAGTCTGCTTTGAGACACTTGGCACTTAGTCCTATGCAGCAAAGGCTTGCCCTAAATGTGCTTGTGCCCTGTGATTCTGAAATGAATCTAATGGAAATATGAAATTCAATGAAATTTGCAAGTTTGTCTTCCTTAGGTACAACTCAATCTCTAATGATGATAAATAGATAGGGAAGATTCTGCTGTGCTCATCAAGAGAATTTTGAAACACTGCAAACCAAAGCAAAATGTGACTTTATCCCCTTTTCTAACTCCCTCCATTTCCATCCTTGGTAGCTCTCATTTCACCCAATCCAAGACAGTGAAAGTTTAGAGAAGAAAAATCCTGTACTTCTGAGAAGAAATGAGTTTGGAAAATGGGGACTTCAATTAAAATGAAAATGTTGAAGGAGGTGTAGTCCACAGGTGCTGCCCCTGTGAACAGACCTAGTGCCTTGTCGTGTCTTTTTTTGGTAACATGGTAAACCCATCGATGAGGTTGTAGCTGTCAGTGCACGGCTCTGTGCAGTGCCCAGGGAGCTGGGTACAGCAGCACAAGCCCCTGCACAGCACCTAACCTGGTATCAGAAACACATGAACATGGCCTGGGGGCCTTCCATCATGATGGTGACAGCCACACAGCTCCTCCGGAGCTGGATGGTAAAGCACACCATGGTGCCCACATCTTTCACTGAATGGATTTCAAACTTTCCATAAAGAACTGTAATCTACATAGCTTTCTGGCTCTAAAATGTCATGGGAGGCCTGATTCTCTTTTGCCCTGTAACTTCTTTATACTTATGAGGGCTAAGATTTGGTCTAACTGTAATTTACTGCAATTTTAAACCTGATTACCCCCTCAGCATGGTGCTGTATAAATGCAATGCAGGGCCTTTAATTTTCTAGACAAAGGTATTATTTGAGTTCCTTTCACAGCCTAATTATTACTTAGCAAATATCATGTTGTGGGGAGTATTTATGGATAATTCTTAGATAATACCTAATTATATGGTTAATACTTATAATGATGGGAAAACCTCCAATATTCAAAGTCCAGATATTTTAGACTATCCCAGAACCCCAGATATTTCCAAGCAATTTGGAAATTTGGAGCTAGGATTTTGGCAATTTGGAAAATTGGAGCTAGGATTTATGTAAGCATAAAAGCATGTAAAACAGCTCTTGCTACAATATCTCAGACTGCTCACTGAAATTTGGATTCACACATAGGTATGGACTGCTTTGAACTTCTGAGTGACCTGACATAGCTCTAAACCTGATTAACTCACCAGATAGCCTGAGTCTGTGGATAATTTATATGACTGAACAGGCAGACCTTTCAGGGAATATACTCTTAGGGGAAAATGGTCCGTGCTAAATGGAGAAAAAGGTTTGACTCAATTGAAATTTCTAATTTTTACAAACGTATGATGGGACAGATAGGGCATGGAGAAGAGAAAGGGTTGCAGGGGAGAAGTTAGTTCTATTTCTCTCAACCCTTGTGAATTTGTAACTGTTCTTTGCTGCAAGTGCTTCCCTGCACTGCTGCGATCTGCAGCATACAGAACGGCCGCACACAGAATAGGACCAATCAGATACAGAAACTGTGTTTCCTGTGCAGTGGCACAGAGCTAAGCTCCGACCTTCATAGTTCACGAAGTTAGTTCATTAAACCACCCGTGACATCTTGGGCAGCCCCAAATGAAGTTTAGTCTTATCAGGTAACAAACAAGCTCTTGGCCTCCTGGACTTGAATCTATGAGTCAATACCTCTCCCAGCTGAGACTGTAGACATAATGATTAATTCACTGCTGGCTGCCTGGCTAAATGGCTACATAAATACAGAAGAAATGGTGCCTAGACAATCAGATACTGCAATCTGGAAAGACATAGAAATGCAGAGATACATGGAGAAAGGGAGACACACAGGTAGGAGATTGTAAGAACTGTTTTGAATGGGTCAGAGCAAAAGCCTTGCTGGATCACAGCCCTGACAAAGGCCAGCAGCATGTATTTAAGGAGTAACAGAATGTGTTCACAGCAGTCTCGTATCTCCCTTCAAATTCTGTCAATCTGACTGCAGTTAGATCATTGTATTTCATCATTACTAGTGAACCTCTATTTTGTGAAACATCTCATGAAAACAAAGAAATGGACAGGGCCAAAGTTTTGGTGACTGTTTTTATCACCTCCTGGTGTTGCCCTGTGTAAGTGTTGGGGGGGATGCCATCGTCCAGGTGGGACATTGTGGGGAATGTGGGAGAGCTTGAGAACCTCACTTGTGGGGTAGCTGAGACACGCAATTTGTAGCTGGGAAGCCTGGGTTCCACTGGCAGCACCACCTTTGACTCAAGCAAGTTGCTTCATATCTCTTAGTCTTGATTTAGCCCTGTAAAATGAGTTTAACAGACTACTTCATGAAGTAGTCTCAATTAATTAGCATTTGTAAAACTGCTCTGAGATTCCCAGATGAAAGGCTGGCCTGGAATGGCAAATTGCTAATGATAATTAATAGTTATTCATGATCTCTTTACAGAATTCCAAATTATTTTCTGAGGGGAAGAAAGTAGGGAGAGAGGCTCTCAAGACAGAGATCACTAAAAAACCCCACGACAGCTATACCTCCCTGCCTGCCCCGCCTCCTTCCCCAGCATTAATAGGAAGAACTGACACCTCTTATGAGCAGAGGAATTGGAAGGTAATAAAGGCTCCAGGTGCTCCTGTATTCACTCCACGTTCTTCCTCTGGCACACAACGTAGCTGGGGAAGGGTAGGAAGGGGGAGTGAGACAGCAGGAGTGGATGAACAGGGGTGTTACATTTCTCTCTCAAATGGATGCAAAGGCAGCCCTAATTAAACAGATGTTCTTAATAATACTCTGACAACTGTCCCTGCTTTAATTTGCTTCAGTGTAAAGATTAATATAACAATGCAGCGATACTTTACAAGGGGAGAAAAGGGAGCTGAGCTAATAAAAGGCAGTAGCTTACATGGTATATTATTGCTTTTCTTTCTGCTTGTCTAGCGAATATTTACCTCCTCTGGGAGCAGTTTTCATATTTATTTGATCGCTCCTCCAAGCTAAAGCTGACTTTGTGGTACATTGCAAAAGGATTAATGCCAGGGCCAAGAGGTGTGCTGGGTGCACAGACACATCAGGGGTCTCCATGGTGATTCTCCAGCCAGAGGAAAGATCCCAGTGGTACTGAAGTTAGCAGCGCTATTAACCACAAGCCATGGTAGCAGAGAATGAATTCCAGGCTCATCTAACAGGAAACTTCTGAAGCAGTGGGAGGCGAGCCACAGAAGATAGGAGATTGCTTTCTGGCTGATCCTTGGACCAAAGAAGGAGTTTCTCTACACTATGTAGTCTCAGTGTCATAGGCTGACATGAAAAGAGCAGAAACAGAGAGTCCAGGCAAGCAGGCCACAGGGAAGACCATTCCTGAACTCTTGGGAAGGAGTCAGGACTCCTGTGCAGCTACTTGCACCTCACATACCTGCACTGGATTAGTTTAAAATGAGAAAGGCTGTACTTTTGCACCTCCTGTACTTTCCTTTATGCAGGAGGCCAACAGTCACAAGATAAGACTGTCACATCGCCTCCTCTGAACATCCTGCATATGAACTCCTACCCCAGTGGATACGGAGTAACCGAATCTCCAACAACACATCTTAGCCTTAAGACACAATGTGACATAATCCTGGAGCATGGTATTAAACATATACTCCCAAGCTGCTCTTCACTTTGATGATAACTCTGGGTAGGCTTGTTAAATAATAAAACAATCCTTGGCTGAGCAATATTCGCTTTTGCCCAGTTTGAATCTCACAGAATTTAGCAGCAAGAAAGAAATCAAGCTCTCTCAAGTGGGAGAGCTGTCTCCAGTATCCATAGGTGAGTCTATATCTTTTTTTGGTTCAGGTCCTTCAAAAACGGACCTTTCCACAAACAGGAACAGACTACAAATCTTTGCTTTTGAAAATGAATTCATGCCTGAATACGATGCTTCATATCTAAGAATGCAGCATCTTCTAATATTATATGTGGGCCACCAGATGAGCCCTAAGAAAAGAGAGGAAGAGCATCCCTGGATGAATTGTCATCCATATCTTGGTGCTCCTCAGCACGACAGGTTATTATGAGTGAGCGTCATTTCGCTACCCTGTGCCTGAACCGAAATAGCCTGCAGAAATGATTTGGCACCTCTGCAAATAATGTCTGTCACTGCTGCGTGTGCTCTTCGATGTCAGTTGCTTTCTCAAGCTGCTTTCCCCTGTCTGAAAGGCGCCCTGCTTGCAGATCTCTTCCTGGCAGCTTTATGCTGGGCATAGCCTGGGGTGGGGCCTAGCTTGATTTTAGCTGTGACCCTGGGCTACATCTCTGCATCTCCCAAACCATACATGAGCAAAAGCATGTGAAAGTCTGTGTGCGTCCACAGAGCTTGACTGTGACACTTTGTCCCTCAGTTTGTTAAGTGGGTGTACAAATTAACTTGTTCCAGCAAGAAACAAACACAAATGGGAAACAGCTGGCGTATGGATCACCTCATTAAATTTGCCACCCCAAATCTCTTCCTTCCCAACAGCTTGGAGAATAACTGTGCTAAACACTGGATGTATTGGGAACACATGCGTGCTGCCTGGCAGAGTGAGAAGCAGTGAGAGAAGGAGACAGAGACAAGGGCAGAAGCAGAGAGCAAGGAAGACATCAAGGGAACAGGGACACAAGGTGAAGTGGGAGAAAAAGGACGGATATATGACAATGGAAAGAAGGAAGGAAGGGACTCACTTCACGGAATATGAGTTACCTACCATTCGACTATTCTTTAAATATTTTAAAGCTCTATTTGTTATGCAATTTGTGAAGCTATTTACGACAATGAAGCCCTTAGACAATAAGGGGGAAAGCTAAAGAAAAGAGCAGAAGCCATGTACATTGCCCTTTGTTGAAATTAATGAGGCTTGTTTACTTTCTGGCTTTTCACAGCTTTCTGAAATGTCAGATGCCACCCAGACTATCTTGGCAAAAGCACATCATCATCCCCACCCCCACATCCACCCCCTATACCTCGGTGTCTTCATCCCTCTCCCGACTTTTCACTCCAACCCCCTATCCACTGATGGACCTTTGAATGTAGTCTCAAAACACTTTTCACACTGGGGACTGCAATTCTCACGAATGGACTCATTATTAAGGGTAACACATCATTACGGCTGTAGCATTTCTGGAGTTGTTACACTTAATGGAGTTAGCAGCACACAAATAATCACCATAGCCGAAAAGACTGTGCACAGGAGAAAGCTCTTCAGACCTTTGCAGCTAAGAGGTCTCTGCTCTCAAGCAGGGACAAATTTGTGTGTGTCTGCTGGAACTACCAAGGCTAAATTGATGGATGCTCCAGGCTTGGACTGACCTGGTCTTGTTCCTGGCAATTATCTTCCATTGCTCTGGACTCCCTGTTCATCCAAGAACTATTCCTAACACTCCTCACCAGCATCTTTCTGCTGCTACTCCAGTTGCCCCTTTCTTTCATACCCTTCTGTGTCAGCTCATCTCTAGTGAGGAAGAGGAGCTTGTCAAGCAACCACCCTAAGCCCCTATGCCCCAGGCACACCTCAGCCCTGGTGATAGAACAAGAATTAATAAAGCGTTGCAGGGGCAGGCTGAATTACTTAGTTGCCCCATAAATCAGTTGGCTGGAGTGGTCCCTGCACAGCAACAACACTGGCTACTACTCATCATTCTTCTCCTTGCTAGGGCTGCCAAAGAGGTTCTCAAAGGTTATGACAGAAAGTCAATGCCCCTTCCCATTTGCAGATGCTTTGTTTTCTGCTTCCAATCATCCCTCTCTATTGCTGCAGCTATGCTGATTCAAAGCTCGAAGAAACACAGGCCCTGGGGGTGGCTGAATCACAGCTTCCCACACTCACCACTAGCCCAGACCTCTCAGTCAACACTGGGAAAGATCTCTGCTCTCCACACTGGGCCCAGCCTTTCAGCCCTGTGTGCTTACCGTAGCCTCAGTGGGTGGGAAGGCCTGAAATAGCTCCTCATCTCTTTTTTTAACAACCATTTTGACACTCTAACTCCTGTTTGCCTCCAGATATTTGTCATATTTCTCTGTGTGGGCTGACTTATTTAATACATCTTCTCCTGCTTGTGTCTTTTCAGAGGTACAGTGGCCCTTAGTACAAATGCGCTCTGCTCCATGAGGACCCCATCTTACCAGCCTTCCCTGTCCCTGTGAGCAGCGAGGCTCAGAGTGCCCTTGCAACATCCCTATCCTGCTCAGCGCTGCAGCGTGTTACAGATGAAATGAGGTTTCACATTAATAACCTGGGTTAGTATTCCAGCAGAGAAAAAAGCATGCACAAACCTGCTGTATGTCCCTCCCTTTTCAGGGCACAGGTAAGCCTCATAAAGTAACGGAAAGACCTAAAAATACACAGCTGTTGTGCTCTAACTGTACTAAGGGATACAGCAGATCTGTCCCTGACTATGAATGTTGACTCGTAATGAATAATTGTGTCTCTTGGTTATCCAAGGGCCTCAAGGAGTTTTATGAGGATAAATAAATCCCGTTCATTTAATTCCAGAAAGATCCCCTCAGATACACACTGTCACACTGGGCTGTTTCTCTCATATTGTCTGTGCTGTCCACATGCAAGTCCCTTCCAGAATCTCCAGGTGTGGGGTCACAATAGAGAATGAGAAATTCACTCAACTTCTTTAAATTATACCGAGTTACTGCAGGGTCTAACAGAGTTCTGCAAAGCACTGGTTCTAACTCAACATTATTCAATTAGTCCATTTTGCTGATTACCATCTGTGTCACTGTTGTCAGGGTTACAGCTGGCTCAGTATTCACCCACAGATCATATTTGAAAATACACCTGGGGGTATGGGGATATTAAAAAATAACAGACCTTCAATGTAACGTGATTTCCAAACATTCCCACAGCTGCTTTACTGATCCTAGAGTGAAGTTCAGTTCATTAATTTTGTCCATCTTAAGTAAAGTAAAAATAAAAACATGTTTTCATGTGATCTCTGCACTGACAGTAGAGGTGTGACGCGGAGGAGGATGGCCTGGATAACTTTACCTGTCATACAGTGTGCGTATATGCACTGGTGTTCACACAAATCTAATGATTTCAAGGGGCTGTGTCTGCTTGTGCAAGACAGACAATGTCTGAGGGCTTGCAGGACTTTGTGGAAATATGAGATCCAGAGGACACATGAAAGTGACAGTGTTTGTGCTATGACTATGTGTAAACATGCACAAGAAAGAAAGTATGAATATTTGTATTTTGAATGTTACTGCTTGTGAACATGTGATTGTGTGTCTGGCTGTATCTACAAGCAAGAAAGCATGTGCCCACAACAGCCTGTGTGTTGGAGAGATTGAACCCGCATGATTCTATTTGTAAGATCATAAAAATGCATGTGAATGCAAAGAGATGGGGTAAGAGAGAGAGTGAATTGGCTCATATGAATTTGGGATTGTGTGATTGCATGCCCAGGTGTCATGATGTGTGTGTGACTGTGCATTTGCTAAGTAGCAGATAAAGGAGGTCAGTTTGGGACAAGCCAGTTGCAAAAACAGGATCATCAGGAGGCCAGAGCTTCAAGTGACAAGAGCACTGACCTCACTTGCAGTTCAAGCCCAAATAAGCCTGTGTCATAGAAGTACAAAGGGTTTGCAGCTGAGCCCCGGCTTGCATTACTCTCCAGCCTGTGGTCATAGGGAGTGCATGCAGCAGTCATGTGGGCACTGATTGTGTTATACTCCAGAGGGAGAGTGAACTTCCAGACAAGTCATTTGTTTTCTAAAAAGGCTAAATCCTTATTTCTGCTGAGATGTACCACTGGCCTAAAGTTCCCAAGGTCTAAGCAAAACCATCAGTCACAGTCAACTGGGCCTGGACTACAGGAAAGTGGCAGCCCATATCTTTTAGAGACAAGTAGGTACATAGGGACGAACTGCTGACCTGGTGGAAAGGCAATTGCTCTAAACAAATGCATAATGGAAAGATGTAAACTGGCCCCTATTTCATTTTCAAGGAGAGGACAAGCCAGCTATTTACTGCCCTAAGAGAGAACCTCCTTCTTCACTGTCTGTAGACGCATGAGCCAAAGACCATAACTTGAGTTACAGCAGGAATAATAAATGCAAATTAGGTGGCATTTCCCCAAGCATTCAGTGCTGCCTGACTGTGTTTTGGAACTGATTTACTGTACAACAGAACTGGACAAACACTAAGCATGTGTGAACTATTCCATCAATTAATTGCTCTTGTATCCTTCTTCCCTGGCTGTTCAAGGAAGCTTATACCCCAGATGAAATTGGTCCTATGCATTTAACGTACAGGGTCAAGATAAAATTCCAACTGATGTGAAAGTCCAACCTTTGCATTGTGACTGGTGCCACTAGGTGCCAGCCCACGGCATAAATGAGAATGACCCACAGGCACTCTAGTAGTCAGAAATACTTTGAGGAGGAATCTCAAGGACATGCCCCTGCAGGGCCATGGATGGGGTGACACAGATAGCTATGCCAGCTGCATGTGCTTCTGGGAACTGGTCTGCAGATGGATAATCCAGTTTCCCAACTAGTTTGTGCCACAGAAGTACCATAAATTGCTGGGGCATGGCCCAGAGCTTAGCCCAGTTTCCATGTGATCTCTCTCCTGTAAGAAAACTGAAATCACTTTATCCACCACTGAAATGCAGCAAATTCCACCTTGGGTGGAATATGGCAGCTATTTACAGATGATGCTACACAGTCTGAGATAGGAAGTGAAAGGAACTGTAACTCGTGCAAATCCAAGGGGAATACAGATAGGAAGAATATTAGTCTGCAAATGGGAAGGCATCCCAGATCACTAGTACTCAGACATTCAGTTTTATATCCAACCAAATGGCAGTGACTGATACCACCCTCTGTGACCATACTCTTTTGCCAAGGACCTGATTAGAGGTACTTAATACACTGATGTTCTGGTTGAACAATACCCTTTCTAGCTGTACAGTAGCATTTTTTTTTTTGAGAAGTCCCACTCTAAATACTGATCAAACTCAAACTGCTTAGCTCGATAACAGCAGCTCCATTAAAAATATCTCATGCACCCATGTTGCCTTTTTCTATCCCCCGCCATGAGCTCATCAGTAAACAGTTAAGCAGAAACTTGATTAAAAAAGTGAAAAGAGAAGATTTTCTCCTCTACAGGAAGATTTAATACAGAGCTGTTTTAAGCTCCTTCCCACAACAGGTTTTCACAACTTGTTGCTTGAAATCACTCACACAGAAGGCTGTCTATCTAAACGCAAGCTGTGCTACCCAGTTCAATTTCTGTTTCTCCCACTAATACATCAACTTATCTCAGCATTCCAGCATCTTTTCAGTGGTTTTGATACCTGGCAAAGAGTTATACAGAGGTGACTCATGGTCAAATATCAACAAGCAATTGACAAGCAACATTTCAAAGAGATTCTTGGAGGAGGCAGAGTTCTCAGTTTATGGCTTGAGTGTTTGATTACTGCCCTCTCAACACAGCCCCTTCAAACCAAAGGACAATTACCAGATGTAGAACTGAAAGCAGAATAGCTCAAGAGTGGCTAGAATCAGCAAAAATCTACTGGTCACAAAAATCTGTACTAATGCAGAGTTAGAGAACTAAACCCTCTCTGTGTGTGCACAAACATCTTCTGAGGAGGGCACCAAATGCATTTATTTTGTTATTTTCACTACTGCTGCCAAAGCCTCTTCACTCATTCGCTGTTCTGACCATGTATGACTAACGTACAGCATCTTTAGAAGCCTTCAGGACTCTTTTTATCAGATCCCTGTACCAAACATGCTCTATCTGACCACTGAATTTAATGAAACTTGCTGCAATGAAATATTTTTGAGACCAGCTTGACATTGTTTGATAATGATAAAAGAAATCATGTACATATTGGGTTTTCTCTTCTCCTTTCAAATGTAATCCTGGGGCTGTGTGTAAAGAAATAATTGTATTTGAAAAGGAGAAATGGGACCATGTAAAGTCAAGCTTTGAGAAGCTCTCGGCACAGGCAGAGAAGACCTGAGGCACAGAAAAGGACTGACAGTGAGAGACAAGAAAAAAAAGGTGGACTGGAGAAAGATTCACATAGGTCACTGGAATAGCACTGTAGACAGAGGAATGAAAGGACAGAATGAGAGAAAAAGACATATTAGAGACATGTATGCATTCATCTACGTATACATAATTCTACATATTTACCTACACACACTTTGTCTTGTTTTTATATGCACATCTGTCTCTATGACCAAACTGCTTCCCTTTCCTTTCTCTTCTAGCCTCCTGCTTCTTTCTCTCTACACCTCCCTGTCTTTTTAAACTAGCTCTTCCAGTGCGTCTCTGCTTCCACTGAAAAGTGTTTCTCCCTCCTCTCACCCATTCATTCCATCACAAGCCACATTTATAGCTATCTGGACACAATGAAATTCCAGTTCCCTGGTACATAAATAATCAGTTATTTTCATGTAATCTCAGGATTATTCATTTCAAAGGGAGGGAAGTAAATCTAATGACTTTTTATAAATGCTGAGATTTTAAAAATAAATGAATGGGGTGCAACAGGACTTTATTAAAATACAAAGAGATTAGCAAGGTCTCATTCCCTTCAATTATTAACAATGTACTTGTTCTCCAGAAAAGTACCCATGAAAATTTAAAACAGATGAAAATGGTTGTTCACTTAAAACTGCTCAGTTAATCTGTGAGAAATGTTTTATTCAAAGGCTTTAAATGAATACTGCAAGGTTTGATATGCGATAATCCATCATTCATGTGGCACAAACATGGAGATCGATAAAATGTTGTGTCAAGAGGAGAGGTGAACATGGCATCTTTGGAGGATTTCTGCACAGAGGCTTGTTTCAATTCATGGGATGTCCAAGATCAATACTAAGTCATAGATTTCACAAACTGGATGCCTTTTTGTTTTTTCATTTATAACTGCAGTCTCAGCTCACATTTGGAGGCTGAAATGGCATAATTTGAAAGGAGAAAACTGTGCCTCAAAAGCTTTGGTTTAAATTTTCACCAAAGGCAAGAGATAGTTTTTGGCATTGAGTTGGGAACAGCCAAATCACTGGGGATAGCCACTACAAAGTCAGCCCAGAAGAAAATTTGGATCTGGATGACAGGTCATATCAGATTTCCCTCCAAAAACAAGCTAAAAGTAAGATTAAAAGGTCTGGCCTAGGCCACAGTAAGACTGGAAACCCATCTAGGAAACATGCCTCTGGATCTGTCTGCTGCAGCTGAATGCAGCTTTGGGTCAGGTGTTTCCTTACAAGCTACGGGTACTGGCAGGACTGTGGACCTGCTTGAACCTAGTTGGTTTAGAACTTGAACTGCAACTTGAACAACTTTGGTTTTATCACTTCCATTGTTTGTGTTAGAATAGGGTCAAAAGACAGCCGTCTGACACCAAGGCCAACGGAGGAGCATATGGATGTTGCTTTTGTTCTGAGAAAAAAAACAAGAGGCCAAAACAGGGAAAAGAGAGGGAATCTAGGATAAAAGGAAAGTGTTTTGCACATGGTGCCCATTGTACCAGTTAAGCTTTGAGTACAAGGGGTTCTTTTACCCAGCGTGATTATTCCTGAACCCATGGAAAAGGTTTATTTCATGTTATATTTGAACAGAAGAATTCTTGTAAAAGACTGTTTCCTTATGATGCACAGTGTAAATGCATAATACTCAGAAAAGATGTGGCTAGGAACCAGTGCCAGAGGCTAGGAACCACAGGCTCAGAGGGTAGAATTAGAGGGATACATTTACCGGGTTTCTCACCCCTTTACTCTTTACTTGCTTTCTATGTTTCTGCAATTACTGTGCTTGCCAAGGTGAGATTAGGCAAGAACAAGGCTGCTGATCTAAGCACACAGATTAGTTTTATCTCTTAAGGATAAGGCTACTCAGCTCATGATAGTCTGTTATCTGTATTCATAATGAGCAGAGATGTAATGGAGAATCACCAGACTGCAGTGAGTAACCAAAGTGAATTGCAAGCAGCATCTGTGTCTGTTTAGCTTGCTCCATGGTCTGATAATACCAGACTGGGCAAAGAGGCGCCAACTGACTCCCATTAGACAAGGACACAAAGCCACACATTTGAGCCACTGCAGCCAGGGGCAGATACAGTTGGCCTCAGCTAGTCTAAGCCTAGGAAAAGAAGAATGAAATGGTGAGGAGTCATTCTTTAATTAAATAACAAGACTGGTAACAAACAGTACTGAAATGTGTACAAGCTACCACAAGGTAAGATGCAAAAAAAGATGACATCTGTTCATATCTTTATGGAGCTAATGATGGAAACAGTAATTGTTATGTCAAACTGTCTTGAAGACAAAGGGATCCAAGAAAGAAGATGGTAATAAAAATCAGGCCTTTCTTCTTTCCAGGTTAGCCTGAACAGATCTGCATTGCAGTGGCTTCCTGGGTGAAACGGGAGTCTTGGTAATCTGACCTTTCCTGCTTAAGCATTACACAGCTCTTTATACCTCATTTAATGGAATAATTCCTTCCTGGTGTATAACAGCCCTGATACATGGTTTAAGTGCAAAAGCTAGGGAATTATTTGCAGGGAAGAAGCAGATTCTTTTGCAGTTACTCTGATCCAGTACAGAACCTGCTACCATGGCTCAAAATTGCTCTATGCTGGCGTGTAGAGACTGTGAACTGTCTGCTCTCCAACAAATCTGGGCAGAGCAGCAATATGGAGAAAAGAACAGCTAGAAGTGCGCAGGGCTTTTAAGTGTCTGTAACAGCATCTTTGGTTGATTAAAGAAGTGTTCATGTTAATCATATCTTGTGCTTAATGAACTAACACAAATTACATCAAGCAGTGACTCTTATGTAATATGCTTACAAACCAGGACACCATGATACAAACCTCTGCAAGAAAAATAAAGCGAAACGACCATCTGAGGCATCCCCATCCTTCACTTGAATGACAGATCTTGGAAGGTTAAAATTAACACAGTGTTTCGAAGCTACCAGTGAAATACTACAGAGCGCTACACAACTTCTGATGAGGGAAAAGACACAAACATATAGACTAGGAAATTAGATAAAAGTATACACAAGAACAGACTAAGCAATGTGAGAATACCCACTCTATCAGCTTTTCTTCATGCACACAGCTCTAGTGAGTGTCTTACTTTGTAAAGAGGCAGCTTCATCTAACTAGTGAGTCCTGGGTTTTGTCCTGACCTTTCATCATTTCTGGTAGGTTCATTGCTGGTCTATTCCTGGCTCTGTTTCTGACTCACAGCATGAATTTGGATACATTTATTTCATTTTCTCCATGCCTCAGCTTCCTTTGCGGTAACATTTAACAAGCTGAAATCACTGATATGTGTGGAGCACTTTGAAAGTCCTGGATAAAAGTAAGAGACCAGCTTCTGCTATAAAAGATGACCAAATCTGTGAATGAACAAACCTGCATTCAGATAACATATTGGAAAGATACTTGTAAGAGATAATGGAGCATTTATTTGTAGAGCCATCAGAAGGCTAGACCTGGTCTTCTTGTAAATGGAAGCAAGAGTACATTTCTTTGGGCTCTGGGCCAGTTTATACAAAGGTTGACACATTATTAAAACTGGAAAAAGTCTATTTTCCATTTCTTAAGGTAGGCTTTTTCATTGCCATATGCTTCTGCTTCTCTGTCTAGCTTTTTTCCCAATGATCTGATATGGTTCTGCAAACTCTTACTGTGCTTATCAGCTAAAGAATCTGATCCTAAAAGGATCAGGGAGAATTTCTTGTGCTTCTTGTTGCCTTTACACAGGTTTGTCTCATCAGTTTTCACCCTAGCACCTTGGACACTGATGGCACACCTTTTGCTTGTCTGTTTTCCTGTGGCAAGGAACCATCTAGTTTTCTGAAACCTGAACAACTGGTCCCCTTTTAAAGCCAGTTCAGTGAAATGTAAGGATCTGTGACCTGCAAGGTCTGACCAGTTGACATTATTATCCTAAATGAATGCTCAGTGTTCAGAGTAGCTAGGAATCCTTGTTCCTGCTGCGGATCTGCCTAGAAGTAATTGCCTAAGAACATTCTCGCTCTCATGTTTGCCTCAGGATCAAAAGTATCCAGTGGGCAAGGGTTATCAATAAACACCAAGCTGCAGTGCTCTGTTCGCTCTCTCTTTATCAATTTTTGCCTGCTTTTGCTAATGAAATTGCATCGATAAATAGCAATAATTTCATTAGACAAACATGACACTCCATTATCCCCCATATCTTCTTTGCCTAGGGATGTGAGAAGTGGCAGGGCATTATGAGATTTTGCTGTTTTCCCTGAGCTAAACCTTTTGAAAGTGACTTGATGGCTTGGAGGGAGAAGGGGGAGTGCACTGCCTTGTAAAGCACTTTCCTTGCATATCACTGGTTGGTATTTGCTTAGTGATGGAGCACCATACCTAACTGATGGGTGTAGGACAGCCTCACTGCATCAGTGTGGTGACATCAATGACATGAAAATGCATACAGCTGTTGGTTTTATCTAGGGTCCAAAAGCCCCCCCAAACTGTCCCTAACTGAGAACCTAAGCATCCAGCCTCACAGCCAAAAGACCACAACTGCCAAGCAAAAGTGGACAACAGGAAGATGAGTGCTTCCATACTGCGCAGTTGCAGTGTGGAGCTGAAAGCACATTCAGGGCTGAGCTACAAAGAAGGAAGGCGCACGAATCCTTTCAGATGGGAATGGAGCAGGCACTCAGAAGCAACTCGCTCCTATAGCTTTTGCAGTTTTACTGAAGTCCTCATAATTTTTCCAGGCACTTCTGCTGCAGTGCAGCTATTTCAGCCTGGTCAATGGCTAAAAAACAGCCTGATGGGAACATATTGAGGTCTCTTTGTTTGTTTCAGGGAGGATTTTTTCCTCATTATATTCTTATTGAAAAAGAATGATACTGCACAATATTCCTAGATTTAGGGAATCAGTCTGCCAATTCAGTTCAGCTCAAGCCAATCCAATCTACCCATCCATATGCAGAGATATTCAGGAACCCACTCAAGAGCTGGAAAGTGAAAAAGTAATAATTTTCTGACCTGCAAAGATGTTGCTGTGAACAAGGTTAACTGAAAGAATTCATCTGCACTGAGCAATGTTTTACTCATGGGGTTTTCAAGGCTGGGGACCGGGCTGCCTGGACACTGTATCATTTTTGTCATTGCACTTCTTCATTTTTTGTTTTACCGTTAGCACTTGCCTCTTTCCCCTCCCACTCTTTTAATTTTCAACCTTTTTGTAAATGATGCTGATTTATTTGGCCTCTCCATTCCTCTCTCCCTCCCCACCTCTCCATTTAACTCTCCATAGGAAGAAGGAATTTAAAGTAGAACAGGTTCTACCCTGGACAGGACGGTTGTGCAGTCAAAATTGGTTTGTGATTCAGAAGAGCTCTGATGATATAGAAACGGACACCACAGAGGTATTCACACAGATACGATAGCTGTCATTTTCTTTTCACTCCCTGTTCCATACACCTCCTTTGGCAAGAGCTGCCTTTGAATTTTGATTTCAGGAAACCCCAATTTTAAGTGCACATGGTTTCATGTTACAGGGGTGTGTGTGTGTTTGTTACTATAAGATTGTATGTCCAAATTACCAGGCATTGCAAACATGGTAAGGTTTCATTTTCTTCTACACAAGCAAAACTGACAATGTGATAAATTTCAATGATTTCCATACAAACAAATGTTCTTCAAAATGAAATCTAATGGGTAAATTCTATGTAGCCTGGGATTCCACTGGGAGCTCACTGCACAGCTACTGTATGCATGAACACCTTTCATCCTGTATAAAAACCACAGACCTTAAATGCCTTTACTGCTTTTTTATATGCACAGGAAGATACGAATGACTGTAAAGAAACTACAACTTGACTAAAAAAGGAAAGCAGATCATACGTTAAACTATTTGTTTTGAACCCTTGGCTGATTAGAAAGTTTGAACATTTAACTCCTTCCAGTTTCATTACTTCCTCAACTAAAAGAGATTCTCTGCTGAGGGATGTAATGACTTACAGCATCGCCAATACTATTTTCTATTCCTAGTCCTTATGCCTCATAGAATTGTTGGCTATCTGACTGCTCCAAGAGCTCAAAGAGCATTTTGTTGAGCTATCTAGTAACAAACTGAGTTTTTTAAGTCCAGTTAAATTTCAAAGAGGTGTGCAAGTAGAAGAATAACTTTTTTAAAAATAACTTACCTTGAATTTCTCAACAAAGAAATTACTCTGCCCATTCACCAAACTTTGCTGGGGACCTTCCCTCTGTTTCCTTCTGCCTTTATCTTTGTAAATCCTTTTCATATCAGCTTGGACAATGTTCTCATCCTAGCTGCTACATGAATCCTTCTAGAAGTTTTTTAGCTTTAGAAGCTCAATTGCACCTGAGTTGAAGTCAAATCCCAGTCTCAAAATTCTACCCGGCCTCTGCAATGGAGTAACCAAGCTCAGTATAAATCCCCAGCACCCTGTGCTAAGCCTTCTTCCTTGTATTTTGGACAAGAGTGAGTTAAAAAAACAGAGCTGGAATTCCAGTCTTGCATGTCTGGCATTGGAGTAGATTCACTGCTTGGGATTATTCCTCTGAATTGAACAGCACTAACCCAGAGATGAACCTAGCCTACAAGCCATATGATGCTATGCACTGTAAATCCCCCTTCTCATTTCTTGCTCTGGCTCCACAATATTTATTGTCTGGTCTAGTGAAGCAAGGAGCAGTGTCACATATTCGTGACACAAATATGCTGTCAGGGAGCCTTATGTCTGATGGTCTGGTTGACTAGAATGGGGACTCAAATATTAGCAGATTTTATCTAAAAGGGGAGGGAAAACTCCATTTCCAGGATAGAAGGCATAATATTGAAATGATCCATCACAGCTGATGTACCCAGATGGCTTTATGAATGGCAGAGACAGGAAATGGATTGCCCAGTTCACCACGTTAAAAGCAACAAAGCTGAGAAGTAAATCCTCATGCCATTCCATCCTGTACCTGCTGCTTGGAAACAAAGAAATAAAATAAAAATAAAAAATGAGAGCTGTACAAAAGACTTCCTCATATTACTTTAATCATAGTACAGCACACCTCCGATGAACAAGACAATGACCAAGTAGACAGATGGACAAAGAAAGAAAGAATTAATCTGCAATTCCTAAACTAAAATAGAAACTGAACTGACCTCAGCAGAGAGCAACAACTGGTCAAGCACGCTGGTGTCCAGGTTACATTTTAATGCGTTCTCATTTTCAGGAAGTGAATCTAGACAGCTTATAAAGTGCTTTGGGATCCCTCTGGATGAAAGCTGCTATGGAACCCCAGCAAAACTATTACTGCCTTGTCACTATGTACCTTCTAAGTTAATTTCCTGCTAAGACTCTGGTATTAAACAAAGTTATACTAAGCACCATCGCAAGGTCACTCTATATATTTAATGCTTCACATTAAAATTCCTCATCTGCCGTGTCTGTTGATTGTTTTGTCTGTTTAATTAGTTACAATGGCTGTATGAGTTGGGATTCTGTTGTCTGTCAGCATGACAAATTAGCATATCCATAATGCAAATGACAACCTCTTCTCTTTCAGGACACCCATCACATATAAATGTTAAGTGACAGACCCCATAATTACATGGCAATTGCTGTCTCCCTACTCCTGGGTTCCCACTCCACATCCTTCTGTTTTGAACCATGTCAAAGCCATGTCTACAAATTTATTTCAGATTTAAATGTACCCTGGCTGATTCAACTACAGAAAATTTTCATCTACCTATCAGACTTTATTAAAGTTCAGTGCCTCACAGGTCACAACCAGATTATGAATGTAGGCACTGCTGTAGTAACTAGAGTATGCCTATCTACCTCAAATCTTCTTGCCAGCAATAGCCAGGATTCAGAAGCAAATACAAGAGAATAATAACAGGAAATTACTGAATAATCAGACCATAGGATAAGCATCTTCCTCGGCTCTGCCATTTGGATGCTGGCTGATAACCTGAGGCACAATACTGATACGGTGACAATAGACTCTGAAAGAAGTCCTTTTCTCTCCACATGGAGCAATGAACTGTCTGCCAGGACTCTGGTGTGATATGGCTGGAACGGTAGGCTATGTTGATAATATCTGAAAATCGCTATTGGCTAACTCTCAGAAAGAGATGCTCTCTAGTGTAACTGGGAACTGTTAAGCTCGGTATTATTGTCATCATTTATCTAGCAAGGGAAAAGAATTACTCGGTTGTATAAAGGAGTCCTACCACAGTGTTCCCTTCTGGCTTTAAATCACACCCATTTAATAGCTATGCCTCATTTTGGTTTGGCACCTCATGGTTAGGGCTTCAGATGGTGAGTTGGGAATTGTAAGATCTATTAAAGGAACCATGCTTTACCTCTGCATATCTCTGTAAAAATGAGGGCAATGCTCATCTCAGTCACAGGACGTTGACGAGGATCCTTTATTTAGTTAAATAATTAGGATAAGGACTTTGCCTCTTGTAGCACAGAGTTACACAGACACGTGAGTCTTAGGTTATTATTTTCATCACTTGAGACCATAAGCACTTTGGGGCAAAACCTCTTGTACCAATTGCAGTAAGGTCAGTGGAGTTACAACACTGATGGTCTGGCACTGTGTTCAGCTCTGATGCTAAGCAGTCCCAGGTCTCTACGTGTACTGCCTGCAAACCATCCTCCTCCTTATGTGGTGAGGTCCTGTACAAAGCATTTGTTCCCCCTGCCTTCAGTGCCCCACTATTTCTGCTCACTTGGCACACACTCCTGGCTGGCTGCTCCCTGAGCCTTTTCTACTTTACCACAGAGCAAACATTAAAGGAAAGAAAGAGATATTTGCAAATCTTCCATGTTTTCCGAGTTGCCTGAATTCCCCCAGCACTAAGGTGTATGTGTGCAGATGCCTATGTTTCCCCAGTGTTCCCTTCAGTGACTACGCTCAGCGCTTTTCTAGCACAGAGCCAAGGATTATTCTAGTGGAATTACAAGAGACGAGGCAACTCCGTCTCTGCAGAGAAAACAATTTCACAGAAGACTACACTAGGTTAGGACGGGAAGCAGGGACACAAAGGCAGTGAGAAAGAAGCTGATCTCTCTTTGGCTTGCCAGAATGAAGAGCCAATTAGGGTAAAACAGCATTCAGACAATTTTTTTTTTAAAGGACAGAAAGGCATGGAAGCGTGAGGTGATTTGATTCCACACAACTTTCTTTGCCAGCTTAATTACCATTGTATCTCCATCCATTCCCTTCCTGGGCACTTTATCCTTAATGTTGCTTTTCACTGGTCCCACAGAAAGCTTATTGTGCTTAGATGAGGAAGGAATGGGATGCGATTCAAAGAGCATTGTATACAGGTAACTGGGGAATCAGGAACTGGGAATCCTGTGCACCTTAGCTGCTAATTCCACAGCTGATTTGGGACAAAATACACGTTCTTTGTACTTAAGAAGCCTAATGACAGAAGGGATGGGCTTTGCTGTGGTTTTGCAGAATTGAGGTCAGCAGGAATTCAGACTAACAAACAAACAGTTGGATAAGAAGTGGCAAATATTTGACCAATGCAAACAAAAACGTTATGAAATATCTTGCTTTTTTTTTATGGCACATTGAGTCCTCAAAGCACAAGTTTGGAAAAGACTGATAAATCCCTTTTTGATGGATTTCCAGGACAAGATGTGTGATACAGTAACTTAAATATAGAGGTATACATGCAAACCATTTATTTTGACCTAATATAGCACCTGTAACTCAGAGGGGCAAAGACAGAAGCCTACAGCTCTATATCATGATCAAAAACCTGTACCCCAGCTCCGAGTTGTCTGTCATTTATGCTTTGTAAATAGAGGCAGCTGGTTAGCTGCAGGCTTCGTTCATTCTCCAGAACGTTCCTGAAGCAAAACCCAAATCCTAGCACATCCATTATAGCTCGATGCGACCAGGTTGCATCAGCCTGGTCAGGGACAGTTACAGACCACAGCATGGCAATGCTGCAAATGGTAAATGCATGCTTCACAATTCTCAACGTCCTTAAACTTGACAAGGAGCCACATTTCAACTGGCTGTGCATCCTTAGCCTGATTTCTGCAAGTAGTTAATGCAGACAACTAGAAACACTCAGATTAAATTCTCAGCATCTAAGAATGGCTTGAAAAAACTTCAAGTGAATAACTCCTTCAGTGCTGGAAAGGGAATCAATAGCGTTACAGGGCATAAGAAAGAAGGGAACACACCCTGTTCTCTGTCTCCCTTGCAGACATTACAGACAAGATTTACAGACACACAGTTTGTATGAATGGATGGAAAACTACACCTAGAAGACCAAGCCTTACCTTTCTGTGTAAATTAAGAACAACTCAAGTAAAATCAATGAAGTGTCAAACATATATACAAAATAAATACGTGGTTTTGTATTTGTTTGGGGTTTTTTTTCTTCTTTCTTCTTTTCTCAAACTTATGAAGTGAAATACATTTGAAGAAGCACCTCACTTCTCAGGGGTTCCCACAGGTTCACACTGCAGTGATGTGAAGCTGGTAACACATTTCTTGTGTGTTTTACAAAGGACAAAATAAAGCTTTGAGATGGAAAAACATGACAGCTGATGACCTACACAGAGAGAGCTCAGGAAATGGAAAGAATGCAGGGACCTTTCAGAAATCTGTTTTCTTCCTGTATTGGTTGTACCATATGATGCCCAGTGAGACCCTGATCTCAGATTCACCCTCTTCTACAAAGGGAAGGCAGTGCAACCGGGGGGACAGAGTGCTATTCTACATCTTGAGACAACTGAGCCCTATTTCTCACCTCTGCCTGGGGCCTTCTTGCCTTGTGCAAGTTAAATCTTCCTCAATTTCTCCATTTGGAAAACGAAGATAATGATCCTGACCTTTATAAAGGTGTTCACTGTAGGTGGACAGAACGTGCAATCTAAGAGCTTGGTAGTACTGCTATAATACAAATAGTGGTAGTAACAACAGGACATTTTGTTTTCCTCCCTTCCCGACCTTCCTCCTACACACCATTCATGCCAGACTCTTTCCATGCTCTCGGCTCCTGCAGCTTATCAGTTTCTAGCCAGAGACACTGACAACAAAAATAAAGCTTTTTAACACATGTGATCTCTCTCTCTTCTTCCCTCCTATCATCCTTTCACTGCAGAAAAGAATAATCGATATTTGAATGCACATCTCCACCTCCCTCTCCGAACTGTGACGCTTGCAAGCAAAGGAAAGGTTGTGATGAGGATCTAGCGCCATTGCTTACAGATGTGATTGATGACGATCGTGCTGGAGACTGGGAGAAGATTGGTTTCTGAGGCTGATTGATAAAGTCTATCATGCAGCATGAAACAGTTGGGAAGAAAAATAATGGGCCATCTGATTCCTTCTAACAGTGAATATTTAGTGAGAAAAGCTTACAGAGGGTTTTTCCTGATTAATTTGTAATTATAGAAACTTGCTTTTAGATATGAATATCAGTAGGTCTTCCCTTTGTTAAGCAAGATTGTCTGACCAGTTAATTAAGGCAAAGGTACGTTTATGGAATATCATAGGAAGCCACAAAGATTTCTTTCTGCCGGAGTGATAAGCAGGACTGTTCAGGCAGTCTTGCTTACAAAGGGAAGACGCAGTCAAAGAACCCATTTAAGGAGTTCACTTTCCCTGGTAACAAAAAAACATGAATTAATGATCGGATGGGAGACAGATAATGCTGGGATTGAGGTTTTAGTGTGTTTTCATGTATATTTCATAGACCTGTTTGCTTTTTGATGTTTAAAGCTCTTTGATTATTCTTTTTAATCCTTTTTTCTAGATTTTCTTAAGTGCTGGTTGCAGCCCCGATTTCAACTTGTAGGCTGGAGCATGTGAGCTGTTCTTCCACAGCTAACAAAGACACACTATGCAGGAGAAAACAGATGATCTTTACACATTGTTTAAATTTGTGACAGTAGCACATGAGGTTCTTTGATCTCACAATGGAATCACCCCGATTGCCTGCTGGAAGGGACTGGTCACTTAAGGTAGCTGAGGAATGCAAACCATCACATGCAGAGGAAAACTGCAGATTTTGTTGTCTCTTTTAAATTTACTTTCATAACATAAAATACTGCAGAAAGATCCTAACTGTACACAGAAACATACAATTAATATTCCCTGTATAGTGGTACAAGTGATTGCTTACCTAACAATGCCACCTAAAAGGTCTTCAATTGCTTTACTAATACCCAGTTTGCAGGAGCTGCTTTCCACTCAGACATGAACTTGGCAATTACAAATGGAAACTAAATTTCCATTTTGCCCCTGGATAGGGTGAACTCTGAGCAAGTAAGAACTCAGTAGCTGTATTGTACTTTTTGCCTTAAGATGCAAAACAGGAGGAATTACCAAAATCAACAAGAAACTAATCTCTTTAATCCTGGAAATTTTTTAAACAAGTTTAAATAATTGATACACTGTCAGAAGCAGCCTGAATCCATGGAGGGGAGATTAATATTAAATGAGAATGCTTCTCCCTCTCTGTATGGGAAAGGACGGCAAAGTCATAAAACAAATCCTTTGCACACTACAATTGGCATAAGGTAGGTAAAATGCTGGTGATATTGGTCCAGTTGCAGTTGCTTCTTCACTCCAGATGTCAGACACAATCTGACCAGTGGTGTGGTGAGGACAGAGGAGGCTTCCCAGCTCTGTCAACTTTGTTCTTACAGGAGATAGGAACCAGGAAATATTGGAAACAAAAGGAAAGAGGAAAGAAACTATCTGAAAATCTATAGTAATAGTCTCCCTCTGTGACCCTGAGCTTTATGGGTATTAAGCACCTCGGGCTTGGCAGCACCCTGCTTGCCCTCTCTCCTGTGCTGCTCTGCTTCCAGCTGACAATTTTTGGCTTCCCTGCTCTGTTCAGCCTTTTGCCATGTGTTGGGCTGAGAAGCGACTGAGATACCCGTCACACTGGCATCACCGTGTTGCAAATCTGTTGATCATGGCATTTGGCCAGCCACTGAGAGACAATCAAAACCAATGGCCCCAGATTGCCGTGCGATAGTTTCCCAGTGATGATCCTTCAACAAGATACGGTACGGCTCTCTGAAGCCAGGCAGACCATAGGAAATGCAATTCATTAACCTTGCCTGGGGCAAGACTGGCAACATGTGCAACCCATAATACAAAATGGCAGTTACAGTGGAAAGTGAAGACACAACTGCAGACAGAGCATGTTCCACTGTGCTAACGCTTCATTTTTCAGTCATGTTAATTCAGATTAAATAAAGCATTTATGTCCATATCTGCAAAGGTATTTAGATGATCAAATGCTGCTGAATTCAGCGTCACTTTGTCACCTTTGTGAGTCTGGGTCTTAAGCCTTGTTCCTGCAATATAATGCAATATGCTTAATGCTGAGAAGGTCACTGTTCATATCAAAGTTGCTACATCACTCACTCTCTTACCAGTGATGACACCACTCTGTCTTTACATATGGTGCTCATTGCAGTAGTATCTGAAGCTTTTCATGCGATTTAAAAGCCAGTAGCTCTGTCTCTGTCTCACTCTTATCTCCCATTCAGAAGCAGGATCATTATCTTCAATATACCTATAAAAATAAGTACTGTGAGATTACCCAGGAAAAAAGCAGCCTGTCTCTATGATAGGTAGCAACGGCAGGTCAGACTAGAAGTTACAAAATGCAGCAGAAGAAAAAGAAAGGAAACATGTATCACGGCAGAATCCCAGCCTGATGCTCAGGACACATGCTGGAACCGTGCCCTGGAGCCTTGTGCCAAACGGATGGGTTTTGCTAGGACAGTGAGTGGGATTGTACTAAGGGTAATGTATTTAATGTAAATAGACAGAGTTTTATTAACCTGCCCCCTGAGGTACCTAATAAGGATCATGTCAGAGAAGAGAAGCAATAAGAAAATGAATAACAGCTTACTGTATTATATATGCATGATGATAATCAATACTACTTTGCACTAAAATAGCAGCTGGCATCCAAAAATCTCAAAAAAAAAAAAAATACAGTAAGAATTCATTAAACAATGACCTAGTCTTCAGAGGCACTTCAGTATGCTTCATTCAGCTGGGGGACTTTTTGGACCACAGGGAAAAGACAAGACTTGCCCAAAGACACATAGCTCACAGTTGACAGGGTTGCAAAAAATAGCCCAAGTTCCTGTGTTCGAAGTCTCATAGTGATTAATGCCTAGTGAAGGCCATTATGTTCATACCACTTAACAAAGGCCATCAGCTTTAAGTCTGTGATTCCTAGATCAAGTCCAGTAATTGTGCTTTCTTTAGTGTCGGTCTCTGGAAGAACTAAAGATGAATTAGATGGCAGAACAAGCCATGTATTAGGTCTAATGGTTGTGACCAATCACTCTGAAAAGTGTCCCTCAAAATGGAATTTCTCTTGGGTTAGGAGGCAATCTCATACATCGCCTTTAAAGCCACAAAAGGCACACAGCATGGACAATGCAATAATGGCAGTATGGAGCAAAGCTGCTACTGAGTGATCTGGCAAACTGTAATTGATACCCAGTGGCAATGTACAAGCATAGGCAGCCACTCTGGTATATCTGATTTAACGTAACACTGATGCTGCTGACTGCTGATTGACAGCCTCCTCCATCACACCTGGCAAATGCTGGGAGACTCTGCAACCATGTAGTTCTTGCTGCTTGCCATCAATCTTTACCATAGGAGGTTCACAGCATGCACACAAGACACCCTTGCACCAACGGAGAAATCAGCTCCCAGGTCAGACAGGAAACAACTGCAGGTAACAGAGACTGACATCACTGGGAAAGTCACCAAGCTGGCACTGAAAAATTGGAGTGAGTCTTAAATTCTCCAGCAACAGCTGAGCGACTGTGCTTTTGGTCTAGCTCTGCACTTCCCTGAGGCTTCCTAAGAGACCATCTCGCACACATCCATTAAACACGCTGTTATTACAGATGGCAGGGAGACAGAGGATACTTGGCCCTGGGTTGAGAACGTTATTATTTCCTGATCATTAATACATTGAGTGGCTTCTTACAAGCTGAAATATTGCAGAAAAATGTGAAATGCGTAAGGAACAGGGCACAAGTTCACTGTAAAAAATTTTTCACCCAGGGACTGATTCCAGGTCATATGGTTTATGGGATATCTTAAAGATACAAGGGCCTGTTCTGTAGACACGTTATCTGCCCAGGTCTCTCCCCTGTACACTGACACCAGTGCACACTTCATACTGGAGACCAGCTTAAGTGCTGAAATAGCTCTTCTGGGACATAATTTTTGACTGCAGTTTTCAGTGCCTACAGATGTACTGTCTCTGGCAATATTTGGTGCTTCTTCTAAAAAGCCTTAGCTCCCGGAGTCATTAAATTACCTGAGAATTTCAGCTTTCAGGCAGAATAGCTTACAGACACAAACTCCAGAGATTTAAACTTCTGCAGGTAAATACCAAAGCGCTGGCTGCTTCTTCATCTTCCTTTTTTAGTTTTAGGATTACAAGAATTAGATAAAAAGCCTTACTCATGATTTTCAATGCTTCAGGTTAGCAGCTGCAAAGGTCCTTCTCACATAGACTGGCATGTACGTCTTAAATGCATCAATTAATTGCAGCTCATGGGTGTCATGCAGGAAAGACATGGGCTTTGAAGCAATCATGGCTCTACTCATTTTTAGTCAAAAATGGATGCCCAGCTGTCCTGAAGTTGCACTGAAGTCATGCACACTGAAAATCCTGCAACTCTGGTAGAAGAATAATTGCCTGCTCTCTCAATACTAATACATTTTTGGTTTCTGGTTGGCTGCATTTGCATCTGGCTTTGCAGACTGCCTTCCCCTGAAGCGTCTTTATCGGATTTGCTTGGTCTCATGACTTACTGCATTTTTTAAACGAAGTTCTAAATAACTAAAATAAGCCCCAGGATGGCTCGGTTTGTTGGAGCAAACCAAGGTACAGACAGGAGTATGGGGTAGATCCAGGCAGCCCAGGTGTGACATGAAGAACCTGGAATACACTCCAGGCTGAAAGATATGTCACTGAAAAAGTTTGAGCTGCTCTTCCCTTCCTTGCAGACCAGCAACAGAGCCTTGAGCACAACCAAAGCCCACGGCATAAACACTATAAATAACATTAATGGGGCCACTGCTGGTGACATTAGAGTAGAAATTAACGAGGCTGGCAACTGCAAAGCAGCAGCAAACTGAAATATTTTCACCCCAAGTACCATCTAGCAATGGTCTTTTATCTCAGAGGCTGAGTCAGAGGCAAGTAAGGGGGCAGATGACTCGCCCCCACTCAGCCTGCTATTGTGGGACTGTCGCTTCTGTCTCACTGCAGGACAGAAAGAATTTCTGGGAGCCATTTCTGACCCCCCACCTCAGACTACAGCAATTTTCATTTTAGGACAAAGTACGTATTCAGACAGCACAGGAAAAGTGGTTTCTGTGGGTATTTTTCACTAGACTGTGATTCACACTGTGGGGTGCGTGGGAAGGAAAAGGGGCCAGGTCTTTAATAAATGCAGTGTCACGACACTCCCTGCAGTGGCTTCTCCTCAATACAGTAGGCATTGCAACGCTGCCACCAGAGCCCCATTTCTCTATTTCCCACAGCATCTCCTGGGAAGGGACTAGCCTCTCTGTTGCTCTGGGCTGCTCCAAAATTAGGACACCCTACCTCGCATCTTCTTGCATCAATTGGAGCTGGAGGAGCCTGTTCAGGACTTCTCTTTCTCGGCAAACACCTCCAACAAAATCTTAGTAGCAAAACTGTTTTACTGCCAAGGTGTCATTCTGCTGGGATTAAAACTGCTCCTAGCCTTTGGATGGGTCCTCCTGAATAATAAAGCCTGTGTAATAAAACAGTCTGTTAATTTTACAGCTAGAGTACGAGTATGAATTGTGTAAGAAAGCTTTTGGAAGCAAAGCAGATTTCACTGAAGTGGCCATGAGTGCCTTCAGAACAGCCATGAAATAGCTAGAAAGCAAAGAAAGTGAAAATTGGGCAAGGAATGCCCAATGAATGTGCTTCAGCACTGCCACAAGAAGACGGAGACACGAAGAGCACAGGTGCTAAGGACAATAGCACTTCAGCTAGCAGCTAATTTTCCAGGGTCTCAGGCAGGCTTGCGCTGACTATACTGAGGGCTGTGCTGCTGCAGTTTTGATTTTTTGGTATCCAAGCTCTGTAGCGTAAAGATAGCTCAAGTACATCCAGATGTGCCACATACACAGACCCCAGCTGCAATATCACCATGGCTTTTAATAGCCCTCTGTAGAAGATAGAACTGCTGACATGTAACTCCCTTAACCATCTGAGGTCCTCTAGGTGAGGGTGACTTGCATCTCCAGAGCCTGATACTGGTTCCTATGTCAGGCTACCAGTACAGTCCAAGAATTGCTACTCCCAGTCATACCACACTAGGGTCAAACATGCACATACCCACTGCTCTACATTGGCACAGCAATGACAAACAGTGAAACCGCTTATTACCAGTCATGCACTGGATGCCCAAAAAGGACTGAGTGCCTGGCCTGAGGCAACTAAACTCCCAAGAAGGTGGCAGAAGCCACATTCATGCCCTGTGTTCCCCAGGCAAAGCTGTTCTGTAACGCCTCCAAAAGAAGCAGGAAAAGAAGTGGGAATCCTGCAGAGTGCTGATTCTAACAACCAAACGAATCCCAAGGCACTTTGTAAAAATAAATGACAAAGGAATAATCAGTAACCTGGCCATTAATTGAAACAGCCAGCAATCCTTTCTCTGGCAAGAATTTTCGTTGTTTTGATAGACAGCCTCCGCCTTTTGCAAAGTCTGGCCACAGTTCCAAAATCCAAATTCTCTTCCTTGTTGAGCTAACTGACATTATCTGTGTTGCTTCTTCCCAACTCTTCTCTCCCCTGGCCCTTTCTGCTGCCGTTCATGTTGCTTGGCTCAACCTGGCAGTGCAGGAGAGGAAACATTCATCAGTGGCAGAGGAGGGCTGGGTCTGACCTTTCCTCTCGGCTGTTTACAACAGCTGCCGAGCTGTTGTTGAAGTCCCTGACAAGCCGTCTTGCCCTTTTCTACAGTCTGAGCTTGGGTCATCAGGGATGAAGCTCCTGTCTGCGGACAAAAGCTTGTTATATTATGTTCAGAGACAGAAGGTGACAGCATGCAGTGCAAAAGATAGCATCAGCAGAGTCTGATATACTCCCTAGTGAAGGGTTGTGAGGTGTCAGGGTATGCCTGATGGCAAAGAATCCAAGGTTCCAAGACTTGGTATCGCTGAGACATCACAAAAAGACGACAAGGAGGGAGAGCTCTGAGGTTACTGTGTTATCAGTAATAAATTAGGAAGTGCCAATTAAAAGCTATCAACTTACCATCTTATGCTTTTAATATACTGTCTGGTATGTTTGGATTAATACTTGTACTATGACAGGGACTCTGCTTTGGGAGTTGCTGCAGCCCAACTTTGTAAGCATAATACCTGCTTTGGAGAAACTCCCATCCATAAAACTAGGCAGGTAATGCTGGAAAAGGAGAGAGAGGCACAGGAAAGTAAATTATTTTGCATCCGGTCAAGAATGAAAACCTGCTTGCCTGTCCCCTAGGTCACTATTGTCTTCATACTGCTTTAGCGTGTGACTCAGGGGACCAAGGGCTATTCTTCTTTCAGACGGATTCTAATTTTTTTTCAGTTTAAAGTAGAGATAGATAAATTCTCCTTTCTAGGAAAGTTCAGACACAGATTTGGATCCATATGATACTTTACAAATTCACGTAGTCCAATGCACTCCTCTTTGCATTTCTCAGGTTAGATTACACGGGTTCTGCAACAAGTACAAGGCCTCTGTTCACAAGTTAAACAGACTTGCTGTATTATTTTTTTTTCATACTTTTATCTGCCTGCTGCTGTCCTTAATGCAGGATTAATGGATGCAGCGCTTTGTGGTCGGTTTATGTAAATTGCTGGCAGCAAACAACAGTCATAATACATTTTGTTGCAATGAAATGCAGTTTGTAGTGAAATCTATTATAGTTCAAATATAAATTAATTATAATCCCTTCTGCTGTAATGAACCTTCATGTATAATTAACATTTACTGCAGGGGGAAAAGGAAAGGAAAAGTCCCCATCTGAAAATTTCAGCGTCAGTAATCATTTCCACTTCCCTAATATCTCTCATAGGAAGGTATATTACAGTTTACCTGTCCCCCTACACAAGGCAAGTCACAGCTGTCTTCAACTGCAGCCAAAAGACGCTGCTGCAGCATGAAGAAAACATGAGCACTTTCAGATCACGCTGTGTTCTGGTCTCCAGGAAATATGGACAGCAGCTCTTTCTATGTCTGCTATATCCAGCGCAGGAGAAAAGAGTGGTGAGAAAATGCAGCCTTGTGGGTGTCAGTAACTATACCACTTCTGGCGAAGATGATAGACTGAGGAATAAGTTTCCAGACCCCAGCTGCTGGAGTCCATGTGGCACGTAAAGGCTGACCTTGCCTATGTCCCGTAGGCACAATCAGACACCTATGGCCCAACTAGCTGGCGCAGCAAGGAGCTCTGCACACAACTGCACTCTAACACTCTTGAACAAAATATTTCTACTGGAGCTGAGTCTGCTCAACGTGGCAAGATTCACCGCTCAAACACTGTAATAATAGCACTGCAATTTACAGGCACTTCATTCAGGCTGGATCACGTGCTTCAAACAGTATTGGTTACTAACTGCTTAAGGACTTCTAAAACCGGATTGAAGGAAGGTGAGAACAGCTCTTGTGAGAATAGAAATGTTGATGGCTCAGTGTCTGAATTTGTTCAGGGCATGGGTCAGCATAAATGCTGGTAAACTAAGGCTGGTAAATGAAAATTTGGAGGATCTTTCTCTCTTACGACAAAGCTTCCTGCTCCCAATCTCTAATGAGAGTCAATTGCTGCTGATAAATTTTACATAATAGCTTTTTGCTTGTTCTGCAAATTAAGCAGAAAAATTGCCTATTAAAAGGAAAACTGGGGCGATTCTTAAAACTTTGTGTAACCTATTTAGCTGCTTAGGTCAGACGCAGGGTGAAATCCAAAGTCTCCTTATTAATTTTCTGCAGGGAGCAGCAGTTTGCACTGCTGAAGCAGTGTCTTGCTTCAGAGACCCAGTAAGAGCTGATTTCAGAACCACATCAAAGCCGGCTGGTACCAGAGGTGCTGCTTTATTTTCTCTGCTGATTATTAGATAACCGTCCTTCAGCACAGCACACTGCTCCCTTCTAACCATTTTCCTGCTGGCTGACTAGTCACCCACATAAGATATATTTGTTTAAACCAGCAACAAAGACGGGAAATGCCAGGCTTGAGTCTTAGAGCCTCTTTTTAGCCAGGACCTGTCACAGCAGCTCTTTGCTTTCCAGTGCCTTTCTGACCCAATCCTGCCCTTCAGCAGTTATCTCCATAGTGACATTGGGCTTATTTAACCCTGAAGCTGAAACCCACAACGCCTAGCAGAACTAATCATCTGGGGGACGTGAGCACCACCTCCTGACTCATTTCACTCTGGGGCATAGGATGGCACCAACCCTCACTTACTGCTGGGCTTGGCTGCAATCTGAAAGTGAAAGAACACAGGCTCAGTCCCAACACATGCAGATAGTCAGGCCTTGTTGAAATATCGCCACAAAGCTTTCTTACAAATCGCAGTTGTATATTCACTTTCCATATCACTCTTTCCCTGAGTGTTTATCTGCATTCTCTGTATGCTGACCCTGTACAACTCCCCTAGCTGCATTTGCCTCCTTATGTTCCTCCCTCTGTCCTATCACTCCCACATAATGCATATTCATCCTTCCCCATATCCTCTCCTGCTCTGCACAGCCTCCACTCCACTTGCTTTCTCTTCTTCTACAGCGCTTCACAAAGCAAGGCTCACTGGAGGCCAGCCCAGTGGACTGTTAATTCTCTTTGCCAGGACCCATTTCCTCCTTTCCATTATTCTACCTTTGTCATTGCATGGTTGTTTTTTTTTAAATTGGCTCTGGACTGCAGACATTTGTTTGCAGTAACACTCGGAGAGCTAAAGCCACCAGGAAACTAGCAGCAAGAAGCATAAGCAGTTTGTTGGTCGAGCTGCGCTGGAGAGCACCCAGCTGTACGTCATGAACAGCTAAGAAGCTGCTGGTCACTCTTTTGTTGCCCTTTTCATCTGCAGTTATTAAAGATGACACCTTTTTTTGGTTTTGCTTTTAAATCATCTGCTTACTACATCCTCTCCCCTTCTGTTAGATGAGGTAGTACCAGATTTACGGAAAGCTCCAAATTACAAACTTGGCTGTGAGTCCTTCTTACTTTCTCCTAACTGGCTCATTTTTCTTTCTCTACCCAGAGCATCATAAGACATCTTCAGCTCCCCACATGTTTAAGAGGCCATAAAATGCTAGCGTGCCCTGGCAGTGCTTCAGTCTCCTCCAACTCAAGACACTGACCAGTGAACAGTCAGCACTACCCATCAGTGAGGTCAACAGCTGATAGCTCCTCACTCTTCTTCCACTGGTTTTGCCAATAATTGGACCTTATATGTCCTATCTCTCTGCTGGGCTTCATGTAGAGCACTGCCAGACCTAATAATGAACACACACATTGCTCCACCGTATTTTCATCCATCCTGCCTGCAGTCTGCTGCCTTCACCATCCCCCTGCTCCATCTCATCCATATGAATAAGCAAACACACAGAGATGCAACTGAACTTAATACAGCTGATTCCGATTACTCCCTACTTACTGACCGCAGGACTTAACAGCTCATTTATCTGCTTTTGATACAGGTCTCTTGCGTTTTAGTACCTGCATGAGATCCCCACTTAAACCCAGCGTAGGCTTTTCCTCCTGCTTCTCTCCCTGGGTGTCTGAGTGCTGCTGAAAACAATTCCAAGTGTCTTACCTAATCAATGGTATCTCCCAGCCAATCTCATGCTCTTGACACGTGTGGGCCTCTTGCTTATCCTTCCCCAGCTGAGAAAGAATTACCCAGAGATTTGCTCAACCCACAGTGTGCCTCCAACACAGAACCAATGCAAAAAAAAGGAGGAGGAGGGGGCAAAAAAAAAGGAAAAAACATCAGTAAAGGTCACCTGATCTAACCTTCGTTTGCTTCAAAAGCTGCTTGTCCTTCAACAGCGGCGTCCAGAAAGCACAAAAAATAAGTGCTATCTGGACCTGAATAACAACATGGCAGAGTCCCCTTCAGCATTAATAACCATACAGCCACTGTCAGCTCCAGCAACTATCAAGTCTTGCAGGGATGAACGCAGTGGGGACAGATACTGTTTATATCTTTTGATTCTGGCTGAGTCTGCACCAGAGCTCTGAAACTTCATGTTTCCATGTTGTATACATGCAGAAATTAACTAAATAACCTCTGCTGGCACTAAATAACCACTGCCCCTTGGAGAAAGCATTCTTAATTGACAAGGGAAGGTGGTTCTAGTAAAGGCTTTATTGATAGATATACACAGAGGGACCAACACATGTGGTATGAATTTAGAAATGCCTTCAACCAAAGAAAACAAATTAGAAAAACTGAAACATATTTTTGGCGTTTTTCTTTTTTAAACTAACCTTTTATTTTTTCCATCACCAAGATCTTTTATTTTAAAAATATGCCAAATTGTAATAGAATGGATAACCTCCCTCCCTCTTACTCAGAAACAAATCAATGTTTCACTCAACCTGAAACACATATTTCCTTCTTCATTTTCCCTCCACCCCGTGGGAAAGTAACAAATGCTTCTTTCCCCAAAAGTGTGCTTTCTGCTTTTCAGCACACTGCTGAATATAAACACTGATTATTTACACAGCTCCATTTATTACTTGTTTTTGCTAGGGAAACCGATGCACAGCAAGACAAACCTGTTGCACAGTTAGAAAAAGGCTGCACAGCAAGCTACAATGCCCCTCTCCAGTGGCAGCTCTCTATCTACCGAGCCAGTGCTGATTCCTGGCCATACCTCTCCCACACACCATATATCCACTTGCCACAAACCACAGTCTAGTTTTGAAGCTCATTTGTGGGTCATTTGCAGAGCCCTAGGAGCACAGGGAGAAAACACTCAGCGTTCTCAGGGAATAAGCTAGATAAGCTGAGCTTTCACGATCAAATATGGGTAGCTACGGTATGACAAGGTTAGAGTTAAAAGCAGAGTATTTTTACTCTGATATTTCTGCCTCTGGCTAAGCAGAGAAGTTAAACTCACTCACAGTCATTTACTCCTGTCCCATTCCTCAGTTCTACCTACTAAGCCACACCAATTGATCAATGCCACTCCTGAACCTATGGCAGAGATCTGGCAAGGCATTCCTAATGCTCTCCTAGATCCACGCTATGAGTATATTCTTGTACATTCAGGTAAGCAAAATCCCACATTTCATGTTATATTTATGACTACCCCGCACATTGGCACTAATTGGCGAGAGCAGCAGCATAATTCCTGACAGCCAGTTCTGCTGGTTAGATAGTGCATTACCAGATGTAGCCTCATATTTGTATCTCTCTATGAATTAACTTTATCTGCATCAGATCCACAGACACAACACATCGACATAAAGCGGGAAGCAGAGCTTTGGAACCATCTACAAGAACGAGATAACTACTTCACCCTGAGTTTTAATTAAATTGGGCTTAGCCACTTCATTTTATTTACATTTTGACAGCCATCTTCCATTTTCCTCCTAAATACAATCTACTCCCATTTTTCAGTGCCAGGGTAGGGTCAGTGACCAAAGTACAGAAATAAAAATCACATGACTGAATTACTGCATTTTCCAAACACTTAGCATTTTATTGCTAGTAGCTAACTGCATTCAGAGAACATCTGCTTTCAGTTCATAGTGCAATCTCTGTCTGAAACTGCAGCTATAACTGTTCCTAAGGAGCCCAAAGAGACAGGCCGTGGCATTAAAGACTGACCTACTTCCATCAAAGAGGAGTTTGTCCTTTTCTCTCCTTCCATTCACTTTGCTGCTTGCAGCCTTCCCTTCCCAAACTGGCTTCTATTTCCAGAAAAAGCTGCCACCACATGGACCTCCACTTACCTGTGACTGGCAAAGGAGGATAAACTGGAGGCTGAAGGGAATGGCAGTCTTGCAGTAACCTCACACCATGAAACCACAAGTTTAAATCTACACATGTGTAATTTAGCCCATCTCTCTTCTGAACTTGCTGAAGTGAGCAGCAGACCTACTTGGAGGTTTCAGAGAAGCCCTTAAGAACGGAGGTCTAACTCTCTCCGTGTTTTCACACTGCGGGTAGACCCCTGAAATCCTCGTGGATTTCACTGGAAAGAAATAAGCTACCCAGCATATCCTAGTGTCTTTAGCCAAAACTGTCCCTGTCATCATTTTCAGAATGGACTGGATATCTGTATGATGAAAGCAAAATACCTCCCAGTGCTGGAAGAGCATTCCAGCTATTCCATTTTTTCATTCTGCATTATAAACTCAAACACTAACTAGCCAACTGGCAGCCACCTTCACAGAGAACAGCAAAGCCTTTTCTATATTTAAAGGTTGTGAATGCAGAAAACACGATGGTGTATGCAGAAAACAGAACAGCATTTCAGTATAGGATTCCTGACATAATGAGGAACTGGCAGTAAATAAAAGACAGGATGAGAATCAATAGCTTGTGAAAGAGAAAAGGAACATCAAAGGAAATGCAAGAATACAGAGAGGGAAAAGGTAAAAAAACTCCACTTTTTTCTTACAGAAACTAAATTTGTAGGGGTTTGGGCTTAATCCAAGGCTGAAAGAAAACTATAGCACAGCTGTCACTGATTTCACCACCCTTTGGATCAGGTCCTCTGTTTTTTTCTATTTTAATTCAAACTTCCTGCTCATATTTGTGAAATAATACATGTAATACCTTTGGAAAGGCACAACAGTAAATCCCCGCTTTCCTCCCAAGTCAATGGCATAGCAAAACCAGGCTGAACAGGCTCAACTATACCACTGAGACAGCCCCTAAAACAGCAGTTCACACATCTCAGCTCTGGGTTCTCTTCTGATACTGACGACCTGTAGCAGGAAGCAGGGTCCCTTCTTTGCAGTTCGGTGGTAATTGCAATTAAATGGAAGGTTTGCAATGAAAGCAAACACGGTAATGGAGTTAATTTTAGCAAACCACTAATGAGCAATACACCAGCCTCCTTTTTTACCCTTATGGCCAACCTCCTAATGTGCCTTCTCTTGCTTTATTGAAATCATTAACAACTAACCCGCTGTCCTCCTTTTGGAAAACACGTTTCTTCCAGATTCTGCTCCACAGGGATCTGAAAGAGCTTTTCCAATCAACAGTTCATTGAATGAAGTCTCCAGAAATCTGCTGTTGTCCTTTCCATCCCGAGCTGACCTTGAGCTATTTAAACCTAGATGGATTTCAACTCCATAGTCCCACCAGGCTACAGATCCTCCTCCCTGCCCTCCACCTGGGATAAGAGAGGCTTTTCAGAACGTGTTAGAGGAGGTCTGCTAAATGATGCATTGAAAAGAGCTGGAGGGAAAAACAACTTTATCATCTTGTGGCTTGAGCAGAAAGGGATGGGGTTCCTCAGTGCTTTAAAAGATAATGAAAAAATAAAAAACCCAGGCAGAGAGCAATGCAAAAGGGAGAATTAATACTTTTTGATGGATGAATAAAAATGGGTTCAACAGAGAGCAAGGTCCCAGGAGAGTCCTAAGCACTGCATGTTCAGATTAATGCGAATTCCATTCTAGTACAACTTTTCCTTAAAAGACAAAAGGGTAAAGGGGTTGAGGAGAAAAGCTCTATCCAGTTGCTGAGGGGATATGCTATGAAGGAGCACCAGGGTGAGACACTGGAGAAGTTTCTGTTCAGAATTTAGATTCAGCAAGTTAAACAGTAGAAGTTCTTGTGATGGTCAAGGCTGCGGTTCTTTCAGTGGCTCCAGAACTGAATTAAAGTTTAGTATTTCTGATCTGGATTCGGGTGCAGATGTTTGTAGTAGATGTAAGATGTAACAAATGCAATAGCTCATGAATGCAGTATATCCTTGCAGCTGCTCACGGTGTCCAGGCAGCAGCAGGAACTTCAGTGGCGGGTCTGGGTATGCTGGCAGAACTCCAAGGGAAGGGGCTATATATGTCTTCATCTTTTGGTCTGAACACCAGTAAGCAACTTTCACAAATGCCATTGCATTCCTCCAAAACCACTGCCTCTGCCAAAACAATGCTAGAAGAGCAGTTTATCCACAAACCATCGACATCAGAAAAGTTGCCAAGTGTCCCACACAAGGTCACAATCCCAGCCAGACTCTATTAAGGTGAGACAAGAGATCACAGAGAGCAGAAGCAGAAAAGCTGTTCCATGTGCTTGCATTAAGGATCACGATTTGCCTAACCCTGTGTGATGGATCACAGAAGGAGACGCTATTGAAAGGAAAGGAAAGGAGAAAAGGAGAAGAAAAAGGGGTAAAACAGGACACGCCTTCCCAGCAGCATCCTCCCCTGCTGAGCAGTTATACCCTCCACCTTGGGAAACAAGCAGCTACATTACTTAAAAAGAGTCGTGTCAACATCTCTCAGTGGGGCAAGCCTCCTTAGTTCAGACATTTCTCAAGCGCTCATTTATTCAGATCTTTGCATTGCTGGAATAACAACTACCAGAAGAACAGATTCTGCTCCTGTACCACCGTGTGTCTGGAGCTATTCAGTTGCTTTAGAAATTTCAGGAATTAAATGCAAATATTCAAGGAAATCCCAAGATAGTGTGGCACCCTACCTCCAGCCCTCCTCCAGGAGATGTTAATTTCCTTTGTTCTGGGCTGGTGTGCTTTTGTATATGATGAATATTTATATAATAACATATTAAAAGCCAAAGGTAATGACTGTGCAAGAAATGATGAAACTACAGTGCCGGCTACAGAAAGCCAAGCCAGCAATGCCATTATACACCCGCTTCCTTATTCCCTTCCTAAAAACATAAGTATTTTAAATCTTTCTTAGTGGGTGTGAAAATTAAGGAACTAACAAATTTGCAGAGCTCACACAGGCAGGAGCAGAGTAAACTATCACACAATTCAACGCGATTATAGTTCAGTAGTATGAAAGGCTATAAATCCCTATACAGCTGTGCCAGTGCTTCTGAATCATATCCTGCCACAGCATGGTTATTCCACAAAGCTTTGCCCACGTACTACAATTTTTCCCTAAAAGTAGCCTGCTGGCTCTGAAGTCCTTTCAGAGCTCTGCTTGCTCAGCCCACACTTTCGCACCAGCATCGTATTTGGCTCACGTTTGTTGCCATATCCCCTCTCACCTTGCTAATGGAGTCACAAGGCCTCAAAATATACAGTGAATGCCAAGCACCGTTTTCCAGGTTTCCACAATGTTTTCTTGTGCTTTGCATTTACCTAAGTTCGTGAGGCTTTCCTTCTATCATACAGTCTTAAAAAAACATATACCAACCACTGCCTAGCAGGACAGTCCTCGCACAAGTTCACCTTGCGCACGACCTGTTTTCCAGTCACTCATGCAGACAACCCTCCTCCATCTACACATTTCACATGGCATCAGGCAATTTATTCACTAAACCAACGACTCGAAGACTAGGACTTTGCTCAGTAGGAGTGAGAAACAACAAACCTCGCTCAGTCACATTGCTGCAAACACCCCTGAAGCAGAAGTAGTAAATTTCTGCCTCAAGCCCTTCTCTGTCACAGGCTTGTAAATATCAAACAGCATCATTGGACAGTGCCCTTGATCGCCACATCTCCTCTTACCACCGCAGCTACCAAAAGCTCTCCCAATACGGCGTGTGCCCCCCTCAGACCTCCTCCACCTCTTTTCTCCCCAAAGGCATCACCTCAGCCTTCCCAAGCTGGTGCAGAACTGCTGCCCTGAGGGTGCCAGGAGAGGGAGCAGCGCCCAGGGAGGGCCACTTTCGGCTCCTCAGCGCAGGGAGCCGGCTAGCCCCGCCGGGGACCCACATACTCCATCGCCGCCGCCGGCACGCGCTTCCCGCCCACCCCTCACCCTGCGCAGGTGCACACCTCGCCGCCGTCACGTGGGGCAGCGTGTTCCGCCATGTTTAGAGCGGGAAATAGCAGCTGGCGTAAGGCGGGCGGTGCTGGTCAGTGCGGGCACCGGCCGGGAGCCGGTAAAAGCGGGCACCAACAGTGGGAGGAGCATATGTGCCTTGATGGAAAAGCGCAGGTATGCTGGCAGGCGTTGGGGTTTTTACCTCAGCTAGGTGCTTCCTTTCCCGTTTGGTCCCGTGGCCTAGTTCACACCTTTGTCTGTCCCCAGAATGTCTCCACCCGGTTTGGGGGGGCCTCTCCCCTGCTAGGCTGTGCCTCCGGGGTGCCTGGGAAGCACTGGGGAAGTAAGGGTGTCGTGGGGATGCCACACGGAGGTGGCACGCCAGAAGTGGGGGTGAATGGAGCTATCAGTCATGGTGCCATTTCTAATCAGCTGCACCCTGGCTGGTGAACAAATGGCATCTCATTTGCAAAGCTCTTGCTCTGTTCTCTCATTAGCATAAGTATTGTTTTCCATTATCCGTAGTGATTCACATTAAACTAATGCAAATTCATCTGTCATCTGAATGTATCTGAGTAAAGGGTAACTGTGAATTCAGTTAGTGACTATTTGCCCCTCTCCTACTTAGCAACTAAAGGTGCACAGTTTTCAGTGGAAGTTGCTTGTTGGTGTGGTTTGAATCCCACCAGACCTGACTGTTGTGGGTGCAGGCTTGTCATCTGTCTGCTATGTCAAATTTGAACTTGTAGATATCGATACTGATAGCATTACTAATTCTGACTTCCAAGGTGACTTGGGCTTTTACTGCGACTCAGCCTATGATAAATGGTGTCTTTTATCCTTACTCTGACTCAATCATTTTACGAAGCCACAGTTTGTCTAGTAGCTTGAAATCTATTGCTTTTTATGGTTAGCTTGGATGATCAGAAGGGAAGATAGTAGTCCTAGGTCTTCTCTCTGTAGACTACATCAAATACAACAAGTAGCAGTGAGGTGAGCTCTCTCATTCACGTGCTGCATGGACATCCAGTTTCCTCTCATTCACATGCTGCGTGGACATCCAGTTTCATGTAACATTTTTGTAACTGCAGGAACCTAGTCCTGGAAAAAAAACTCCATTTTTTTTTCCACAAAGTTCCTATCAGTTTTACACTATAGTTCTTTGTGTGTTACCCAGGATGGTTACATTTGCTGGTAAGTTGTTACCATGATCCTCTTGGTACTGTTGGCCTGACAGTGGTGTGGAATAGGCCACTTCTTCCTCTGGAAAGAGGAATTTAAATGCTGTATTTTGTTGAATGCTAGGGGATCTGCCTAGACAATAAGTGTTGCTGAAATACATTATCCGGTCATACTATGCTGCAGGGAGAAGGTGATGATAGTGGAGTTGCCTGATACTCTGGATGCTCTGAATTGGATGGGGTGGGAGCTTTAAGGATAAACAAAGAGTCCACAAAGTACTTTCCTTCACCAGAGCCACCCGGGCTATAATTCTCCAGGGTGCATACTCTATAAATTCCCTTTCACTGCTGGCATGTTAATGGCACCTGGGGAGATGTCACTTCAAAACTAAAATGAGCAATGACACACCGAGCAGCAGAAGGTAAATGGCTTTTAACTGGATAACGTGTCAGTTAAAGGCTAAATTATTTCCCTGCTGTCACTTCCCTTTACTTTGGTGGCTTGTGTTATTGGCCGTTACTGACAATGGCTGAGAGAAGTGATGCCCTTGGCCCTGGGACATGCTGATTACCTTTGTAGCTATCTGTTTATGGTGGAATAACAGGCAGATGGAGCTGAAATCAACTTCCATTCTTTTCTTTAGGATGCATAGAAGTGACCTGTACAGCAAGATATTCACCACTTATACGGCGATATCTTTCACTAGCAATCAGATGTTTGCGATGTCTCCTAGACAGATTTGCCAGGAAATGAACCTTTCCTGACTGTGGTAAGTGTTTCTGGTCCAGGGCCATTGTTTTAGCCTTCTAGCCCAGGGAGAAACATATAGGTTTAACTATAGGTCTGTGTAGGTCTACTGCTGCTGTAGGAGTAGTACTTTGCAGGCAAGATGTATCCTCAGATAGTCCTGTAGGACATCAGAATGGGAAAGGGACCCTTAACTTCCTGAGCTGGAATCTGTTGTGCTAGGTGCTGAGATGTCTAATGCTAAGGTAAATACTGCTGCTGTAGAATTTTACTGGGAGGTTGAGGGGAAATTTATGTGTGCAAGTCTCAATGAATTATATGGGTGAGTCATTACATGAAGGCAAGTGCTAAAAGCAGCATTAAGTGTTATAAAACTGATCGAAACCAGAATGTTAAAGAAATTCTGAAAATTAATATATTACTTATACAGTGGTCTTAGTATTGGAAAAGCTATAGTTTCTCAGCAGACTAATTGTTATTAAGTAGCAGCAGAGTGGAAGAATTGATCTCTGGGTTACAAAGCAGCAAACGGAGAACTTCCTGCTTTTACTGTGTGGGTCTAGTTTGAAAGCTGCCCCTACAGAAATGGCCCTGTGCTTCTGCTTACATCATTGATACCAGGTGGACACAGTTTGTAGGACATTATTTTCTCAATTCCAGGTGTTCTGAGATCTGCAAATCTAACCAAGCCTTTTCTATATCTTCATCCTTGGTAGTAAAGGTTCTGCAGGGCAAATAGGGTTTTGTCTACACTTAAAAGTTTTGTTGAGATTTAGGAGATTTCTTACTGCTCTCGTATATTTGAGCAAACTCTGAAGTGGCTGTAAGTTAAAGGTACTAAAATCAGTTAGTATTTTCTTCAAACTTTAGTGGATCTTAGACTAGGTAATGATGACTCTGTTCTTACCTAGTTTAGCACCCAAGTCTTTCATCCTTTCTTTTAAATGCCTTTATGGGAGGTAGGTGAGGAAGAGCCCAATGAAGGAGTATTGTTGTGTAGCAACAACACTCAAAATGCTTTGAGTGTGTTTCTTGTGTCTGGTGAGAACCAAAGATCTATCACAGTCCAGCTTAGGAACCTGGATCAAACAGGAGGTATTCAGAGTTACTTCAAACGCTTGGAACATGGCAGGAGTCTTTTAAGTTCACTAGCAAACACTTGGAAAACCAGATGGTTTCTTTGCGACAGAACCCTGAACGTAACAGGAAAATAGAGTATGTTCCTCTCCCTCTTTTAGCTGGAGTAAAGAATCTTAAAAATGCCTTGCATGTGTGCTAAATAAATAAATTTAAAAATGAACCTTCTGGCCAATCACAGTTTAGCTACCCTGCAATTAAACAAATCCACAAACTGGCAACACATTTACATCTCATTAAGGGGAGGCAAATGCAGCAACTGCATGAAAATTTAGAAATTAGACACAATTACCATGTTGGCTAGAGGCAGGAGGGGGGAACATTATTGAGGGAGGTTTTTAAGAGAAGTTTGATGGTTTCTTAATTGGCTGCTGCCTCCCCAGTCCCACCCAGCTCTGCTGTTTAAATGAATTTTTCAAAAAAGAATCAGTGATGCTCTGCCTATCTCTGCAGTGCAGCAGCCCCGAGGAGTTAATGAAGCAAGACCTGCAGAGGTCTGCCAGGGAGCTGCAAACCTCCGGGGCTCTCCCCTGGCATGGCACTGGGCAGGCCTCCCAGGCACCGGGGGGATAAGCCTCTGCTGGCATTTTTCATGGGGTTTGCAGAGACGTTGCTCAGAGACACTGACCCTTCTGCTCTTGCTGTGCTCTGCAGCTGCATCCATTCACATGATCAGTTGTTTTGAAGGGCTGATGGAACTGTAGTGCAGCACTCACCAAAGGCAGGGGGTGCCTTTCCATTTGCTTTGATGGCTGGAGTATTTGGCTGACACCACTGGTGATGTCTGCTCGTACAGAGGTATTTATTGTCTTTGTACAGCATTGTTCCTCTTTCCTTGTCTCCAGCAGTTGCCTAGTTCTACTGTATGTTTCTTAAGACATGCCAAATTCCTTCCAGCTGAGGTGGCTGTATTTCTTAGGAACTGATATAGTCTGTGTATGAGTGGTTTCTTGAATAGGTGCAAATATTAACATAATTACAACTTTGCATTTGTTATTTATGCGCAGTAACGGGGTATAAGGACCATCTCAGGCATCACTTCTGGGACTAGGACCTAGGCTTTCCTGGGGAGTGTCTAGACCACTGGATTCAGGGCCCTTTCTGCAATAATATTAATTAGCCATAAGACTGGTGGTAGGAATGCCCACCAGAAGGTAGAAAGTTTTAGAAAATAAAACCGTAAGGATTTTCGAAAGGAGCAGTGAGACAGAAGGGACGTTATTTTGGGTTTTTTGCATTGGGTTTTTTTTCCCCTCTTGCAGTGAGGCAGAGATGGGTCTGTCCATGGGTGCTACTCCACCCTGTGGCTGTATTTCTGCAAAGCTGGAAAAGTGCCAAATAAAAGGTTGCTGTAAATAAGTTCAGCCCGCTCAAGGGAATTGCAAAGGGGAATGAAAAAAAGAGAAATGAAAAAGTCTGTTACTGCCAGTCACCAAGTCCACCTTGTCCACGTGTTTAATAACCCCATTAAATATAGCAAGCGTAAATCTTACAGATTGCCTTGAAAAGGATTCAGCTGCTTCCAAAATGGAAGCATATATTTTGGATACGTGACTTGTGCTTCAGATCCATAAATAAAAAGCTAGTGTGTCTTGAAGTTACAGGTAAATGCTATTTAGGTGTTTCTTTGTATTTTTGGAAGATGGGAGGTCTGTGTCTTTCCTTTCTGAAACATACAGTCCCTTAGCACAGTTTTCTACATTGCTTCGGCAGCAAAATCCAAGTTGGCACAACTGAAAGAAGTTAATTGGGGAATGAATAGAAAGTCCTACAGGCTGGCTCATACCCCACATACAAATTTGATAGTTTGTCTGGTGCAGGGGAAGGCAAAGAAATAAAGGAAGTTTTTTCCGCATGTCCTCAGCTGATCCTCAGTTGATAGGAAGTTCCACCTAAACATGAGGAGGAAATTCTTTGCTTTGAGGGTGGCAGAGCACCGGCACAGGCTGCCCAGAGAGGTGGTGGAGTCTCTGACTCTGGAGACATTTAAAACCCGCGTAGATGCCATCCTGGGCAACCTGCTGTAGGTGACCCCTAGGGGGGTTGGACTAGGTGATCTCCAGAGGTCCCTTCCAACCCCTATCATTCTGCGGTTCTGTGAAATGGAAGCAGTGCAGGTGTAAAAATAGTAATTAAAAAAAAAAATCATTGTAACTTTGTTTAAATTGGAAGCTTGTAAAAAATATGGCCTGTGAGGTTCAATTGACTTTTAAGCAGCTTGAAGTTTGTGTTATCAACATTAATATGCAACCTGCTCTATGCTTTGGTTTTTTTCCCCCTCAGTATTTCTTTGGGCATTTTGTTGTTTGGGGTTTTTTTTCTCTTAAAAGTACTTTGAAATTTGCAAGCTCTGTGATAGCTCAGGTATCCCTTATCCATTAGATCTGTCATTTTGCTGGGCACCGTGACACTGAGGGGAAGCTTTATCATTAACAAGAATTGATGAACAGTGTTGAACTGGTGAATGGATAAGGAATTAATGACATTGTGTCAAGGGACTCCTGATCAAGGGTGTAGGGGTCTATAGGGAATTTATATATTCTGCTGTAGATGAGAGACTGTGGTGTCAGTAATTCAGGGGACTGTATGTGCAGCAGTGAACAAGTTCAGAGTTGAAGAGAGTTCCCATGGCATTAATCATCAAACTGTCACTGAATTCAGTAGTATTTTACTCCTGAAGTATGCATAGCCTTGATATGAATAACTGATGTAGGTGAGGTGTGCAGTTAAAACTATGCTTTGACTGAAATGTGGGTGTCATTTAGAGGGCTATAGAAGCTCTCTGAAACCCCCATTTTACAATCCGTCATATTGCTCTATGGCTCTTTTCCATGCAGCACACAGCAGTGTCACGCATAGCAGAGGAAAGGCGTACAACCGACCAGAAAACTGCCCTGGCCTGGTGCCGCTGCAGTCTGTATCCCAGCCAACTGCCCTAGTGCCTTTCTGCCTTTTATGTCAAATCAGCACGTAGCTTATGAATAAGGTAGCTATCTAGGGAGGGTTAATACAGATGATGCTTCAGAATGTAGCTTCTGCTTTTGGCTGATGATGGGGTTTGGTTTATTTTAATTTTTATTATGAAGATGTCTTGCTCAGGCAATGAGAAGTGGGCTCCAGCCATTCCCATCTTGCCAATTCATACCCCTCTTTCCTGAACATGGATCACAAGGATCTCGAGAATAATCCATACAAATTTCTCCTAGCTTAGCCAAGAGAAGCAATTTCAGATGGAACAGAATATAATCCATTTCACCCTGGCATTGAATAAAGGAAAGAGTAGCTGCTATTACTCTGATTTCTATATTTATTTTTTTTTGCAAATATTCAGACACTACAGTGATGGGTGGAAAGATGAAATTTAAAGATAGATGTAAAGGATATGAATCAAAACCTCAGGTGCAGTTGCATGCAGATTCCATGGATACTGTGCTTGAAGTTGTCATTTCTTAATGGAGCAAACCAAGGGTTTCAGATAAGCAAATTTGGGCAACTGTATGAATGAGATTGTCTTCTAGTCTTTTGTTTCAGATGTCACAGTACAACAGGATTATAAACCCTGAGCTCTTGCTTTTGGCAGCGATGGATATTGCTGAAGGTGTTGTGTATCTAAACAAGTTGGAATGGGAGTGTTTTCTCGGTCCTTTCTGAGCACTCCAGCGCCTTGCTGTTAGGAAGAAAGTGGCAACTGTCTCCTTGCCACCTTTTTTTTTGTGTAGTGAAACAAATGTTATGAAGTGGATCCAAGTAGTTGTAATTCTGTCATGTATTCCATCTTTTACTTGTTTGTAATAATTGCCTGACTGTGCCAGCATTAGATCTGGAAAGCCCTGGTTAAGATAAATTCCTACTGTGCGGGGTGCAGTTTTATGAAGAATGGGGGAGGAATTGCGAGAACAACAAATTAAAACTAATCTCATCTCCTAAAATATTTCATTACACAAATCCAATTTATTATGCAGAGCTGCCCTTTTAAACACATGCAACCTGGTAAGGCAAGCAGGGTTGTACAAAAAGAAAAGAATAAACTGAACAAAACAACAACCCAAGATTTGTTCTACAAGAAAACAACTATCTTCTGTAATCTGCTGTAGTAATAGCTTGGACGATTGCCCTAACCTTGCTGTCAGTTAGTATGCTTAGCACACTCAGGGGAAAGGATTCTCTTCCAAATTGGAGTCCTTGCAATGTGCTCTGTGGTGTCTTGCGGCCCAGGAATCTCTGAAGTTGCTTCCTTCCCATACCTCAGATTGAGTGGCAAGTTGCTAGAGTGTTTGGACTGGAGTTTAGATAGCTTTCCACAGTGAGTAACCAAGAGCCTGTAGTTCTGGAGTGGATGAGTTTCTCTTTGGCTTGTTTGTGAAATTTCTTCATTAAGACATAAAGAACATAGATAATTTGGTGTTTGGCTGCTGGTTGTTTACCCAAACCCCCGGTTTATGTGTCTCAAGATGAAAGAGCTATTTTGAAGCGTTTCTATTGTAAAACTACTCATTGTCATATGCCTTGTTTCCACTGAGCTTGAGCTTTGGTGCCTTGGGTGACCCAAAAGCAAAGATTCACTGAAGACTGTGATACCTTTCCCTCCCAAACACAGCTTTATTCTGTGAGGAAAGGAGGTTTCTCCGAAGGTGGTTTCAAATGAGTAGAGGTTATTTATGCTTCCTTTTATCTTCCTCTTGGTTTGAGCAGAGGTGAGAGGTTCTGTTTGGTAAGCGCTCTGGGAGCTGCTGTGGAACAATGGGGAAATAAATTCCATGCTGGAATTCAGCAGCCCCTCCAATCAATGTACTTTCCAATTAATTTCTCTGTTTAAGCAGGACTTCTGAAAACAGTGTGCTGCTGTTAGCTCTGGCTTTAATTTATTTTGAAAAATGCGTAATTATCAAGCTGTGAGAAAATTGCCATTCCTTTCACCTGGCTCCTTTCAGAACTCATTCGCATTCAGAGGAGCCATTGATTAATGAACAGAGCAACAGCGGACAAGGATGATCCAATGCAGCCACGGGCTATGAGCTGCATATAGCAGAAGTAATGCTTCAGAAGAACATATATTAGGGCCTGTGTTGCAAATCATCAGATGAGGCAATGCATTTCTTTCCCATTCCCACTCCTAGGCAGCACGTGAGCAAAAGTGAGGGCTGCTCCTTGGACCCTCCCCATGCTGTGTTTTTGTGTTAAGCGGCCCTAGCACACCATCAAATGCAGATGGCAGGCCCATGTTAAATTCTGATTTTCTTAAGGGAGAAAAATGTTAAAACTCAACAGTTCTTATGAGGCAAGGACATTCTGTGCTTCATATAATGCAGTAATGAGTGGGATAGTTGTAGCTTCTCCTGCATTGAAAAGGACCAAAGGTTTCTTCATCATGCATGCTTCTGTAGAGACCTTTTCAGTGTCCCCTTTTTCCTTGGCTAACCCTTTTCCACACTTGTGGGGCAAAGAGGAGCTGGCTGGTAGCCTTCTCTGTTGCTGTGTATAGTGATGTTCTGTGCCTTTCTAGGGAACACAGAGGTACCCGTGAGGCTTATTCTGTATTCCCACTTCTAGAGGTTTGTATGTGGCTGTTGTGCAACTTCCTTTGATCTCATAAAGTTAGTTTCAGAGGCAACTGTGTAAGGGACACTGAGTTGATGGATTTTATTCCTCTTCAGTATGAAAACTACACATCTTTCACTTCCACTAAGTTTTTAGTGACTCTCTCAATCTTTTCTTCCAGCTTCCATCCCTGACCTTATTAGAATGACAATCAGAACACCATCTGCACATCAGCTAGCGGATGTGAATTTGCATGAGTTGAGATGGACAAAAGTGTTTTTCTTCTGGAGTGCTGGTTAGTGTCACTTAAACGTTGATACAAGCTACTGACTGAGTAGAAGTCAGTAGCTGTGTTATATCCCTTCTGCCTTGTCCTCTTCACCCTTGATCATCTTAGGTGTCACTCACTGTAGGTTTGCACAGACCTTTTCTAGCAAAGAGAAGTTTAGATCTGTGTGTTTATTTGCTGCCGTGTGCCCTCCCTAAAGGAGTGATATTTGTGATGGTGATTTGATGTGATGTGAAAACACCTAATTTCTGGAAGACAGGTAGTCCTCCAAATGTTCCTTTTAGAGCTCACTGAACAGCTCTCTGTTACTGATAAGTTCAGAGCGCTATTAAGCCAGGCTGGACTGAAATTGTTTAATGTGGAGGGTAAAAAAAAAAACATATGTGCATCTTTATCTAACCATCCATGCCATATTTTTCCTTTGTTTTGGGTTTCTTAGGGTTGTTCATTTGTTCAGGGGGAGAGCAAATGATTTTTGGTTATGGGTTGGGTGGTGGTGTTTTTTCTTTAACTTCTTTGGGTTAAACTGCAGAAGCACTGAGAATGCAAAGCTTTTAGTAAGCCTTTGCCAGAATTCAGGGCTTTGCAGGATTGGACTATGATCCCCCTTACTTGTTGGAGACTTTATGGCTTCCTGTTTCTGCAAGAGTTAAGAACTGTGTGTTAATATAAACAGGTTCTGACTTAATAGCCCTCTAGGCTGAGCAAGCTGTAAGCTGATACCATGAGAAGTAGGATATCAGCTCCAAAAAGGGCAGGGATACTTTATTCTATTGAGTTTGCAATGAAGGAGAAAAAATAAAAGCCTAGCATCTGAGACCAGCAGTTTCTTAGAACCCTGCTACAATCCATTTAACAAATTGTTTCTCCTCTATCTTCACCCTAGTTGTTCTTATTATTATGCCTGTTATCTGATGGTTATTTAATCTATATTTTGTAATTACTTCCCTTCTGTCTTTCACTCCAACATACATTCATTTTCTTGTTGCACTAACGCAGTGACCTACATTATCCAAGCTGTAAAAGTCAATTATGCTGCCTGTGATTTTTCAAGTGGCGTTTAGCAAATAGGTTTGTGCATTATCCACCCGTTACCTTGTTCCTGTCAGGAGCCAGTTTTTCTCAGGCACCTCTTAAGCACCTCTGGAAATATAACTGCTCTTCCAGATTTGGATGCAAATTGTACTACTACACTGCTAAGAAGGAATAGAGAACGTCCTGCCCACTTGTATGGACGGTAACGAACATGCATTATACTTTGGAAGTAAAGCATTGCATCAGTTGTCTGTTTCTCACTGTGAATTGGGAATATATTGTTCCAACCTACTGTATCATGTTCTGTGCAGGTTTCACACTGTACTTGAGTGTGTGGACGTTGCATCTTCAACATCTAATATCAGGCTTTAATTTAAAACCCCGTTTGTGGTATCTGACAGGTAAAGAGATATCACTGTTACCAAATGAATTGCAAAATCATCCATACCTAACAGATGAAGAGTTCCCAAGGGGCGAGTGGGTGGGGAGGATTGTTTGTTCTTTAATCAAGCTTCACTCATCAATGCCTGAAGCTTCTCTGCATGTAGATCTTCACCTTCTATGTGTTTTCCTGGCTTCCTGTTACAATATTGAGATGTGAGCACATTACAGATGAAGTTTAGAGCCCATGCTAATAAGCTCTCCAGGCCTGTGCTAATTTTGTAGTAGAAGAAAAGGAGGTATCAGAGGGAATTTGTTAGATAGAGGTGCAATTATTTTAAAACTCCTGGCTCTTCCCTAGTACAAGGCTGATTGCTTTATTACTTCAAATCATGAGATGACTTACAGCAGTAGCCCTGTAGCATCACTTGTCAAAGACCCACAAGCCATTTGACACATTCATGTGCACACATATCCTGATTTAGATATGCAGGTAATGTGTATGCCTGTCATGTATGCACTCAGACGTGCATATCTATGGACATGTTTTCACAGGGACAAAACATGCAACGATAAGGTTTTAAATTTATGCACAAATGCTTACTCAGATGGGTATGCTGTACTTTAAAACAAATATGTATCAGACAGACATCGATGAATGTCTTTTTTCCTTACCTCCTTATGCATTGTCTGTACAAAAAGTTTAAAATTGAAGGAGTGGTTCCCTGAAAGCAGTAACTTCTGTGCTGTTCAACAAGTACTTGTAGTGAGGTTTTCCTGTTTTAAATGCAGGGAATGTATGGCATTTTTTTCCTCAGGCATTTAGGTATGGAGCGAGTTGTCAGTATGCCACTGTAATTTCCAATACCATGTTTGAGCCTAGTCTAAGTACCAACTGATTTAGCTTTTCTTCTTTTCCCCCCTTACAATGCCTTCTGTTAAAAGCAGCTGTTATTCCTTCATTTAAGATAGAGAATTAAGGCAGAGAAAAATGAAATTACTTGCCCGAGGTCACTAGCAGAACTAGAAACAGAATGGAGGTCTTGCAAGTCTAAGCTCAGTGCTTTAATTGCAAGCTCAGATGTAAAGGTTAACATTTGCATGTGATTTTTTTCTTTTGGGGGGTGGGGTGCGGTGTCATATCTGGGATTCCTGGGGGAGCGTTCCAAGTGGTGGATTGTGAGCTAGCTTGCATCTGGTTATGTTTTCCTACCTGGGTTTTTCATTATAGCAGTTTCTAGAATGGTTTGGAAACATGATTATTTTAGGAAGTTACGAATGAATATAAGAATAACCAGAAGGCCCCCATGAAATCATGAGTACAGTTGGGGAGTAAAAATGAGTACGTTTTAGCATCATTTTTGAGCTTGTATTCTGTCTTGTAACCCTGTCAGTGCATGAATGTGTGCCTGGGGCTGGCTAGCTGCAGACAACAAGGATGAAGGTTTAATAGCTTGGCTGTAAATGTGAGAGTGTGTTGTCACTGGATTTCCACAGCTTGGTTTGGATGACTGTAAATGTCTGAATTCTAATATGTGCTCATTGGGAAGTGTTTAGCAATCAGTATCCTCAGTGGTGTAAGCCCAGCTGGGAAGACAGACCTGCACAGGAGCTAATGCTACAGAAAAAGATCTCTATTTCAGGAACCGTAACAGCAAATTTGATTTCCACCAGCCTAGTGTTTATAGACTGGTATTCTCTCCTCTACAGGAAGCCAATCTGAGCTTTCACAAGGCTCCTGGTGGAAGAAATCAAATAGCAAATTCATGCAAGGTTTGCAGTAGCAAAAGGGCAGGTAAGGATGTAACTGGTTGTGCTAGTGGGAGGTGAGAGAAATAAGAGATATGGAAGAATGGCTCAGCAGGGGAGGAGGAACAAGTTGCTGTCAGCCTCACTGTGCTTTTAAGAACTCATGGAAAATGCTGCGGTCTACTCTGAGTCACCTTACCTAAACTAGGTGGTCTTTGTTTGATGGAGAGCGGGCTTTTTGCCTGCTGTCTGGAGAAGATAAGGGAACGACAAAGCCAGAGTGCTGAAGAAGTTACGTTGGTGAAATCATTGTTTCAGCATTCCCCAGTACAGAGATGAGCTAATTCTACCCAAAGCGGAAGTTTTTACCAAAATAGTTTCATGCATATATTTGTTTTTATTGACTTGAGAATGGGGAAGAGTTGACTTTGAGTGAAAAATCTGTAGGCCTCATCTTTCAGTGGTGAGATTGGCAGTGTGCCCTAAAGCCCTGGTTCCCATGGGAGCTCTCTGGCCATGCCTGGACTGCAGAACTGGTGTCTTCTGCAACGTGCCTCATGTTCCTTTTGTCGCTACTCATTCACTGGAGTTAGCTGCCAAAGGAAACCAGGATATGCAGAAGGATGATAGGCAGCCAAATCTTATCTCAGCAATGGCAGGCAGGTTGCTTTCAGAGAGCATTCTGGAAAAGCGGGACACATGTCCATTACCCCTGCTGTGGACAAAGCAGATATGCCCACCCCTGTGTAGATTCCCAGTAAGGCAAGCTGTTGTTATCGAGAACTAAATCCTTTGATGCCCTTTAACAGATACAGGGACTTTTCTTATAATGGGACCTGAATGTGGCCAGAGGCATGTATGCAATTATGAAGCTTTTTGTGAATGCTGCAAGTTGATTTTTGAGTACTAGTTAAATGGAAGTTTTCAAACCAAACCTGAGGGAAGCATACTTATCACAAGGTATTTGGTACTTTAGACTAAGACTGTTTCTTTTTACATAAGATTAATTTTTCCAGAGGGAAATGCTCACTGGCCCCACAGAATAATTACATATTTCTTCCAGATCCTCCTGTGGAAAAGGAAGGGGAAAAACGGGTATATTGTACCGGGAAAAAGATGCATGCTTATAAGAGATGAGAGTTGTACTTTGCAGAAAATGGTCCTTTGACAATATGCCTTTGTGAAAATGAAGGCTTTGACTGCAAATCTTTGTGCTTTTTGTTCTGAAGTTGCAACCTTGAAAAAATGTAATCAAAACTTGCTTATTGGGTAAAAAGCATTCAGTGAAGGGGGAAGAAAAAAAAAAGAAAATCAAGGAAAAAATTAAGTACTTTAGTGCTGGGGGAGGGCAGAAGGGTGAATGGATTGCTGCTCCTGTAGGACTTCCTGAATAAATAAATCATTAGGAGTACTAAGACTCTTTCCTCAGAACTACCACGACCTTTACTAGTGTATCTCGGTCCAGTTGGTGTTACTGATATTAGAGGGAGCAGTTTGGCTTGGTGCAGAGCTGTTTGCCTACAAGATGACTGAGCACTAGGCATTTTCACTCTGCTCTTGCTGGAGAGGCCTGCATTTATACTTTTATGCATATTGTTAACACTAGTATAATATATATAACAGTTCTTAGTAATTGATGTGTTGCAATAAGGACTGTACAGAAAGAGTAGCAGAAGTGTGACTGAGGCCCAGGAAGATTAAACACAATTCCTCTTTTTATACTGTTACTTGAAAAATCCAACATTTTAACTATATGCCCTGAGACTGGGGCAGATGCTTAACTACAAGGCCGCATTCTGTATGTAGTGTTATATTAATACTGTGGTACTGTTGCATTATTCACGTTTCTTTGGTGAGCTGTAAATTACACTGGCCATCTTCCCTACTCTCAGAGGGTGTTCCCTGTTTTCTCATGTATTAATCTTATCAACATGAAAAGCAGCATCTTCAGCTGGCATTTGTGGAACTGAAAGCCAAAAAAGAAACCTCATGGTCTTCTGCATTATTCTGGGTATTCTGATGATACCCATCATTTGATTGCTCAAAAATTCAACCAGATTTCTTTGGCCAGTTAATGTAGTGCTGGTACACTTTTAGCTCATCTGAAAGCTCGTGAGATGACTCGGCAGAGCAGAAGAGTTGCTTTCAGCAAGGTCATCTTTGGGAGGAGTACTGAGCAAATAAGATCTAGGAATAAGCTGTTATGAGACACTGAATCTTCTTCCTAATTGCTTCCTCCATCTTCACAAAAAGAAAGCTAACAAGGAACTTCCAAAATTAGTATTAATGCTACTCCTAGGTTTTCTGGAGGTAAAGGTTAGCTCCTCTGAGGCATTCTCTTTCCTCTTTTATAAGCACTCTTCTACGAACTCTCACAAGTTTGGATGGTAAGTAAAGTTGATAGAAGACGCAACAGACCTGACTCTTAATTCACGTAATGTTCTGAAGTACCCCATGGACCTTTGCACTGGATGGGGAAGGAATTTCAGGTTGCTAAAGGGGATTTGTTCTTCTGTAGCCTTTAATAAAGCAACGGCCTTGCTTCTGATTATTGAGATTCTGTTTGCCAAGAGAAGTGTATTTATACAAAGGTGCCATCAAGACATTGTTACCATTTGAAATCAATACAGTTTTGGGCTTGTTTTTTAGTAATAATAAAAAAAAGAATAATTATGTGGACCTTTAGTTTGAAAAAAAAAACAACAACAAAACCCGACCAAAACCACAAAAAAACTTTCATTACAAAAGCTAAATGAGATAAATAACCGCTGACAGAGCAAGAAGGCGATCTCACTAAATTGAATCCAGTCAATTTTAACATTCACCAGTGCTAGAGGCAATTTTAGATAGAGTGTAAGCGTAATGGAAAAAACATATTCCTGAAGCTGACTTACAGAACTCTGTATTTGGGCCCTTAATGATGATAAATCAATGATCTAGAAAATAAAATCCCTTTCCTATTAACCAGATGGGCACACAAATTCTTCTCAGACTTTGAGATGTAAGCACCCAAAATTTTCAATTAGCGTTTCACACCCACTACCTTATAATTATAAGTAATTAAATTGGAACATAGTGCAGACACACATATATAAACTGTCTTTCTCTTGCTTTCTGTCTCTGTAAAATAATGTCTGTCTGCTGATTGATACAATTCTTTAACTCAGCTGAGAAATTCTCTGCTAACATCATAAGAGATGCACTGAAGCAGAACTCTGAAATTGAATTACAACCTTGGTATTGAGTCAAAGAGTAAAGTTATGATTATGAGGTCCTGCCTTTGCTATTTCTTCCCTCTGAGCTCAACTTTCCCAGGCTTTTTTGTGTGCCCTGATGAGGCTTCTCATCTCCAGTACCACTGGGTGCAAGTGTCACGTTAGCTGCCTGGCATGCTCTGACTTCATTTGCCTCTGTGTTGGCAGAGGATAACTTCTGAATGGCTGTGCCCAAACCAGAGCAGAAAAGGGGGCAGGGGAGGACGGGGGAGCTTGGGCTGAGTGGAAGTTCTCCCGAGTGACTTCACTGCTGTAGCGCTGAATCAGTTTATAGTAGTCTGAACTTCATGCCAGCTCTGGAAAAATAGCTTCCAACTAGTTATGTATTGGTCAGGTGGGTACAGGGTAATGGCTGAGAGATGGCAGTAGGATCCTAGTTTTGCTGTGGAAGAATCAGATAGTACTTCAGCATCTTGGAAAAACAAGTGGCAACTGAGCCGCTTAATACTGTGTAGCTAGACTTGTCCACTGGCCTGTTAGGTGAGTTAGTAGATTTGAACGTTTCTGGTTTCTTTTAAATTTCTCAAGTTTTGGGATGTTTATTTGAAAAATGCTGTCATTTTCCAACGTTGTAAATGCTGGGTGTCCTACACACATGTAACGTGGACTGTCTTAATCTGACAGTTGCCAAGAAGAAGTCTCCTTGTATCTCGAATGGGAAACAATATTGTACTTTCTGTTAGTCAATGTAATAGATTTGAACTTGGTCAAATTTGCGTAGGTTCACAGATTTCAGAGGGGTCATCCCAGCTGCACCACCTAAAGGATTTTGCTATGCTGAAGTAAAAGACATAAGTCAATTTCTGTGAAAACAGGAGAGAGTTTTGCAAGTTGCACTTGTTTTACATGGCATCTCATCATAGTTTACCTAAAGTGCAGTGATTATTCTCTGTGTGTTTCACTATTGCTGTGCTTAATGCAGTGGGCAAGATACTTGCTGATGGAAAATGTTTGTTCTGGGCAATCTGTGTGCACAGAACTGGACAACAGAGGACATGCAGAGGAGGACAGCTTCAGAAATTGTGGTTCCAGTAAGCTGGCATTATTGAGGTCTTGGTTTAAACCTTAAGGGGAAAATAGCAGGGGAAATGGAAACTTAAGGTGACTGAAAAATGTCAAAATTATCTGGAAATAAGAGGGACAACAGTGTCTCGTAGACATTCCTCTCTTTTCAGCTGTGTAGTAAATTTAAGCTTCCATATGTTTGATGATGTGGATGGTTAAAGTAGGGTACAAAGTCACGTTTCATAATAGTGACTGTCATAACTTCTCCTGTGTGCAATGACAGTGGAATTACATTCTAGTTTTGTTTTCAAATATGTAAATAATGCTTATCCTTATGACTGGAAGGTTAACTTCATGACAACATAACAGCCTTGGATATTATTCTTAATGAAGTGCTATTAAACTCTAGATATTTAACTACATCATATTTATGTTGTAATTATTCCTATTTGCTTGGTGCATTTCCAGTTACATAAATTAGTGGCAATTTCAAAAAGGCTCAAACAAATGCATTGTGTACTGTAATTGTTGGGTAATTACAGTGTAATTATACTAGAACATATTTCATAACCATATAACTCCTGTTTCGGCTTTTTTTTTCCTTCCACTGCCCACAAGGTTCCTGAACAGACTTCATGACCATGCCTTACACCTTTAAGGCAGAGGGCCTTTGAATATCAGAAGTGTTGAATCATGGCTTCCTATGGATTAATCGTCATGGTTAATTTACTTCAGCACTCAAGAGATCATAGATCTGATGAAAGTTTTTCTGGACCTGGGCTTTGGTGGTTTTTGCTTTCTAACAAAATGCTGTTATCGTCCTTCTGTCGGGACACTTGCTGCATGTCTTCGCTGACGTTTGCCTGTTTACAAGAATTCTATGGGGATTTTATCTGTGTCTCCTGACCCTCTGTCACGTTTGACCAAGTTGTCTCAAAATTATTTGGAGACTCAAAGACACGGATTAAGACATAAAACCACAATAAAAGCTTAACTGTTTTTTTCATGGGAAACAAGGCTAAAAATCTGTGTTTTTTCAATAAAGCCGTAGGCAGAAGAGTCTATTTATACTGATTTTCATTACCTGTTCTAAAACTTTATTTTAGTGCAACTTCAGGAAAAAAGTTATTCTAGTCTGACTCTCTACCAATTAGGCTAATGGAATTACTAATGAAGTAAAAACATTTGCTCAGAGGCACGTTTACAGGTGTACGCTGGTTCCCTTTCTTTAAACCGGGTTCTTTAGCTGCTTGACAGAATTTCAATATGAAATTCTTCGCTTCCCCCAGATATTTTTTACCATAAAACACTGTCTTCTGCTGTCCTCTGAAACCTTCACAATGCCTCTTTAAAGAGCCCTTCTCTTTCTTCTGTTCACTGTTAGACAGAATGTTCCGTTTTGTGTGCCCCACAATGTTCAGAACCTGCTGGAAAACTATTTCTGTGCCTCCTGCAGACTGTAACTTCTGTGAAGGAACTCCCTGTGTGCCTGCCAGATCTCTTAACTCCCTTTATTCTGAAAGGCCTCCCTTTATTCTGAAAGTCTGTTCTTGGTAGGCGTGGGGGTTATGTCTGTGCTGGTGTTTAAGTCTGGAAGACCAGATAGGGCACATGCACTGGAAGGGCTAAGTCTGTAAGATGGTCCAATAAATGTTACTGTGGCTGTAACCGTGAAGATAAGCTTGCAGCACCTCTGTGCTTTAATTGATGCATTATCTGGTTAATCATGAGAACTATTGGAATTAGGGTTTTTTTCCACGTCTAGCCAGGAATAGCCATTGTCACATTTTTAGAGGGCTGTCAGTCCAAGCTTTGATGTTCTAATTCTGCACATACAGAATTCTGGGAAAAAAAAATACTATTTTGGAAGCAGTCAGGCATGAAAAGCAAAAGGTTGTTGTATCTGAGCTAATAGAAGAGACCTAACACAGAAAGCTGATAGTTCAGGGTGTTAACTTCTGATACTGTATACAGAAACACATCCTGAATTTCTATTCCCCAATATGCTTTCACATATGGTTGTAATTTACATGACATTTTTTAAAACGCCTTCTACACTGCTGCTTCAGGTTTCTTCAGATAGTTGTTTTACTCTGCTCTGACAGGCAAGCACTGAGACATTTCTTCTGTTCACCAAGCTGTCTTTCCCATGAGGGAGCAGGAAACTTAACTCTCGGGTCAGAGGACCTCTGGCTGCTGTACTGCAGTAGAAGAGCCTGTGGGCTGCTCCAGGTTACAAACCTCTTCCCTTCCTACAGTTGTAAAGCTCTCAAGCAGGAGCCTTGTTTTAACAGCAGCTGAAAATTTTCTCATGCCAACTTCTGTAGCTTTTTTTTTTTTTTAAAAACTGTTTGAACAAAACGAAGTGCTTGACTAGGAGACACTTCTTCGGGAAATCTCAGCTTTTCTAGATATGAACAGGGCAGGTTAGAGTCATATTTCTTTTGATTTTTTTTTTTTCCCTCATTTCCCTCATACGTTTTCTATGGATAAAATTGTCTGGGGCCTTACTCTCTTGGTCTCTAAATGTGTGGCACACTTGGGAAAGGGCAGGATAATAAAATAATCCTGTTCTGTATTGATAGAGCCACAGTTCCTTTATCCATGTCTTTGATGGGAGTGAATCCAGCAGAAACATTTCCCTCAAAGCCTTATGTTAGCAGATGCAAATAAATTAATAGATCACATTGTTCTGATGACCAGCTGACTGTAACATTTCAGCGACGATATAGGGGAGGGGTACTAGATTTCCAGGTCTCTACACCTGTAATGCTGTTGCGATTACTGTATCAGTTAGTTATTTCTCAGAGCCGTTGACCCTTACATCTTGGCTTTGATGCTATCTGATCTGGCTTTTGGAGAACAGGGCTCACTTCAGAGAGCTTGTTTTACTTGAGCAACAAGGAGGTCACACTACAGCGACTCACTGCCACTGATGCTTGACCTGGTCTGTACTGGGCGTTGAATTAGGCTCAGTAAAGGCTTTCCCCAGTACGTACTGAAGGACAGTAGTGGATCAGTGGGGAAAGGTTTAGGCTTCCTAAAAAGCACTGGCAAGGGATTATTTCTTAGATCAGTATAGTGACTGATTGTCTGTGTGCCATAGCGTGATGCATCTTTGTGCTTCTGTTCTTGGACAAGTGGGTAGAGCTATCTGAGACATACTTGTACTTTAATCCAGAAATCAAGGAAAATAGTGAGGGGCATTTGAGCGCACAAGATACTGGGGGCACAGCTAGGAAACAAGCCCAAGTATGCTGATTCTCAAGGTAGAGCATTGCCATTAGACAATTGCCCCTTTCCTGGTTTTATGTACAAACTGCATGCCCACCCAGCTGATTTCTTTAACAAAAAAAAACAACACCCAAACCACGATGTAGTGTAGATTCCTATTCACGTTAGGAACTTTTTGTGTATTAAGAATGGAAACATCTGTAGTCAGTGCAATACAAAGGATAAGCAGTGCTTTAGCCTCGTACAATCTCTAGGCAGCTGTGAATAATGCAATACAAAATGGAAAGCACAAATACCTTCCCAGGACAGTTCCTGCAGCAATGAGGTGGCCTCTTCCAGTGAACAGCTACAGCATCCATGGTGCAAATGAAAAAAATCTTTCTGCTGACATGATTTGATCCTGAATTTCTGTTCCTGTAACTTTTATGAAATAAGCAAAAAGCAGAAGCTTCGAAGGTACTTTCAGCAAAGGCAAGAAAATTTCTACTCCATCTGTAATTTCAAACCTGCCTACTGAAACAGCAATTAGAGATATTTTTACAATAAAATTTCCCCATCATGTGGATGTCCAGATGGGCAGGCTTTTTCTCTTCATGCTTAATGTAAATTAGAGTAGGGAACTGGTAGGCAAGACTCCTGGGTTCCATTTCCAACTTTACCACTTATTCCCTGTGTGACCTATGAGTAACACAGTTGTTTGAGCTTATGCTCTGTTTGTAAAATAGAGATAATTATATTTTTCCTCAGGAGGGAGAAGGGAGCTGTGCTGAGGAATAAATCAGACAGTTGAAAACAGGGTAGGAGAAACTTCCCAAAATTCTGAATGCTACCCTGATTCCCCCAGCCATCTCTAATGCCGTTATGTTATGAACATAGTGTTCCACAAAACCAATAACACATGCAAGTTTATAATATAAAGGTTTAATAATGCAAAGATTTAGGCATTTAATGGGAAAACACATAGTTAATGTTAAGCTTGTTCTTAAGCCTTTGCAGGGTGGAGTGCAAAAAGACAGAGGGTAAGAATGGTTTGTAAAATGATTAAATAGTTGGTTAGGGTAATAATGGACTTGTGTCTGGCTAGTTTCACTTGGGAAGGTTTGACCACACTTTGGTGTTTGTTTCTATTTACAATATGGTTTGAGAAGATACAACTGAAAATGCTACCTTCTAAATTTATCCCACATTGTGATAAACTGGAGCATGTAGAGTAGGAATCTGGTGCCTTGAGCTTTCTCTGAACTTAGTGGAAAGAGAGAGATGTGCAGAGCGTAACTCATCCCGTCTGAAGTCTCTGCTTTGGTTATGGAAGTAATTAAGATGCTAATGTGGTCACCTCAGGGAACTGCTGAAACTAAGGAGTGATAAATGCAAGGCCATATCTATAAAATGACAAGACTTTTTTTTTTTTCTTTAATCACTTTGGTAAAGGCAGGTAACTGTTAGAAGCCAACACAAAACACCTAGGAAGAGAATATGCGCATGAGGTGGGAAGCAGGCACACACTATTAATGGAAGGGTCACAACATATTCAGAGACACAGGCTGCCATTCCCCTACTTGTCACAAGGAGAAAATATTGGAGGAAGGTCTTCAATGTCACAAGGGCAATTACATGCAATTTGTATTGCAAGCCTGTGAGAGCTGAGTGGTAGCTAGCCTATCCTTGGGGTTTTGAAAGGCCCCTTTAGTCCTTGAATTAGAAACAACAGAAAAAAAAACCCTTACAGATGTGTGCATGCATGCACAAACACACACACACACACACTCTCCTTTCACCAGCATTGGAGGGAATCTTTTATGTCTTTTAATGAGTCTTGAAATGTGCCTGTGCTTTTTGGTTTCCTTGGCCTCACAAGGGTAGAAGCGAAGAGAGGTATTTCATCATTCATGTGCCATGAATAAAACAGCGGTGGAAGTGGAATTCTTTTACCAAAAAAGCATTTGTTTAATAAAATTCTGCACATCACTAAACTGGACAAACTGTAAAACTGGGAAGTTATGAGTATAGCAGTAGCATAGGATTGCTGCAAAGGTGTGCAATATAGCACCCAGCTGCTCTTCACCCCTGTCTGATGGATTTTCTCTTCAAAGAAAGTAAAGCTTCGAAAATCCTTTCCTACAGAACTTACCTGCTGTGCTCTAGCTTTTAATGAGCTGCACAACAGATTGGAGGGAAGTCCCTTGTGAGCTTTTTCCCACTGCTCACACACACAGTGAGTCGGATTCTGCCTCCTAACGAAACGGCTATTTTCCTACAGGCTATAGCTGGGCTGCCTTCCCTGAACCTCCCTCTGTCTCTCAGGGTTTAAATTTGATAAATTCAGCCACACTGTGTGTATTTATACAGTGGTGTATAAATATACCTTGACTTCCATACAACCTCTCTTTATCTCTAGAGATCTAGGCCCCTTAAAGAAAATATTATTCTTTGCCAGCAGCACGTAAGCATCAATTTACAGAATTTTTCATAAATAGAGCCTTCCCGAGGGCTGCATTATTGATTTACTTTTGACCTAGCACAGCACTAGCGTCATGATCAGAAAAGGCTACTCTCAAATTGGGAAGTTCTGGTTTTCCTTTAACTTCATTATAAAAACATTCACTCTTTCTGAGGTCTGTAATAAAGCAGCCTATCTCTGCCAGAGATAAATTTTGTTTATGATCTGAGTTGTGTCTCTGATAATTGAGACCTGAATGCCAGAAAGTCATAAAAAGTTCCCTCTGGTCATGAAGTTCCCTCTAGTTTGCTTTTCTTGCACTAATAATCTTCTCTTTCCCACATTTTTCTTCCTGTTAACCACAGCACATTGAATTACCCACTCCCTGCAAGAAGCTCTAGCTGTCCTTCTGTGTCTTACGAGTTGTTAGGACTGCATTTCATTAACTGTAATAAACCAACATGCAGTGTTTACCGGAATAACAACACGTTGTACAGGTGGAGATAAGCTCCTGTCAGGAAGTGTCTGTAAAGCACAAGCAATTCCAGTGCTTGTTCTTTATGTTTCTGACATTGTTGGTGGAATTTCAATTTTGTATCCTGCAAATGCAAGCAGTGCTTGTGATAGTTATGTGCTACTGAGATAGCACCCGGGGACTTCTGAGTAGAGAAGCATCCTTCTTTATATTTTCTTGTCTGTAATGGCAGCAGTCAGGGAGAACAGCCCTGCTGTGCAAGATGCTGTACGAAATAAACCAATGCCACGCAGAACTCAGAATTTAAAAAAAGCTACAGGGAGGTGTGAGAGTGGAATAACAAAAAAAAATGGGAATAACTTGTAGAAGGGGTTCTAAGAGCTAAACTGATAGCAGTGAATGGTGAACAAATCACACTCTGTCTCTGTAGTGAGAGTAATTCATCTTTTTCACTAGAGATTCATCCCACAATGAGCACAAAATTGCTTTTGAGATTTGGAAATAGCACCTAAATTCAGGGTGCAACATTCTCAGTACATGAGTATTGAAAGTAAGTTACGCAAACTTAAGAGAGACTTGCACAAGTTGCAGTTTGTTTTTGTTTCAGTTCACATTGGGTGAAGGGGAGCATAATCCTGCTAGATTATAGTCTTTAGTAAGTTTCACTTCAACTGGAAATTCTTATTACTTTTGCTGTTGTTTTCATTACTTGTTATGGTACTATGTAAAGAAGTTGTAGCACTGAGGAAAGACTGTGCCAGCGGCTGCAAGAACAAAGTTGTTGCCTCAAAGCGTTTTAATGTCAGTTCTCCTGTAGTCCTCTCTCAAGCCATAGATATTTAAATCAAGTCATGGGACCACGTTAACACTTAACACAAGTTTTTCAAATCTCAGAAATACCCGTTTTCAGATTAGCGTATTGCTACTGCTCCTGTGACTCAGAACATGTTAGTCTCTCTCTTATCTTTGAGATTAGCATATGTAGGGTAGGGAGGATATTAATTAATTCATTTATTTGCCACAGAAACAATAGAGCGAGTCTTAAGTTTTCTTCAGAGCCTGGAAGATTTTATGAGGTTTAGGGATTCTTCAGCAGTTGATAGAGACAGATGATGCCTTTTTACCTACTGTTGTCGATCTGAAGATTTTTAGGTGCTTGTCCTCTCCTGCTGGTCTGTCTCAAATGTCATATGAATCATTGGAGTACTGGAGAATTACTGGTGGAAAGCACATGTCAGATCAGGACTAGTTGATGCTTTGTGTAAGACTCTTCTATCAAGGGGATGAAAATCTAAAATTTCTCTGAGATTTGCCACTACCCTGTCCTGACTCACCGGGCCTTCTGCCTTTCCCTGTGCAGTAATGATTGTTCTCAGTGTTAATGGTATGTTGAGGACAAAACTCATACCATCCTTTTTTTTTTTTTTCATATTCCAACCACATAGTCAGCTGGAGTTCTGCTTCAAAGGAGAAAACCACGGAAGTATCAGCTGGTTTCTTTGCTGTCAGCCCCTCTCTGTCAGGATATTTTATGCTGTTTGTCAGCATGGTTTCTAAACACCTGTGGCCTTAGGCTTTGAAGGAGTCCAGCTTCTCCTAAAATTGCTCATGTTTCTTGTGGCATAGTTTGCATAATGTATGCAATGGACTTTTCCTTAAGATTGAGAGTCATAGGTGATTAAAAGCTAAGGGAACTTCCAGTTTTAATCTCCTCTCCTCTACATCAGCATGCTGTTCATAGAGGCAAAGTGTATCTCCATCAATCTTCCTTACAACTCGCCTTTGCTTTGCTCTTTGGACCATACCCTGGGGCATAAAATAGTGTGGAGCATTATGTATTTTGTGTGCTAATAAGCAAAAGAAAAACAGAAAAAAGCAGCAACAACCTGTGCAATAATTTGTTCCAGTATGTGCTGTAACATTATTAGCTGATTCCTTGGAAAATTACCGCCAGTACAGCTTTGCTGACTTGCACATGTATAATGTATAAATGGAGCCATCAAAGTTTAATGCACCCTTAGCAACGTACTTCCTTACAGTGCTTGTGACGTGCGTTTCATTTTTTTGTCTCAATAGTTTATCACACTCTGTGTGACATCAGTGCAATATAATGAAGTGCAAGTCAGCTATGCCATCCACAGAGGTAATTTTTTTCCCTCTCGTTCACTTTTCCACCATCACGTACAATACTCGTCGATGGGTTTTTTTACAGCCTTATGTAGTCAGGCAGCCTCTCTGGATTTATCCTTAGTACTACAGTAGTGCCTACAGGCCCTAGCCAAGGTCCAGGTTTCTTCTCTCCTAATTGCAAGCACACACAGTGTAGTCTTTGCCCTAAAGAGGTTGTGATTTAAACAGATTGAACTAAGGAATGCAAAGGTGAAGTTACTATACACAACAACAATAGATGAACAAAAATGAGCCTAGGTATTTTGTTACCGGGATCTTCTATGACCACTAGATCATACTTTGTCTGAATTTTTCTTAGTATAAAAATAAGAGAGAATGTATCTGAATGGATGATATGGGGAGAGAAGGAAGAGATTAACAGCAAAATATGAAGTCATTTATGTGTGAGAAATACAAGGCTGGACTTCCAGCTTAGATTTAGATTTCTGACAGAGGCATTTGCAGAAACGTGAATACCATGAATTAGCAACAAGTTTGCCTTATGATTACAAGACAGTGTGGCAGATTAATTCTCAAAGCCACAGTCTTCACATTTCAGGAATACATTCATCCATCTGTGGAGAGTGCACAGTTGCTTCTGTACATGCAGCAAGGACATGCAGAGAAAAAGAAAGAGATGCGGAAGGTTCTGTTTTGAGAGTCCACAGCTGGGTAGTGGAAAATTATGATAAGACTTAGCCACAGCCTCAGGAAAACCTGGGTTTCCAGCATAACTATGAGAAATCTGTGGGTTTGCACACCTTTTGCGCCAAAGTCAGTAGCTGTATGGATTTACCTGTGAACTGAAACTCTAGGAAGAAGTGCGTACGTGAAAAGACATGCCTCAGCTATGTGGCATCCCGAAGCCTGGACTGCTGAGCTATGTTGAATAACCGGGCTGTTTCCAGAGGGAGATCGTCATTGTCTGTGGGCTCTGTTGGTTTCAAAATTACCACTTTCAGTACAAACATCAGGGATCACCAACAGATGACTGCATAAGTTTAGATGTTTATCCTGTTAAATTAAATGCATTGCATTTAGCATCTTCCTGAAAAACAACGTACGTGTTAACTTATACTGTTAGGTCAATATTTTCTTCTTTTTAGGCTATCATCTCCAACAGGAACTCCAGGCACTGTGATAATTATATTGAGATTTTGAGCCATGTATTTTTGGACTAAACTAGTCATTGACTTCATAGATTTCCTTACTTTCTTCCCTCTTGCAAAGACTTATGTTCTGCTGCAGCTCAAGAGCTCTTTCCGTAATGTCAAGCTCCGTTATATTTTCAGCCCCCGGGAGAGTTCACAGTGCTACTAATGTTTTCTACAAGCCAGCAGGTTTTGATTTAATAAGGAGTAATAGTGTTTTCCAATGTGGATTTATTCCAGGATAATCCAATGGCTTTTCAAAATGGAACTGTACTATTTCCATAAGGCTCGGATACAGCGTGGCTTCCTGCCTTCATTGCTGCCCCTCCTGTTGGCTGGAATCCTGCTGCTTTGTGCTGCAGACCTTGTATTGTTTGCCAGCTGAGAGTCAGATTTTGGAAGCAAGAAGAACTGAATTCTCTTCCCGCTGCTGTTGTGAAGTTACGAGCACAAGCAGTAGGTAACCTTCATTGCTGATGGGTACATTTCATGCTGTTCTTAAATTTGCGTGAACTATTGCATTTTTGGTTCTTTTTTAGCTATTCTTTTAGCTTACCCTCATTCCGTTTACTTCATTCCTTTAAGCCCACTGGTAAAGTGGTAACAGGAGGAATATTTGCTCAGATTACTAAGTGATGAAACTGCTGTGGATTCATGGGTGCTAGTTTGTACAGGGGACTTGATAACTAATCTGCTGGCAGGAAATATCAAGCCTTGGAGGCAGCAGCAGCAAACAACTGTTGATCAAGAGGAGTTAAGAGAGGAAAAGAGGAGGACAAAATGATTCCCTTTGTAAGCAGATCCATCAGTAGGCCTGAATCTGGTCTGGAGGCCGTTACCCTAGGCCATCACCTACAGAGCAAACAGCTCTGTAGGCTGCAGAAGTGCTAGTGGTGCAAGGAGACAGCAATACCTCCATGCTGTGTGAGCTGAGAGAAAGGCAAGCAGGAAAAACCTTTCTTTCTCCTCTTCCCCGCTACCCATTATTCATTTTATACATTAACCTTTTAGGGAAGTAGAAAACAATCACATATACTGGAAAGAAAAATTGGTTTGGTCTTTTCTGTAATGGCTTTCTCAGCTCCAAGAAAACATGAAAGTTAATTTTTAAAACAAAGCCAGAACAAAGAAAGGCTGGGAGTAAGAGGAGCATGAGATGGGTTTTTTCCTTTCCTTTAGCACTTACTGGGCAACAGAAGGATCAGAAAGATCAGATCAAACTCAGAAGCACAAAGCACTTGATTAACGTGGGGAGAAGAGTAAACTTTTCCCTGTAGGGAGAAGAGTAAACTAAACCAATAAGGTCACAGAAAACAGTTATTTCATTTTCAGGTTCCTTTTTATTGAGGTAGGTAATGGATATATATACTCTTTTCTCTTAGTGTTGTCAGAGCACCTCTCCAGTCATCTCTTGCATATTTAGCAGCAGAAAGGAGAAGGAGAAAGGGGTGAAATTTATAGAACATGCCATTAATTACTGCTTACCCTTCTGTTTTGATGCCAGCAAGTGATGTATTTCTAATAGGCGTGCACCACAGGCATGGTAAACAGGCAACAAGCCTGAAACAGTCTCAGTGCTGGAACAAAAATTGTCAGCTAAAAAAAAACCAAACCAACAAACCTGTCAGAAGAAGTTTTATCAGAAGTCAAATAAATTCAGTTTATGACCTTTGTTTATGTCTTTGTTCCTTTTCACTGATACAGTCACAGATTTTACTTTAGTCAGGGGAAGCTGTGGCATTCAGGTCTTGGAGATGCACAGCACAAACTGTAGCTGAGTAATGCCTGGAAGAGTTAAATGCCTTTAGAGAAGTGATCACAGATGGAAAGAAAAACAGAGGCAGTACAAATCTGGGCCATGTGTCTTTCAAGAGATAGAAGCTTAAATTTGAAATGGGTGGCACGGTTTGAAAAGAAATGCCGAGTGCATAACAATGCTTCTTGAGGTTATGGAGGAGAAATCAGGGCACTTATTTAGAATTTAACTGTAGTGATTTAGTCTTGTTTTTGCAAGTCTTGGCTTTGAGATATTACCAGATGTAGGGGAGAGAGGTTCACGTCCTGTCAGAGGAGATCCACTGTAAGGGGACAGAGCCAGGTCAGTGCAAAGTAAACATAGAGTAAGTGCATCTTCCTCAAAAAGCTTAAATTACTCAGGTACCTAACACTACCTTTTTGAAGCAATTTAAGCACTTGAGAGTTAGTCACATGTTTTTGGAATGTTATATGAGTGACTTACACAGCAAACCAGGAAACCTAAAAGAAGCTCCATACTTGCAATTTGTGTCTTATTTATCTACTCTGCTTCTTCTGTTACAAACTTTGCCTGACAACATCCAGGTGCTCCTGTAGAGAAATAGCAGGCCAGTTTCTTCAAGGATTTTCTCTCTCTTGGAAATCCATGAAGAACTATCCTACTGTAATACACTCAAGCCTTTGGAAGGCTGTTAAATTGAATGGGTGGGTATGGGAGATGAGCTCTGTTTCACTCATCAAAACTGATTTGTTTATAGTGTTGCCTCTGGGAAATACCAGTGTTCCATCATAGATCTTCTTGCTGTGAGTCTCTACAGTGTAAGTATAAGTATTTTATTATCTTGGGGGTCCGGTACAGGAGATCAGGGCACCTAGATTTCCTTCTTTCTTTTGCTGTCAGGATATGCTTTGCGTAAGCATTTGCCCTGTACCTTTGAAAGCAATGCATTTTTCCTCCCTGGAGGAAACTGTAAGGTTTAAGTAAATGGGCTTGCACTTAAAGCAAGGTTTATGGTTTATGGTTGGGCTTGATCATCTTAAGGGTCTTTCCCAATCTAATTAATTCTCTGATTGGGCTGGATTCAGAAAGCTTGGGTCCAGAGACCTGCTGTTTGGTAGACTTTGTGGGTGAGCAGTTTATACAGAATACCTCTACATCAGAATAGCTTTAGGTTCCTAAGTAGGAGATAGGGCTGAACCATCTCAGTACATGTGGCCTTCAGTCCTGTCTCCGTTCCCTCCTCAGCTGCTCCCTGTGCAGTTCATTCAGAAATTTTCCAGAAGCATCTGTCTTACAAACTTGGCACCTCTGACTCCATCTGTGGATTTATGAAGCTTCTTCCCACCTTTCCCTGAAGGACACAGCCTAAGTATCCATATACAACACACTCTGGCCCTTATCTCACCTGGGCTGGTGTGTTCTGCTCAGGGAATTAAAAAATCCTTTAGGAGGACAACATGACAACATACCAGGTCAAAAAAATAGTGTTAAATTGTACATAATAGATGACTGTTGGACTGCCTTAATCTGACTAAAGGACTTTGCAGTACAGAAAGGAACTTTGATCCCTGCTGGTTTACTATCAGATTATAGAAGCTCACCAACATGCTATTTGGAGTCTGTGCTTGCTTTCTTTCATCGAACCCACTGCAAAATGGAGGTCCTTAACCCTGCCCAGGGGAAAAGAGACACCACCACCCCCCAGTTTGCATGTACGTTAACAACAGGCCTCCTTTTCTCACACATCACCTTGAAGGAATGCATAGGCCAGTAGGATAAGGAGTAGGCTGCAGACTGAAGTATGTACGCTATTGTTTCCATTCCTCTACGAAGAGATGCTTATTCTGGGCAGAGATATTTCATCTGCTGTTTCTTACATAGCCAGAAGTTCCCCTGGCACTCTTTTGACATCTCATGGCACGTTTCACAGGTGCTTAGATTTCATGGAGCGGGTAGGAACATTCTTCTACCAGGGAAGCAGAAAGAGTGCAGAAAGTCAAGATTTGTACCTTTTCATTTTTGAAACTTTTCACCAGAGGTTTCTGTTCCAATGAGATAAGTAGAGAGCCTCCCATTTAGAATGATGAGCAGCTTTGTTCTTTTGAAGCTAGTTCAGGTTGCAGAATTAGTCTGTGGGAAGGGAAGAAAAGAGTTACAAGTCACATGTTCAGCCAGCGGTATAATTAAGCCGGGAAGACTGAAATCATAAGTTGATGGGTATGAGTAAGTGTCAACATTTTTTTGTATCTAAATGCTAGACATCATTTGCTTCAGCTTTTCAATGTCTTATCCACTGTAAAAGGTGTAACAGATAATTCTCTGTCTTGGAAACTCCAGATACACAGAAGGCTTCTTCGTTGTCTTCTTTTGAAGAAGCAATCCCGATTCATTGTCTGTTCTCACAAGTCAAGGAAGATTGTATGAACTAGTTATTTGTGCCAAAAGAGACGATAGCAGCAGTGGCTCGACAGCCTGTGTAACATGAAATACACACAAGAGAAGAGGGGTAGGTGGCTAAGGCTTGGCAGTGGGATCTGGGTTAAGCTACAGGTATTACTACCACAGCAGCAGGTACTTGGCAGACCAGCTCCCCACAGATTCAGTAAGTGCTGGAAATAAATACCTTCTTCAGCAAATGTAACTGACTTAAGATCATCCTATCTATTGTGACAATACAACTGGTGCCACTTCTCCAGGGCAGCTAACAGCTATTACAAGCAAATAATACCAACGCGCCTCCTTTGCAGAGCCTAGTTTCACTGGGATCTTTGGCCGAAGAAGATAAGCCTGTCGGTGTGTTACTGTTCTGTTAACTGTGCGCAACTTGTAATTGACAGCTCCCTCATTGTCTAGAGGAGCATTTCTGCTACCACTTGTTTGTGTTTTATGAATGTTGTTAAGTATTTAGTCGAGATACTGCATCCCTTTACACGTATTCTGTAATTATATTTTGACTTCAGTTACACACCAGGAGGTGGTGCAGTGACATATAGGCTGGAGTCAGAGAAATTTAGAGCAAAGCTTCTTCTAGGTGAGACACTTGATTAGTTCCTGTCCTCATTCTTTTCTCCTGAATTCCACAAGGACCTGCACTTACAAGCACAAGAAGCTGTTTTGCCAGTACCATCAAAGCAGAGCAAATCTTTGCTTAGGAAGTTTGCCTGTTCTGTTTGCAGTCACGAGTCACAAGTGCTGCAGTGAGAACTCGATGGTTATTTCGTTGATTAAGAAGCACAACAGAAACCAAGGCTTGCCAAAAGCATAGTGAGGAGCACAATGACCCCTCTCTTCCGCCTACAAGCTTAATATAAAGAGTCTCATATAGATGCAGATAGTTTGTAATTTATCTGTGAATATTCAGTGTCTAGGCCATTGACCCAGGAACGCACTTACCAGACCACAGATGTCGTGGCCAGTTACTAAGCTTCCTTTAGAGTGACTTGTTAATGTTAAACCAAAACAGCAGTGCAAGCTACTTTACCAGTAATACTTAGATAGGGCCATAGCGTGAAAGCAGAGTTTCTCATACAGGCAAGGGGAATCAATTCAAATCTATTTCGGGAGCCATAAGAAGTTGCTTATTGATGGGTGTGAATGCCAGAGAGTTTATTCACTGAGCTTGTAGTGCGGAGCATCTGAGTTCCAGTTTCTGTGCTTCATTCTTAGCTTATTCTCGCATTATATAAGATCAAGAATTATTTTTGCACTCTCACAGACCTACTTATAAAGCCTGTGTTCTGCCTGGCTGTTGTGCCAAAGGTCTCTGATGGACCAGGACCTTGAGCCAAGCCAGGAAAAGACTCTAAGCATGATAAGCTAGGTGAAATAAACGGCCTTCTGTGTTTCCCTGCAGGTTTTCTCCTTGCCAATTTGTAGACCTATATAGCAAGTTACTGTGTATAGTTGGCTGGTATAACTATGAAAATCTGTTAGAGAATGGCAGCATGTGTTTTGCTTAGTGCTTTAGAAACTCCACATTAGCTGTACACTGGGATAAGCTTCACTGCTTTTTGGTGGTATAAAAACTATCTTTTGCCTAGCAGTTAGCTTTTAGGAGACTTATCATGTTAGGTTGCCCTGAAATTCTGGATTTGAACAGTGTCCCATGCCAGATCTTTCTGGCAGTTGGTATCTGTGCTCAGACAGACCAAAATTGCCTGGGCTTTTCTCTCTTTCTTCTTGTCCCATCATTTCTCAAATTCTTGTTTCTGTGCCCTCTGCAATTGGCTCCCTATTTTAGTCAGTGGAGTCTCTCTGCTCAGTGGTGGCTGCTTCAGCCTCCTGCCCTTTAGGTTTCTCAACAGCGTTGATTCCTTTCTTCTTGCTAAGATTTCCACCCAGTTTTTGGTTCTCTCAGAAGGGGATGCAAGAAAGCTAGGAAAATCCTAGTGCTTATTCCTTCAAGTGCTGGAATATGCTGGCTAATTGAAAGGGGGGAAAGAAATCAAGTACTTCTTGCCGTGCACTACAGCAGAACTCAGTTAAATAGATGTATGGTGTTCATAACTATTAGCTTTTTGCAGTCACCATCATACTGATTTACTGCATTTCGAAAACAGTTTCTGGTTTAAGCAGGCAGCATCAGTAATTGGATTTTTTCAAGAGGTCTTTTCTCAGAGATTCTGTTCACAAAGCTACAAGATGGCTATTTTGTGCTACAAGATCACACAGAAGAAAGGAATCTGGGTCTTCTTTCTGTCAGAATATTTTCATACAGTTAGGCAGTTGAATTTTAAAAAGTTTAATATCTTGCTTCAGCAGTTAGGCAGGACAAATGCAGGCAAGCTAGTAAGATTGCTCTTGCACTGTAAATGCAGTTTCTGTATTACTGATAAGTTTGAGGCGTGGTGCCTGTTCACAGGAATGCAGTCCCCCTATGGAACAGCTCTTCAGCCTCCAACAGCTTATGATTAACCTGTGTGATATTTTCTACAGCTACAGTCTTGCTTTTCTTTTAGTATGCTAATACTGAAAATAAAATAAACACTGATTTTTAAAAATCAGATAACTTTGGGTATATTTTGATCCAAATTGTAGCAAAGAGTGGTCTTTAACATAACTGGGTTTTTATTGTCCACGTGAAGATACAGGTGAATGCAAGAGTTTCAAACGCATCTAAGAGAGTACCCACATTCTTAGCTTCTGGTCGTTTGAGTAGTCAATGCACAGAGAACACATCTATGCTGGATTACTTTCCCTACAGTAAGAAGCTAAAACATTTGCCTCAGACCTACTTCCAATGAACCTGATTCAGATTAGCCCTTAGTTTTGCTAGTTAATTGATCAAAGCTGATTTGCTGTGATTTGCCCAGAGAAGAAGTAATAACATTATCTATCACCTGAAACTTGTAGCAGATAACAGATTTTAAAACATTTTACCAAAGCCTCAACTTTTAGGTTTTCACTGAAGTTCCAGAATCAAAGCTTTTCCCTATTGCTGTGGAGCTCTAGCTGTGATAGTCTATCACTGGTGTTGCTTCTTTGTACAGGCAGCATATTAAAAAAACTATTTCCAGCAAATATAAAACAGAGTGCCTGCATTTATAAACCTGCTTTTCCAAATGGATCTCTACAGGGAACACTAAGCAAAGCAGCAAATACCTGTCTTCCAATGCATTCCCTTGAAAATAAACAATCAACCTGTATTTGAAGAACCAACAAAGAAACAAGTAACTACAGAAAATGGCCTTCTCAATGAAGGAATACGAGGAGGAAGAAGAAAAAGGAAAAACATTTTCTTAGCAGCAAACAGGGAAAGCTGTTCAACACTCCTCAATTCTATGTAAAAGCATTTACAACTTCAGGCTGTTCTTGAATAGAGCTTAGTAGCCATCTTTAGCATCTTTGCCACCTCCTCACAGTTAGTTCCTAATGATTTTTTTCACTATACAGTATTCAAACATATCCAGAACTACAGCACTGAACTGTTGTGTTGAATTGTGCAGTGAGATTGATTGTGAAGACTTTCTGTTAAAAGACAGGTTTCCAAAACTACCCCAGTGTGGGAAAATGTAACAGCCTAATGAATCAGAGCAATAATCCTGACACAGACTTTTCTACTGTATGTCTAATTTTATATAAGAGATTATTGCACACCACTACCTGCTGAATTCGGAGCTTAGTTGCACCAAGCATACTTCTCTGCTGTGAGCAAGTTACAGCATAGATGGGCAGATTATTCAAAAGCCAGGAAGAAAACAGAAAGAGAGTTTACCCAGGATCACAGTGCAGATCAGTGGCAGGAGAACAAACAGGACCATGTCCTCCAAATACCCAGTTCACACCATCACTGGCTGTTGTTACCAAATTGTGATAGTGAAATAATACACGGCACTTCAGGAAGGAAAAAAGCTCTCAAGGTTTTGTCTTAAAATGAAAGCCTAGGATAGTATTCTGGTAATCTAATCTATTCTGGTAACCTCTTACGAGATTTAAACAAAGTTCCTTACTTGATAACTGGGGAAATCACAGACCATTGTTATGTGATCTCCTTTGTTCAGGTATATGTTGAATATTGAAGCACGTTTGCAAAATGAAAAACAGTTCCTCCTGAATTTTTAATGAACTGTAATGGGTGGGTACACAAAGTGTTATCAGTTGTGCTCTACAGGCAATGGCAAAAGTAAGTGGGATGATGAAAGCAATCAGCTGAGTTGCTCTGTAAGCAGAATCCTCTGCCTGGCAGCAGAAAGTCCATCTCAGAAATACAGCTCAGCACTTCAAATCATCTGTTTCCACACTCAGAAAATATGATACAGATTCTGAGCTAGTTTATTTCCCCAACTTACAAATTCCTTATGATTCACTACTCCCTTGTTCAGGGCCACCACTCAATCAAGATATGAAACCTGCCTTAAAATAAAAAAAAGACACCTCTGCCTGAAAAAACCCTACCAAAACACAAGACCAAAACCAAAAAGAAAAAGCATCAATATATGGAACCTGCCTTAAAAAAAAAGACACCTCTCTACCTTAAAAAAAAAAACACAAACAAAAAACCAGCTCCTTACCTTGGGAGTGGAGGGAAAGAGGCCCAATCAACAATACATCCGATCAGCCTGTAAAAAAAAACCAAGAGACAACTCCCATGACTTAAAAAAAAAGGAAAAACACACCTCTGCCTTAAAAAAAGAGACCTAATCAATAATATATGGCACCTGCCTTTAAAAAGACACCTCACTGCCTTTAAAAAAAAAGACACATAATCAACAATATGTGGAACTGCCTTAAAGAAAAGAAAAAAAAAAAGACATCTAATAACTACATGGAACCTGCCTTAAAATAAAATAAAAAAAATGACACCTCTGTGCTGTGTTGAAAAGAAAGTAAAAGACACCTCACTGCATTTAAAAAAAAAATAGATACCTGATCAACCTCTGTGCCTTGAAACAGAGACACCTCTCTGTCTGTGGAAAAAAAAGATCCCCCTGATACTTAGAAGTGGGTTTGGAGTTGGGCATTCCTGCGAGCATCCTTTTGTGCAGGTGGGCTGTGCCGCAGTGAGGGTAAAGGCTGTTGGCAGTGCCCAGTACCCACCGTGCACCAGGAACTTGTGTTAGTCTGTACAGGGGCTGCTGCTCCACACTGCATGGCCCGGCAGCATGCATCAATTAGCAGCACCATCCTGAGGTGCTCACAATGTGCACATGGACACAAATACATCCATACAGGATCTCATCCCGATTGCCAAGAGTGGCCAGATTAGTCCACCTTCCAAAGTGCTCAATGCAGTCATGATACTAGTGCATAGCTTTGATACCTATAATAATAAATATGCTCATCTTCTGGGGGGGGGTCTTTGCTTTAAAAACTTCTGTAATATTTTTGGGGGGGACCTGGAGATTACCTGAAGCAAATGCTATCCTTACAGGTCATTAGCAACCAAGAAATTCTTTCTGCATGAGAAGAGGCAGTGCAGCAGATGGTGCTTCTGGGCACGTGGTGAAAAACAGCTGCTTTCCTACTTATTTATTTCTTTGCTTGCACAGCTAACTGCTTAGGATTAAGGTAGAGGTATGGAAGGAGATATGCTGTAACTATTTTTTTAGTTTTAATTCTGTCACAGGAGAAGCACTAAGGTGCACCTTAAGCTTGTTAAACATGATGTTAGCAAGAACATCGATACCGTGATCGACAATACTAAAGCACGTTGCTGTCCCTTATGTAAGCTGGGGATGCACCTATCAAGATGAGACATACTGAGGCAGAATGCTAAACTGTGGCTTCTAGAAAGGAAAGAGCTGAAGGAGAAAGACAAAAATGGGGAATTTCCTCCTTTCATTCATTGTGGTCCAGCTGGGAATAGGGTGAAACTTCTCATCAATGCCTAAAAAGCAGTACTTTTTTCATTAGCAGCGAGGGGAGGGTTGCAGTTAGGAGCAGCACAGCTACCTTAGGCAGTCTGGAGGAGGCTGATAGTTTCAGGAGCTCAGGCTGTTGGCTCATTAGCTTTCCTGGCAGACCAGCTCGCCCTCCCTGCTTCTCAAGGGTAGGCTGGGTTTCTCTAATAGGCTGGGATGCTTCTAGCACAGTCTCTGCAGCCCACTTCTTGTCTTTGCCTACAAGTCAGCTCCCAGTTTATTTCAGCCCCCTGAAGAATTTTGGTTATCAGCTCATTTCTTTAGCGGAACGAGGTTTAGCATTCTGGGGTGCCTTTCCTCTTTGTTAGGGCAAATGTGCTTAGGTCAGTTGCAAGACATTTATAGGAGCCACATAGCTGGCACACAGCTACAGTAATCAAATTAAAGACCATTCTACAGTCTCAGTTACTTTTCCTTAGACTGTACTTCCCTCTCTCTTCAGCAGGCAGCCACATGGTAGCCAGAGCATACACTGTTGGCTTCTATGCTTCTCCTGTCCTGCAGGCAGCCCTCCTAGCTCTCAGGAGCATTCCCTGCAGCTGTGGGTGGGTAGAGGCAGCCCATTTCCCCTCCCTCCCTTATCCCCCTTTCAGCTGTAGTCGATGCTTCGTTTGAGGCAATGAAACTAGCTTTTATTGACTTACAAGTACAAAAATATACAAAAAGCAATTCCTTCAAATATCAAAACAAGAGCCCCTTGTTTACCAATACTCCCACACACCACCCACTATTACCATTATTCATTTATAAACATCTAGTGTTTTTATAATGTATTTATTTAGTTTGATAATACTAATGCACTTATCTTGGTCTATCAGGCAGAGCAAGTTATTAAAAGCAAGGGAAAGGAAGTCAAGTAATGGTAGGAAGCACTAGGAGGATCCAAATTTGTACATTGCACCTTTGCAGAGTTTCACAAAGGAAGCTATTACAGACAAACCCCTAGTGAGCAGCAGAGAAGGACAAGCCAAACAGGAATCTCACAAGTTGCTTGCTGCGGGAACAGAGACATTTAATCTTCCCTTTCTACCACTTCCAGAGGGAATGCCCTCTGTACTCCACCCAGGCCTGTAAGACAGCCAGAACTATACATTAGACATACAGCTTAAAGATGACAAAAAAATATTTTCCTCTTATTAGGTACAAGTCACGCTTTCCTTATATGTCTTTTTTTGAGGGTACTATACCGGGCACTCGACAGTCCTTTTGCGGTCTACAGGAAGCCTCATTCTTGGCTAGTAATTGCAGCAGGCTTGACTTTAGCCTTTTCTGCCGGGGACTTGAGTCTCTTCAGCCACCTGCAGAGAGGGCTTGGCTTGCACAGCTTGTCACTTGGTCTCCTGCGTACCGCTGAGTTGCTTTGCACTGTTGCCTGGTCAGTCACCGCATCTTCTGCATCTCTAGCTCCTGTCTCTATAATGGTCTGCAGAGACAAGTCAGTTGTTGTCACTCCTGTGTCTCCTTTGGCTTGCTGAACTGCTGCAGGTCTTTCCTGAGTTGGAGCACAAGTTTGTCTGTCTAGACTCATTGTTGTAGTGGGCTTGTTTTCAGTGTCCTCTGAGTGTTCAGCAGAAGGCTGGGCCTCACCAAGGTCTTGGAGCTCTGTGCTTCTCATTGTTATCTGTGCCACAGGCAGAGAAGATGAGGCTGCATCACTTTCTCTTCCTACATCTTTGTTCTGCATCCCTGTAGCAGTATCTTGTGATTTCTCCTTTGGAAGATGATTCACACAGCTCCATGACGCAACCCTTAGTGCTGTCTGGGCAACAGGGAGATCATCTGCTGTGTTGTCTTGCACAGTTGCCAGCCTTTCAAACTTCCTGGACTTTCTACAGCAATACCTCTTGCGACTGATTTCATTCCCCATGATGAAGACGCACAGAAGTAATCCCACTAGCAACCTTCTCCCGGGAACCTTGAGGCTTTGGGATACTGAATGACTCAGGCACAAACAGAGCCTTTACTTAGAAGCACAGAGACAAGTTTCATCCTTGTTACTGAGCCAATTGACCACTCCTGGCCCAATCATCACACCTGCGAGACAGTAAGAGATTCATTAGGATCCACACCCAAGCCCTGTGTAAGAGCCTATTTCCTTCTCTGGCCTAGATTTCTGAGGAGCATATAGATAAGAAAGTGTTTAAAGCTTGATGTGAAAATTTCTTTCAATTTCCTCAGACTGTCAGGAAGCTTCAAGAGGTGAATTTGTTGTTATCTACATCTGGAGCAAGAACAGGAGTAGGACTTTGGGTCCTCCTGTGCCTAAGCACTGTTACCATCTCATTTTTTTTTTATCCAGGAAAGTGGTCCCCTAAAATGAAGATCAGATACACTATTATTTCAGAGTGGGCTGGACGTAAGTTGCAGGATTTATTGGTTTTAAGTCAGTCTTAATTCAAGGGACAGCTTTTGATATCACTAAGAGCATTTAAGAAGTCAGTTACTCACCATGACTCTCGGCCAATACTGCACTTTACAGTTATTAGTTTATATTACCAAAGTAAATACTATTTAGGTCTCCTCTTATTTCCTAGACCATTTATTAATTGTAGAAAGAAGTTCACATTTAGCCAGGCTTGCCATTCATAGGCCTGGTAGGATATGGAAGGGAGAAAAAAGGAAAGGCAAAATGTCTCCTTATTGAGAGATGAGAAACATGTGGATTTCAGTCCCTTAGGCCATTATTTTAGCAGTCATTTACTCAGTTTTTGAAAACCACAGGAAATCATCTCTTCAAACTCAAATAATAATAAGGGACAGTATATTTTGAATGCAGAGAAAAATTTACCTCATTATGCTTATAGGGTACCATTTTAAAACTACAGCATCGTTAGAAAACTGATTAAGTACTTTGCAGAGAAAGAGCAGAAGAAAACTGTGTCAAAAACAGACAGCAGGACCCACATAGAGATCTGCCTATTAATTTCTTTTGAAATCTATGTCATGCAGATTAAATGTCATTGCTAGAAAGAGCCAAATGCAACTTAAACTCTTATTATAATTAAATATAAATAGAAGCATCCTGTTTCTGACAGAGAGACTACAAAGTAAACTTTACTTAAACCATTTCCAGCATCACAACTTCTCAGCCTTTGTTTCTTATTCAGGGTGATAAGGTATTGCTCTTGAGTAGGGTAGCCAGTTTCCCCACAAGTCCCGGATCACAAGTTCCCTTAAAGCGTTGTTCCACTACAAATCCTGTGCTGCTTTTTATAGCTGAATATTTAAGGTAAGATAGAGCTGACACATAACATGATATGATTACAGATGGTTCTGCAGAAAGCTTAACCATCACAGCATAGAATAAGAGGAACTACAGAAAAACAGATCTATAATTTAGGGATTACAGTTTTTACAGTGAAGCTAATGGATCCAGAGCAGTTTTGCTGCACAGTTTGAGCTGCTTTTATGGGTAGAATCTGTAAAAATGTGTGATTCCATGCCAGTTAGGCACTCACTTACAAGACTGCGTGAACTTAATCGCTTAAAACTACATACTTGTAAGAATGGAAAAGCAGGAAAGAGTAGCCCAGCCACCTCCACTGTAGGAGAAAAAAACAAAATATGAAAAGACAGAGAGATGCTCTTTGATACCAAAGCTAGAAAGAGGACAGCTTACAAATAAACTAATGTTTTGTCAGGTTGACTTTTCAGAGTAAGCAATTCTGTATCAACAGCAACGATTTTGTGTCAATAAATTTAGCAGAGAAATGTTTCATGTGGTTTTGGTAGGGCAGAGTAACACAAGGAGAGGAGAGGAAAATAATAGTTTATTCTCCGGTATATTTATATGTGTTAGATGTTGTCATCACTACAGCAGTGGTTCAAAATACGACAATTGGCAGATGCTACTGCTGTTGTTGCAAGTAAGGTTTTATTTATAGAGATAGGCATAAAGGTGGAGATACTCATTACCTTAAGGACAAACACACCATTTATTTTTTATATGTAGTACAATTGTTTCCCCTTCCTCATCCTCACCTGGCCATTTCATACTGTGAATGTTTCTTTGCTTTGCTGTTAGCCCTACACTCTTGCTGGTAGCAGAATTTTGTTCAAAGCCATCTCAGACAGAAGAAAGTGTTACCACAGTTTTGCCAGAACGTAAGGATAGATCTCTATCCCACTAGAGAAGTCAAATAAGACCCCCCAAAAATGAAGAGCAAATATCCCTCCTTCCCAAAAGAAAACCACCAAACACCCTAACTCGTGTCATACAGTGCCCTCACTCACTTTCAAAGGGAACACCCCAAACAGCTCCCAGGAAAGAGCTTACAAAAGAGCAGAGGGATCTTAAATAAGGCAGAGCAGTAACACTGAATTGCTTGCCACCGAAACCTAATGATTGAGTTATTGTTCCCTTACACCCTCTCTGCTGCCTAAAAGTAAAAAAATGTGGAATTGTTCATGCTCCACGTTTACAAAACATCATATAGTGTTCTTTCATGATTCACTTCATAGTAGTCTTCTATGCATTTAGATACTATTTTATTTTTTTCCCCAAAGTACTTCTACAGAACTGAAGGGAAATGTGGTAGGGTGTATCTTTCTGCAAACTGACCATAACAACCAGTGTCGTAGACTGAGCAACAGCTATACGATAGGCTTTAAGAGAAATAGCTTATGGCTTAGGTGTGTTATACCGAGGATCGTAGGCACAGTACACCTTCCTCATTCGCAGGAACAGCAGATCTCAGGCGCTTTTCATCTGTTGTGAGGTGTTGCTGGCTGCATGCATTCTGCAGCAAAGGAGGCAGAGCTGGTTGAGACTTTGTGATCGTATTTTCTCAGGTTGTAGAGTGCTTTCTGTCAGGAAGGGTGTTTTGACTGGCTTTTGTTTCCGAACTTTTCCAACTTTCACATCGTAGTTGGGTTTGGTTGTCAGATCACTGGCAGATTTTGTGGCTTTAAATCTGAGCTTCTTACATGTTATGTAGAGAGAAGCGTGTAAGGAAGCAAGGAAAATATTTTGTTTCTGAAAGCCAGGAAGGGTTACAGTGTCTAAGGTGATACAAAAATGTGTTGTGTTGACAAAAAATATTGACCAACAGTTGCAGCCTTGGATAAGGGAAGTGTTTATTTTTTGCCCAGCTGTTTTCAGAGCTTTTTACTAAGTTGTGTGAGCAGTTTAAACAGTTCAGGAGAAACAGACTTACTGTGATTAAGACGGTGATGACTTTTTACAAAGGTGCTTCAAAAGGAAGGGAAAGATATACTGGCATTCCTTACAGCACAAGCAGATAGCAGATGTTAGGCTCCTAAAAACCCCTGGGTTTTTACTTTCTACGTAGGTTTCTGTGGCCAGGTTGTATTTTCAAGTTTGGCTGCTGAATGACAGAAAGATTTATTTATAAGAGTTAAACACAAAGATTCTTAGCATCAGGAGCTTAGATTTTCAGAAAGCCAAAAACTAAATTACAATCCACACTATCCACAAGACAGTTATGTGAATTGGTAATGTTACTTTACACTTATTTGCAGTGATTCATAGTCGATTTACTAGTCAAAGAATTTGCTGCTTATCATCTTAAGAGGGCAGCCTAGAGCCTGGGAACAGAGCTGAGTTATATTCACATCGCTGCATTATTAATAAATTCTCCAATTAGAACTTGCCTGGAAAGGTGAGACAAACAGCAGTGAAAGGTATAACTGGCATTCACTCATCAGTGACGAGGAGAGTTTAGTGCTTGCAAAGCTGAGTCACGGATGGCTTGTGGACGTGCTGTGCTAGATGGTACAATTGTTCTGCTGTTACAGGATGATCTTTCCCTGTTCTGAGGGTAGGAATAGCAGTTTAAAAGCATTAAAGTGCTTTCATAGCTTAAATCCTATTCTCACAGGAGCCGCATTTGAAAGTTTAGCCTTGTATCTTTTTTTTCAGCAGAGTTTGAATACAGTGAGCCCAGTTAGCGTTAATAGATTTGCAAAGAAATCATCAGGAGACAAGCAGCTTTCATTCTGAGGCCAGTGATAACAATATTCAGCATTTTACCCAAATACTTTACAAGATGAAAAGGGCAAAAACATTAGTTTTGACATTAGAGTCGAGGCAAACATCAGAAATGTGGTAGAGTGTCTTCTGACATATGCAATTAAAGCCATTAGAATTGCCAAAGCGAAGTCTTCCCTGGGTGTAATTTTGGGTAGGTTAAACCAGGACAATGCAAAGCAGGACATCTTGAGAGTGAAGGTTGGCTTTACAGTGCTTGGGGCACATCTAAAAAACCCAGAAGATTATGATCAAGGAAAGCGTCGGAACTGGAACAGATATGTTTTAAGAGGAATTGCAGCGATTCTTCTCATTTACCAAGGAACATTTCACATGGCAAACATTCAGCTAGTTGTAAATGAAGACAGGGCATTGCAAAAACATCTTTTCCCAAATTCCTGCAGTATTACATCTGACAGAAGGTTATTCCCTTCTGCCAGGATTTTTCTGAGACAAGAAGGAAGGATTAGTCCTTTTTCAGACCATGAGCAGAATGTCCAGGATTCACATTGTAGGTTTGTTTCCCAGATCTGCTAATTTGATTTAAATACTAAAAATCAAGTAAAACTGAAGTGCAACACAGTGCCATATTTGCTCACACGAACTGGTGATCACCTAACAGCGCGTAATGTCAACCAACAGATTAACAGCTGTACAGCAGTCAGTCTGAAGTAGGCTTGTATTTAGGGATGTTTGTGGAACTACAGCCTGCAGTATTATTTTGCACAATACCATTTGGGGTGAAAATTGATCCCTGTCACCTGTTTCTTTCAGTGTGTCAGCAACAGTGTCATGTAATTATACATTTTATTGCAATTCTAGATTAGACCAATACTTTCAGTCTCAGCTATGTATTATCATCAGTTACAGGGGGAATAAGAGTTGCTGAATCACTCTTAATGTGGTTTCCCAATGAGCAGCGAGATGCAAGCATTTACTAAATCACAAGCATAAAATACAAAGACAAGCTTATTTTGAAAATAAATGATTCTTTAATGTGGAATGCAAGAATATACTTCTGCCAGAACCAGAGATAGATCTTTGCCATTGCTTCCATGATCCTTTGCAACAAATATATGCAAACAAACTTCCATCTACTTTTTGCCTTAAACTGTCCCTAATAATTTCTTCCTTCCTGGCATTTAGCACTTTCCCAACATAAGAATGCATGTCCCTTTCTTTCTACTTAAGCTGCAGTTCTCTTCAAACATGCATTGGTTTTCCTAGCAACTGCAGATGGTAACACCAACCTTTTGAAAACGCTCAGCAATTAATTACACTTGCTGATCTGAATATCTAAGATAGAGGCAGAATGATGCACAGAAGCTTTTGTTGCTCTTTGCTCACATTGGTTCTTTTTCCATGATTTCCTTAGGCCTCCTGGCATTGGTAAGGAGGAGCCTGCCCACACACTAATTGTTAAATCTATATTCTATGGAAGGAGGGCATAGATACTCTTCTAGACTAACAGCAGCAGCTTTGTTACAGGCAACCAAACCCCCGGCAGCTTGTCAACATAATCAGCTGATGTAGGCACCTTTGGGATTTTGAGCAACAGCCAAGAGGAAGAAACATGCTCATTGTTATTTAAGTGATGGGGGAAGAAAGATTTTATGAACGGGGTCTCCATTCAGATTTGGCTGTAAGGCAAAACATATTAAGGAAGTCTGGCTTAAGACAATAGGCTTGCAGTGTGGCAGCCTGGTCCTTTGATTCAAAGGAAATCTTTTTAAGGGTACGCTATCTTCCTGATGTGATTAAGCACATAAAGACAGTAAACCCAGTCATCCTTTAAATAGATGCACAGCTATCAAAATCCTCATATCCTGACTTGCCATTAACTAGTTTTTTTCCTGTTATGAACACCATTATTATAGGAAGCATGCAAGAACACACAAGCTGGAAATGGTTTCCTTAGGGAGGATCTTACTCTCCTTCGCATTGTGGTTCTCCAGTCGTCTAGTACAAGTCATTATCTCACTTTTAAATCCCTGCGAGCTCTAAGAGAATAATTTGGTGTAAACCCCTTCTTTGGTTGAAACAGGGAAAAGAATTAGTCTATATTATTTTTCTGGTTCTCTTCAGCACCACACCATTTGTAAATTCAGTGACAGTTCTCAACTAGTCAGGTTTGACAGGAAGACTCCCCTCTATTTAGGGGCTGTGTAATTAGAGACCAGCATTGTATATGTAGTAGCCTGAAATTTATTCATTACTTGCAGCAAAACCACCACCAGAAGTTTCTCTTGTTGGTTACAGCCTGGAGACAGCTACTTCCATAGGCCTCTTATCCGAGCTAGCTCACCTCCATTCAACAAGCACAAACCATAAAGCAGGTGGCCATTAATAAAACAACATTTCATAGTAACAAGTGTTAAAATGCACCCATTTATTGATTCCTATTGCAACACAGACTCCACTGTCCACAGAGCATTACAACACATTCAGTTTCAAATAGTAGTGACAGTCACAGTGGGGTGTACAGACAAGTGTAATTAATATAGCTGGCTCGTTTGTCAGAGACAACTTAACCTCGTGCAGCCACAGAGGGAGACAATTATGCAGTGCACAGCCCTAGTCAGGGTATATGCGCGCGTGGAGAAAAAAAAAAAAAGGAAGTGTCATCTACATAAATATACTTTTTGTACTGAGATACACTTAGCTCATGTCCATACTTGCTCCTCCAGGACAGAAGGAAGGGAGTTAGTGCCACTTGCAGAAGACAGTGTAACAGTTTAGTGTCACTTTTCAAAGCAGGCTTTACCAACACCCTGCCTTGTGTCCAGTAGAATACAAGATCAAGGCAGCAGATTCATCACTTGGCTGCAGACAAACCCTCAGTCTGCTCAATGGTTGCCGCCCCAGATTTCATGTGCTCTTTCAGTACTCCTCTGGTTTTCCCTCCTTGCTAGCTTTGATCCTCTCCTTATCCTGCAGAGCAGCCTGGGTTTCTGCCAGGCAGCGTGGGTTCTCTTTTGATGTCTGCCCATCATCACAGACCTCAGCCATTTCTTTGGCTTGCTCCGGTTCAAAAGCATTTTCTTCCGTATCTTCAGTAACAGGAACCTCTGTGTCTTGTTCCAGCTGGACATCAGGTGGGGCTTTAGCAGCATGGCATACTTTCTCTTCTACTGCCTGCTCTTCTGCAGATCTCTGCACATTTGTAATGCCCTCTCTTGTCTCTGTAGCCTTCAAAGGCAGCTCCGACTCCTGTGTGGTATGCAAAGTAGCTGGGGAGTCAGCTGCCTTCTGCATGGGCACTTCCTGGTGAGTCTTTCCAACAGAAGTTTCCTCTGAAGCACACACAACTCCAGCCTCTTGCTCTGCACCAGTCAGCGGCTCCGACTCCACTACAGCAGACTGAACCTTGCCAGATCCACCTGGGACATCTGCAGACACATGGACTTCAGCTTTTACCATAGTCTGTGTAAGAGGTGTCATTTCATGATCCTCACAGCTGAGTTGCTCATTGGATATAGAGCTGCCAATAGGATGCAGAACAACTTCAGTCTTTCTGCTCTCTTGTGGGCTTCTCCTGGCAGACTGGGCTTCTTTTGTCTGTTCAGCGAGTTCCTGCTGCTGCATCACCTCTGTGCTAGGTTTGTCTTCAGGGTCCTGCAACACCTCAACATCTTGTGCATCTCTAGCAGTCACAGAGAGCAGGGCCTCAGTATGTTCTGCACTTAGAGATGCAGCCTGCTGTCCTGTCTCCCATTTAGCCTGGGCAGCAGAGTCACTTTCAGGAGCGTCCAACACCAGTTTTGCAGCAGAAAGTTCAGGGCCTTTTGGAGTCCTTCCTATACGCGCTGAATGAAAGTGATTCTCCCCAGTCCATGTTGACGCATCACAGAACATACGTACAGTCTCCCGTGTCTTTTTTCCTTTGGCCTTATAAAGAACAGCTCTCTTAGGAAACACACAGAGCCTCTTGTTCTTGCCAAAAATACCTCCCATTGCCAGAGATGAAAGGAACAGCTCAACTGCCTGCCTTCTCCTGCAGAGACTGCCACCTTGCTACAAGTTGCACACTGCCTGAAGATGAGTAGGGAGCTCTGTCTCTGAACGAAGAAGTGGCTTCACGCCTGCAAGACATGGATATTTGTTAGCCCATATCCATTTGGAGAGTTAGTGTCCAGTTCTCACATAGTAGTAGTTGTGGAACGTTGTCAGAGATCCCAGAAATGAGCTAAACATGGGTGCAACCACACATGGCAGAGGAGGGGGGAGCACAGAGACCTTTTAAGAAATAACACAGTCTGAGGAAGAGGGAAACAGAGACTACCTGTCAATCAAACCGGACCACTCTGGAAAACAATTACAGCTTTTGGGAATCAAGCAGACATTGGCATTTGCTATCTTTCAGCAGGATGGCTGCAGTGCCAGTAGGATTCTATTATGCTACAGACTCGTGTAGCAAAGCTGCCAAGTTTGTTAGACTCTAGTCACTCCAGTCAAGGCAGCATTTAGACTATCAGTGATAGGTCAGGGCAGGAGGAAAGAGAAGCAAGGCAGGCAGAAAAAAGTTACACGCTAACTTAAAATTCACAAGACACAGGATGGTTTACAACTTAGACTGTTAGGAGAAGACTGTCTTGCACAAAACAAACCAAAAAGTAAAAGAACATCTCCCAGCACAAAACTAACTCTAGAGAACTGAGTAGCAAGGTCTGCCTTAAACACTTATACAAGTTAACAAAAAAATTACTTGTACTCAGAGACCCCCATACCATAAAAATCAAAGAGCAAGCCAGCTGATAGACTACACAAACCCACAGCATTATCACCCCCTCACCCAAAGACCCACATCACTTCTTACCAGCACAACTCCACAAACTCCACCCAACACCTGTAAGGCAAAGCCCCCAGTCTGGTCTTAAATAGGAGGAGGGCGTCACACACTATCTCTTCCCCCTTTGACTCCCAATGTTAGTTCCAGCAGGTTGTGGAGTTCCCTTACCTGGCATTTTCTATTTTTCCCAGCCATTTCAGAGCCTTTGGAAACAGCATATGGCTGTACTTCCTAAGTGCAGTTGATACATGATTAGCTTCATTGCGGTCATTTGATAAGTAGCATTGACTACTTAAAATAAAGCTAAAGATTAATACGGTGCAGTCAGGGATAAGGAAAACTGACCGCTATTTATAACTTGTGATGCTGAACAGCAGAATAACATCCGTACTGCAGGCTATGCATGAATAGTCCTTTAATTTACAAATGTTGTTACTGAAATTGTAGTCTCATGTATTATTTTATGTTGAGCAGTTAGGAGTGAAAAATTATCCCCCTTTCTACTTTTGTGCTGCCTTCAACTGGGTGAGTCGTGCAATTAGCTATTTTACAGTGGTTGTGGATTATTTTAATGTTTCCAGCCACAGCTGATCGCCCTCTGTTGGCATTAACATTATTGTATTGCCCTGGTTATGTTTACTGACTGGAAGTGAGTTGTAACGTTAAACAGGTCACACGGGCAAAACACTAAAGCAAATGTCCACTGAAAACAAACTAATCCCAGAGACGTGAACGTAAAAGTGGATCCTAAATATCCACTGCCAACAGCAATGGATCTGAACAAAACTCCAAAAGATCAAAATAGCTGGATTCCAGGTGGTGGCTTTTTTTTTCCCCCCATAAAACTCCCTTGAACCTACATTTTTCGATGCCAAATCTGGTTCAGCATCCTATACTTTGCCTAGCTACTATGATTCCCTTAATGCAGAAAACACAGAAGGAGCTTTTGGCGAGGTAATTCAGTGCATGCAGCCAGTTCTGGGACTGTAACATGACAACATCCCCATCTTGCCTTTTAATGTGGTCCAACATCTGTTCCGCACGATAATAAGCAGGCCTCGGTATCCCGGTGGCTACACTGATCGCATATTTACACTGGCTCTAAGGGTTTCACCTAATGTCTGGGGGTTTTTACGACAGCTTTTCAAAAGTCTTTTTTGTATATTTCCTGTTGGGCTTGAGTGGAGCTGAAATACATAGGCAGTGCGTGATTTCTTTGACTATTGGAAACTTCTCTGAAATTAATACGTGATCTTGATGTCTGAGATACACAGATGACAATATGTAGGCACCGTCACAGATCAGCGGCTGAAAAACTCTGGTCCTTCTAGGGACATTGGTGCTTTGCTAAACAATGTAACTGGAAGAAAACGATGCATCCACAGCTCACCACTTGCTTCTGCATGGGTGAATGTTATTCATTGCATCGCACAAAGTTTTGCAAGTGTATTTTGAAATGAGCAGAAGCTGATTTGCTATCTGTTAAGAGACACAGCTAAATCATAAAAGGCACAGAATGAAAGAAACCAGTAAATCAGTTAAAAATTGAGGAGAGATTTTTGAGCCCCTGCCTATGTTAAAAGTGGACACCTTTGTTTTGAAAATGTGGCAAGAATTTTTGAGTTAATTTGTTGATTATAAATGAGAAAAAAATTACTGCAAATGTTGTACATGATACTTATTTCAGTATTCTGCACAATGGGAAGATGCTTAGTCATCAGCTCATCACCAGGTGGTTGGAATATTTCTGAGAGTCAAAGTTTAAAATTTCTTACCCTCGTATCATTGTGAAAAATGGAGACATTCTAATAACAAAGTCCAGTTTTCACCCATTTGAAACAATCCCAGAAATCTCTTGCATGTGAGATACTACAGAAGATGGCACCGTAACACACAGAAGTGGAGGAAGGAAAATCTTACTGTCAGAGCAATGACATCTTCTCTCTTGGTTATGTTTAGTATTTGTTCCAAAAGCCCTTTCTGATCTGTGCTACTTTGATATATTTAAAAGGGCTGTTCCAAAAAAACACACTTTATTTTTTGACAAATAAAAAAAAAATCATAGCCCTTACCAAAGAGCTTGGCTGGTATGTCAGCTGCGTGATGGAATGCTGTACAACAGAACCATCACAAAGCCTTTTAGACGGCATCATTGCTTATAACGAGCATGCTGCAGTCAGTTCAGGACATCAGTCTTTGTGGTTTGGGGTTTTTTTTATTGCACCGAGTTCAAGCTGCTCCCTCTTACTAGAACGGTCTCTTCCTCCCAACGCACATGGCAGGGCCTCTCTGTATATTTAGTGTGGCATCTAGATACATCGGACGATCTCCCCAGGGGCTTCTCTCATTCATCACACAGCTGACATTACAAGAGAATGACTGACTACGTTTGAAAAATTCCCTCTTCAAAGAATGAGAAGGGCTTTCCGACACCAAGCTCTGCAGCGCGGCTGGAACGCCAACGCTTAGCTTCTCCAGATGGCGCATAACAGGAACTTCACACTAGCATTTCTGCTTTCCCCTTGTTTCCATGCTAAGGAACCACATGCCTGAGACTTCAAGTTTCTTGTAGCACAGCTACTTCTTAACTTAACATAGGCAGGCATAAATGTGATTGAATCTGATTTCTCTTAGGGTTGCTTACTTGAGCCTCTCGCCTGCCTGAAGTTAAGTTTTGTTACTGGGGGAGGCTGGGAGACAGAACAGCAATTAACTTGCCCAGTTCCCTGCTAGGCAGCCCTTAGACACAAGCCTTAACAGCAAGGACTATGGGACTTTAGGTAGAAAAAAAAAAAAATCAAATAAGACAAGCAACTTTAAAAAGATGAGTCTTCAGTAAGCCTGGTAGAAGTGTGTTTATTTAACAGTTTCCAGCCTCCTTTTAGGCCCAAGAAGCCCATTGTTTAGTATCACCACAGAGACAGCCCACCTGAGGGACAAATTCAGTTTACTAGCTTAGAGAAACCTTTTAATGAACAAAGTATTACAGGCACCTCTTTCTTTGCAGCTTTTGGGATCAAATGAAGGAAGATTTGTTTGGCAAGTCTTACATTGAGGATGCTTTGTCAGCCTGAGTGCTTGGAAGTCTAAGTGTTTAAAAAATAAAGGCTATCCCTTTACCAAAACAGTTTCCTCAAAGCATTAACTTTCACCCCCAACATCACTCGACACACTTAGCTCTCACCTCCTCGGCTTTCAGCTCTCTGCAAGCAAAACAAATGAAGAGGCATCAGCACGATACTGTGTCTTGTAGTTCCCCCCACCCCAGCATCCTTTCGAGTCCTGTTCCTTGAGCACGCTATAATGTCTAAGAGCCCCACAGTGCCACCCTACAGCCCTTCCACACACACATCTGGGCACTTGACTCCATAGTCAGTTTGTTAGAAGGGCTTTTAAGGAGGACTCAGTCACCATTTCTCCTTTGAAGTGTATAGAGAAGAGTGCAAAGGAGTTTCAGGCATATTCTCCGCTCTCATTAATGCTCAACAATTAAGACATACTCAGTATGGGGTTTTGCCATGATCTTAAAATATTTTATTGATAGTATAAAGTTAGGAACATTAAAAGTCAGTACATTTAAGCTACAATACACTGACTTAATGTATTCTGATCAAGACTACTTTTTTTTTTTAACTTTTGCATAAGCAGTACAGACTACGTGAACGCTTCCATTATTACAAAAGACACAAAGCACAAACCAGAATTAGTATTTCATGACCTTCCTGTGAAAATATTTGTTCGATATTGACAATAAGCCAGAGACTGTCAATTGTACAAGAGAAGTATACAGGGAGGTAGTTCAAATATTTGATTATTTCGAGGCAGCAAGGCAAGTGGCTGTTAGCCTCACAGAAAACATCTGACTGTGCTCAATTAGAGGAGCATTTGTCTACTCTGTTCCCAGACTCTTAAGATTAAGAGATGAAACCTCACATCACCATACCACACTGCAGGAATGCAGTGCCCAACATTACTTCAGTGAAATCACAGTTTAAGTGAATCAGTTCTCTCCCAGTAAGGCATGAGCTCCTGAAAAAACAGCTACTGAAAATAGTAAGAAACAGAACTATGACTAAGCTCTAATTCAGGAGAGTATCTGGAAAGGTCTACAGCATACTTCACATTATCTGTTTAGCAAGACTGCTCTCTGAAGTCTAGGACACATTTTGCAAAATCCTGAGTTCACCAGCTTGAGTTAGTTGCTTCTTGTAGCTGAAATTCCTCAAGGCAGGTACATCATCCTTGCCACTGAACCCAATACTGACACCAAGCCATTTGATCCTCAGGTCTCTCAAGCTTCAACGTGTTCTGCCTCTGTTTCTCTGCTAATCCCGAGCACTTCGGGCAGCAAGGGTGCCACATTTAGGAACTCAGCTTCTTGCTGTACAGGTATCTGAACACAAGTTAGTTGTTCTGTTGTTTGTTGCATGATCCTGTGCTGTGGCTCTGCCTCACTTGCTGCAGTTTCTGTATCACATTCCCTGTTCTCTTCATCTTCCAGGCCACCAAGGATTCCATCGCTTGGCTGGCATAAAACCTCGCTCAGTTCTGCAGGCTCTGCACAGCATAGGCTCTCCATCTCCCGTGCAATTGGCACACTGGACTGGCTCTCTTGCTGTAAAAAGTCAAGCAGTTGGTTTGCTAGCGCTAGAGAGTCCCCTTCTGGATACAGAGGCTCCCAAGGCATTACCGAAGTAGAGTACATCTCAGCCATACCATTTGCTGTGACTTCCAAAGGATCCACTGCCTCCCTAGCCTCCTGAGTAGCCTGCACAGTTAGTAGAGTTGCTGTCTCTACCAGACACGTACGCTCAGCCCTCTCAGTGGATCGAGGACTTGTTTCAGCAAGCTTAGCCCTGCCCATCTCTTCCACATGCTCAGCAGAAAGGTAGGTCTTGGTCTCCTCTGCCATCTGCACAGCACATAGTGGCAAGTTCCTTCCTATGAGACTGTCTCTGGTCTCTGCAGGAGGCCTGATCTCACAGCCTTGGCCAGCTGCAGTTTCATTTGTGATTTCTATGAAGTTGAGACAATTTCTTTCTTGGAGGGTTACTCCAGCACATGGGCTACCCTCACTGCCAGCCTCCACCTGTTCATCACACTGCTCTTTGTCTGCAAAGAGGTTAGCATCCTGAGTTGTCTGCCTATCAGGCTGGGCCTCAGAAGCACCAGGAGCAAGTTTTATTTTCTTTTCTGCATTACCCACTTTCTCTCCTTTCTCGGTGTCTAATTGGGTTGGGACTTTAACTTCTCCTTTGGTCTGCCCATCTGCAGGGGCCACCAAGAAGTCCATGGAGTCCCAGCCTACCTCCCATTCCTTAGTCATTCCCGTGGGATCTGCAGCAGAGCAAGTCTCCCTGTTCTCCTCTGCAGCATCAGCTGATGGCCGTCGGTCCTGGCTCAGTGACTGCACCTCTTCAGAGCCTTGTTTAGAGCCTGCCAGGGCTGGTGGGGATGGCGGCATACCAGCGCGTATCGATGTTTCCCCTGAGGTCTGCAAAATCGGCTTGGTCTCACTGGTCTCTTCGTTTGCTTCCCCTGCCTCCTGTTTGTGACACATCCCACAAATCACACAGCAGATCTGCTTGCTGAAATTGCTCCCCATATTGTCGCTCAGCAGAACCTGCAAGAAACAAAGACCGTACATCATAACTGTTTCACAACAATGTTTCCTTGTGCACCAAAGGTCTGTTGGCTTAGCTCCTCCAGAGGTCTGTATACTTGCAGACAGACTGCAGGGTCCTGCACAAAAGGACAGGCCACCCTTTACATCAGGAGCCCAACCAAATTTCATACACCAGAGAAAATCTTCCTACCACACCTTGGGCAAGTGTCATTAAGGTAGAAGTGACAGAAATGACACTGTACAATCAACCAGCTCAATGGCAAGATATTTGCAGTGCTAAGGCAATTCAGAACTCCACACTTAATCAAGGATTCACATTGGTCACCCAAGCATGTTTATTAATTGACAAGGTGGCAATCAGCACTGAGGAGCAGCTGGTGTTAATTCTGTCAAGTAACGTAGTTCAGGTGCAGCACGTTTACAAGGACAACTCCTTCAACTTGAAGGGGAAATTGAGTTTACGCTTTCAGCTGGAGTCCCTACAAAATAACAACAAAACCAACCAACCAGTCTTTGTTAATTAGGATAAGAGATTTCAACTGCCCACAATTGTTCTCCACAGAGAAAAATATTTTCTTCTAGTTGAAGCAACATGGGTTTGTTGTCTTTCCAAAGCTAGTACCGGAAAAGTCAGTTTCAGACTATGGGCTAATGAAGATAACACAACTACACCATAATCCATTAATTACATCTTGTGCCAAGGCCCGAGTATTTTGGAGCACCATATTTTCCAGCTTAAAGGCAGGCATCCAGCCTTTCTGCCAAAAGCACAGCATCACGTTTACAAGAACTGTTAGAAATGTAAAAACCTCAAGGCATTAAGTTAAGCAAAGTGCCCTTAAACACCAAAATACTTCTGGAGTTCCAGTTTATTTTCTGACTTCCTACTGAATCACAACAGAACACTTTGCTTTGGAAGCAGCCTTCCTGATTCTCACATGGTTTCTTTCAAGTTTCTGTTTGCACTTTCTTTAAAAAAGAAAAAAAACCCAAACAAACAAAAGGAAGAGAAAGCCGACCGTGTTGCTCTTACCACGCATAATTATAGCCCCTGAATACTTAATTGAAAATTAAACCAATTCTCGCTACTTTCATTAGAAGAACACTCACTTTTGAATAACACTTCCAGCACTTGAAAAGAAAAACCCCACATGCTACTATTTTAGGACTCAGTGTAAGCTAAAAACAACACAGGATGATCCCAGCCTCTTCAAATTTACACATTTCCCCAGTACATTTGATCTAACAGCAGACACTGTAGTTAACTTACTGAAAACGAGAGAGCTGGATTAAAGATCTTAAAACAATTAAAATGGTCACTTACCAGCCTACAACTAATAAAAACAACAGAACACAAGAAACCTCCCAAATACCTCTCCAACCTCAAGCTCACCTTAAATAGTCCTGAGGGGTCACGCAAACCCACTCCCCCCAGCTCCTTGAACATCAGTTCCCTGAATCTTCAGTTCCCTCCTGTTCTCATTGCTTTCTCGGATCGGCTGTTACGGTTACAGCCTTTATTTTACAGCTAAAGATGTTTTATTGGCCATTTTGTGTTGCTTTTTATCAGAGGGTAAAGTAAAAATAAAACGCAGCTTCTGTTTATTGCAAACGAGTGATCACTAGCAATATACTGTAACAACACACCGTCATGAAGCAAGGTAGGCAAAGGCACATGCTGGAGAGTGGTCCTCAAGGAGGTGGTGGGCGGTTTGGGATTTTCCTCAGCTCTATCTGCAGAGGGAGCGACTGCCGAAGCATCTCCGGCTTTGCTACAGTGGAAGTGGGGTTGGACGTCCTCTAAGCTGGTCTTCTGAGGCCTACGGCACCCATCTCGCGTGCCACACGCATCGTTAGTAGGCTCTGAATTATTAGTGCAAGGCTGATGCATATATGAAATGGAAGGGCCAACTGTGAGTAGCAGTACACGCGTAGGAGCAGTGACAGCGCCCCTGTACTCCAGACCTAGTGGCTGGTACAGGAAGAACACATCAAGATTTCCTTCTGGATTTCCTAACGAGGTCCCTGCGCTTTGCGATTCCCCTAGGTGTGACTGCAGACACACAAAAATCGTTTCAGGGCTTCTCTTCACCTCAGTGCTCAGAAAGTTTGAAATCGGGGTTCTGGCTGCATTTTCAGTCCACATGGAATTTTCCCTCTGCTGCCGGTAACATCTATTGCCTGCCAAGAAAAAAATACCAAATCTGTGTCTTTGAGCCTTAGTCACGTCCTCGGAGATCTTACCTAAATTACAGGCCCCTGCTAAGTGTACAGTAGCACCCCCTCGAGGCTTTTATATACCTCATCCTCCCATACTTTTATGCATTTTCATCGTTCTTTTGCTTAGTGAGGAACACAGACCCCAAGAGCGAACCTGACCATGCTCTGCAAAGCACTGGGTTGATATTTTCCCCATCTCTCAGGGTATCCTGTCTCTTTTAAAAGTTTGCCCAACTGCGGCTCTTAAACTGCCATGGATTTCTTTGGGGTGGGCAGAAATTCTGCCTCCCCTCGTAACGTACCTTTTTCTGCCTCCACAACGTGACACGGGTGTTTCCGAAGGGGCAGAACAGCACTGCCAACACACACAGAGCTGGCACAACTGAAGGCGGGCACTGATACATTAACACTGAAACTGAAGGGATGCATTCCATTAGCACCAAAAAGATGCTAAAATAGCAAACACAAAAGGCAGCTTTTTATTTGATCTTGATTAATACAGGAGGGAACAGGAGAGGTAAATGATCTTCTCCAACAGGCGGGAGATATGAGGCGAAGTAAGAAGAAGTAGGTGGTTTTGGAAGGGTTTGGTGTTTTTTTTTTTTGACAGCTTTGAGCTATTCCAGCCATTTTCACAACCTATAAGGAAGGCCTTGGGCTACCGTCAATCGTTTTCTCATTTTACCACCGGTTAGTAGGACTACTTCAGGCCAAATTCAGGGAAACGCCTTCCGGCCCCACCCCAGCGTCGACCCACACCCACTTCCGCCTCCACTTCCGGCCCCGCCTCCAGCCTTGGCCCCGCCTCCATACCCAACCCCGTCCCAGCTTCCGGCC